>CM060973.1:72734471-72779471 GCA_030765045.1 Tenodera sinensis
TCGCCGCTACCGCCGTCGCCGCCACCACCACCACGATCACTGCCACCGCCACCACCACCTCCACCACCATCACTGCCACCGCCATCACTGCCACCGCCACCACCACCTCCACCACCATCACTGCCACCACCATCACTGCCACCGCCATCGCCGCTGCCGCCGTCGCCGCCACCACCACCTCCACCACCACCACCATCACTGCCACCGCCACCACCACCGCCACCGCCGCTGCCGCCGCCGCCGCCACCACCACCTCCACCACCATCACTGCCATCACCATCACTGCCACCGCCACCACCACCACCGCCACCGCCGCTGCCGCCGTCGCCGCCACCACCACGAGATTGTGACAGTTGTTCGGAGTGACTCTTGTACAGAGATGAAACTTGTTGATACTTTTACGGAGCCCAAAATATTGGCGGAAATGGCCAAGCATGCAAAATGTAGAAAGTTACAGTTGTACGGAGATTAATCTGGTGCTGGCCGGTATAATACTGGATTAATGATTTCTTAGAATCAGAGAGGGTTGGAATGTGTGGCTGGCAGATAATGATTTGGGGTGGCACTCGCTAAGAAGAGTTCATCACTACAGTTGATATCCAAGTGTGAAGTAGTGCGAGTGCTTTAATTTTGGAGATATGGAGTTCAGCGAGATCACCAAAGTTATTTATAACGGGCTCCTAACGTAATCTAAGGCAATTTTATACTGATTTGTGATGTTCTAATTCGACATTATCTAGAAATTGCATCGTTAATATTTACTACAAGTATATTCCTAAGTGAGGCAGCACCGTAAGCTTTTGTCTGTCACTCATACAGAAGTCATCCAGAACGAAGAGGTTTTCTGAGGAGTTCCTAGAAAATTCAAGGTATGACTTAGAAAACTTCCATGGAATCGCCTCTTTGCGTCCGTCACTTGACACTGACTGTTTGTCCCTCCCACTGAGGTACGGAGTGGGGAATAGCTGCTCACTGCGTAGGGTTCTCCAAAGAGAGAAGGTTGGACATCCCAGCTCTACTCGCACTTGAGGAATCAACACACCTGATTACCCAGACATTGAGACGCTGGGACAAGTCAACCTTTTGTTTTATCCACATCGAGCCACCATCTCTGATAATAACCCTGCAGCTGACGTCTATTTCACACTAATTAAATGCATTATGCTAGATGAAGTTTTCTTTCAGTTTACTGTACTTGTAGTAGTGCATTTGACGTCATCGTACCAAGGTCACATATACTTAACGGATTCTTGGAAGAATTTCAAACGTCACATATACAAGTTTACTGCCACCGCAATAATGCACCCGGCTCCTGCAGAACCTTTTGAAATTTGAAGAAAGGACTTCTGATATGACGTAAAGCTAACATGCTATCAGTAAAACTGCCATGAACCTGAGTAGACTAGGAAGTCAAGTCAATTAGCTGTGTATAGAGGAGCCTATACAGTTAAACCTTGAAAGAGACCAGCCAGATAAAGAGTGAAAAGAAATAACAAGTGAGTTGGACAGGGAAATCGGGGGATGCAATGAAGTTACCCAACATTTATATAGCGACCCGGGAGAACCCACGAAAAAACATGGGTCAGGTAGGCCGGCCGCTGGCATCGAACCCGTGGCCTCCAGATCGCGGACTATCTACTTGAGGCATCCCGCTCGGTAAAACATGGATATCAGTCGTTAGATCTGCTTCAGCAAATTCTTAATTTTTTTAACTAAATCGCATTTCCTTTAATAAGCCAAAATGGTTTTTGTTCGCCATCGAAATTAATTTTCTCTTTTACTCCATAGAAAAACTTTATTGTTGGAATGTTTCTACGCCCTTCACAATATTCCAAAACTTCTCTGCGAACGACGCACTTCACCACTTCAAACTCGCGTGAAGCGGTAGATCCGAGGTTCAAGTTCCGGCTATGGCATTGACTTTTTCAGATCTCAAGCATTGCCCACACACGGCTTGTGTGTTTAAAAACACACACTCTCTCGCTCTCTTTCTCTCTCTCTCTCTCTGTGTGTGTGTGTGTGTGTGTGTGTGTGTGTGTGTGTGTGTGTGTGTGTGTGTGTGTGTGTGTGTGTGTGTGTGTGTGTGTGTGTGTGTGTGTCTGTGTGAACAACAACTCAAAAACGAAAAGTCGGTTAGAAACCAAACTTGGTATATAAGTTAACTATATTTTAAGGAAGCGACACGAATATATTGAAGGAAAGACCTCCAACCTAAAGTACCCTTTGCATGGAAAATATTTAGAAAATTTTCATTTTCTCGAAAATGGCTCCAACGATTTTGATTAAAATGCCACATGTTTAATATATTTTTATGCCAAGTTATATGTATATTTTGAATTCTCTGGCTATAGCCCATGTGCACCTGTTTACTCTTGATAACTTTTGCATAACTGGTAAACCGTAACAAATAGACCAAATCTTAAACAAAAATGTAGTTGTCCAAATGGATTTTTTTGTGGAGTGAACCATTTCGGAGATATTGTTTGTTATTTGTGTGAGTTTTGTAGCGCTTAAACTTTAGTGAAATGGAAGATCGTTATTTACTTTTTTATCTTATGCCGTGCAAAGAGAACCTTCATATAGCCACCAGCTTTAAAAGATTTCTACGATAGCGGCAAACGGCAATGCGCACTGAGAACGCGGACAGGCAAAACACCGCGCAGCCGGTTCGAACGTGTTTTTGTTGTTCCGGTAGTTATCTGCCAGAGAAGGTAAAAAGGTACTGTTACATTTAGCACCATTTGGTAAATGTGTTAAGTGAAACATACATAATTATTTTCATTACTTAAACGTTTAGGGGAACAAGCTGCCGATCTTCTTTCAACTAAATCGAGTTCAATGATTGAGATAGCGTCAGGTCAGAGCTTAAAAGCATTATTTAGTAAGAAACCTGTTTAAGGCTTAGGAGAATATACGAGAAGAAAGTGGAACAAGGGTCTATGTCCTGGCACCTGAGTGGGAAAACCCAGCACCAGAAGACCTTCAATTTTAAGTTGTATCTATGACGCACGTTGTTGGGGTCTCAGGCCAACTTGTCCTCACGTCGAGTTCTGGGTGGAGTAGTGGACACTGTTCAGCAGCGCTGCTTGGAACACCTGTAAACAAACACTTTGTCCTGAGCAGAACTGCAAGTTCTTGTGTCTCTAGACTCTTTTGAGGCCTTCCAGGAAGCTAAAATGTCTTGGAATTTGTTACTTTGTTTGGTTTAGCGTATTCTGTAGTATTTTAGCTTTAAAATGATATATACTTTACGTGATTTATTCAAATTTAAACGTATTTAACACAGGTTTTAAATTAATGGCAAGTGGACCTGGCTTGTCCAGTATAGGGCTAGTAAGCTAGTGTTAAGGGTGCTTCTGGTGCAAATATTCTTTGTAGAATGACGAAACTACCTCTACCAACAACTAAATTTAGCACATATAAGCCATATATATGTTGTAAGGTAGAAGAAGTTCCTAAGAAGACTATGAAACTACGATTGAAGAAGCTATAACTAAAAATCTGATGTGTTGCACTCACACTACTTTCTCTACTCTTTTACTAACCATTCTTACAAACACTTATTCCTATATCTTCTTCGCGTTAGTTGAGATAAACATTTGTACAAATTATCTTATTGCTTATTTCCTTGTGGGTGCAAGGGGAATGTTAGAATACAGTAGGCTTTGTGCGATAGTCAAATCTTTTAAAGCTTTAAGATTCCGTTCACTTTGCACACTTAACCTAAAAATATGAACAACGATCTTCCATTTCACGAACATAACATAACAAGGAATATCTCCGAAATGGTTCACCCTACAAGAAAATTTATTTCGACATAAATTGTTTATTTTAGCAAGATCTACATTTTTGTATAGTATGATTTGGTCTATCTCTAACGGTTTACCAGTTATGCAAAAGTCGTCCAGAGTAAATACGACTACAGGGGCTATAGTCAGAAAATTCAAGATATACATTTTATTTATCATAAAAATATCTCAAACATATGACATTTTAATCAAATACGTGAAAGCCATTTTCAAGAAAATCAAAATTTTCCATGTAAAGGGTAGTTTAAGCTGGGGCTATTTTCTTCAAAATCTTCGTGTCGCATCCTTGAAAGACATTAAACTTAGATACCAACTTTGGTTTTTAACAGACTTTTCGTTTTTGAGGTATGCTGTCCACAGACTCTCTCTCTCACTCACTCACACGCACACGCACACGCACACATACGCACACACACAATCTGCAGTGTTGCCAGCTTGTTTTCGACAAAACTAAAATATCTCCATAGGAAATGGTCAGAGACAAAAACGTAAGTGTGTTCCAAATACGGAAATCTACTACTGATTTAAATTAATGTAATGACTTCCCTTCCTTCCGGTGTATACACAAATGATGTATCACAGTGTGATTCAAATAAAATGCATGAGTGACTTTAAACATGTGGCTACTCTTTTAAAAGTGGCGGCTCGGACAAACGTTTGGCCAAAATGACTCACAACTGTGTATAGAATATTTATACGAAATAACTAAAACACCAAAAAAGTCATTTATCCCCTACAAATTTAGTCCTAGATTTCCTAACATACACCACTGTTTGGTCGAACAACAAAGGCAGAAGGCTACACACACACCTTGTCTCTGTCATGCACGCACCGTCTGAGAAGGTTGGTAAAATGCCGCGTAAAGCAGTAGGGACGGCATATAGGGAACCCAGGGTACAAAGCCATGAGTTGTTTATATTTCTGCACGTTGTTTTGCATCCAGCAATTGGCGCTCCCTGCCATTCCAGTGCGACTGTCTCATTCCTGGCTGTTCCAGTGCGGTGGTTTATCGCTTTGTGGCGTTGCTGTGGCTGGGCTGGCTGACTTTCTGAACTTTCCTGGCACTAAGTGGTGGTATCTGGTTCTCCAGTCGTGTGATTTTACATTTTGGTAAGTCTTACTTCAGAAATACCACCAGTTTTAGCTTATGGGTGCGTGGTGGGCATGGACTTCAGCTAATATGAAAGCTATTCCATTTGAAATCGTACAAAAAATAAGAAAATTGACCACGTGTTTCTTAAAATCATTAATAATTTCTACATGTGTCAGCTCCTGTAAAAGAAAACAATTTTAATGAACTTACCTCTTAAATATTTATATTTTAGAGTTATAATGTGCGTTATTTTCCCAATAAGACAACTTCTGCGTCGTATAACTCAAGAACCCTATATCGTATTTCGCTAAACTACGATTCATTTTGAAGCTGAATGTCTATTGTTGATGATGTAACAATAACATAGCAATAATTACACAACTTTTTATAAAAATTATATAGGCTTATACCTCTTAAACATATAAGGTCCCACCCAAAATGCAAGGTTTCCTGCTGTCCGAAATGAAACAGAATAGCTCATAACGAGCAGTGATTTTACCATAACTGAAGTAAAGAGAATCCTTGCTGTAACATTTAATCTTTGCAACAAGTTTAGAGCCGTAGCTGGCGTAATTTATTCGAATTTAGCAGCCGGTGTTAAATAGGGGTTTAAATACAGAAGGAAATAGTCTAAATGGGGTGAATTTAACAGCCATTGCTTTTACGAGGTACAGAATTTATCATTTACACAAAACAGAGTAAAATTAACACTACGGTGCATGTAAGGTGGCGAATATCCAAATGACTGTCAAACAGTGAACCTTCAGTTAAGTAAACTTAGGAAATTATGGTTGAGAATGTGATTTGTTTCTAAAACTTCCAAGTTGTAGAACTTCACTTCACTTCATGTAATGTGATTTTTTTCGTAAGTCTGAAGCTGAGGATATTAATTGCATGTATTTGATTTGTTTAATAACTTTTAAGGTGAGAATATTCATTTCACATAATGTGATTTGTTTTAGTGATTTTTGAATTGAGGTAGTTCATGCATAAAACAATTTTTACATTCTTTACTACGTATGTTAAGTATAGGAAGTATTGTATTCGAACTAAAAATTCGATGTCGAGATTTCACCGGAAGTATATGTTTTGAGGCCCCCTGAATTAGAAAATAGCACTCTTAGAAAAAGGTCCGTGAGCGCGCCTGGTCCTGTGTGTGTGTGCGTGTGTGCGTGTGTGTGTGTGTGTGTGTGTGTGTGTGTGTGTGTGTGTGCGTGTGTGTGTGTGTGTGTTTGTGAACAGCATAACTCGAAAGCTAATAGTTGGTCAGAAACTAAAATTAATATTTAAGTTTAATATGTTTCAGGGATACCACACAACTATTTGTAAGAAAATTCCTCCAACCTAAACTACCCTTTACATGGAAACTTGTTTGATAATTGTTTTTCTCAAAAATGGCCTAACGATTTTATTTCAAATGCCGTAAGTTCAGGATATTGTTTACGATAAATGAAACATATTTTGAATTTCCTGGCTGTGGACCTTGCAATCCTGTTTACTTTTCCATAACGGTAAACCGTAAGGGATAGGCCAAGTCTTACTATACAGAAAATGCAGATCTCATTAAAACACAATTTATGCCAAATGAATTTTTTGTGGGGTGAACCATTTCGGAGATATTCCTTGTTATTTGTGCGAGGTTTATAATAATTATGCTTTTCCCAAATGGAAGGTCTTATTCACTTTTTTGTCTTTTGACCATGCAAAGAGTTATGAATTTCGAAGTGTTCATATAGCGACCAGCTTTAAAAGATTTGACCATCGCTTAAAGTCTACTGTATTCCTATATTCCCCTTGCACCTACAAAGAAATAAGATATAATGTAATTTCTGGAAATGTTCATCTCAACTAACATGAAGAAGATATAGGAATAAGGGTTTGTAAGAATACTTAGTACAAGAGTAGAGAAAGTCATGTGAGTGCAACACATCAGATTTGTATATAGGCTGTCCCAAAATTAGACCGACAGACGTTTAAATCACAGAAATGGCTAGTGTCTTTGCGAGAGTGCGGTAGAATAGGGCACGCCGATACACTCTTTGTTTTAATCGAAATGGGCGTGCGTTCCAACATTTACGAGATTCCAGTGAGCAACTTTACCTTCAGCAATTCATTCTTTTAAAAGGCCAATTCATGAAAGTTCATGTAAAGAAAACTGTTTTGTTAAATTTGCGTTGAATGAGGCTATAGTTATTTGTAAAATAAAGAAAATAAGGTACCTGAAAGTGAATATAGTTACATTGGTGTCATAAGTGCGACGAAATCACGGCGAGATGGAAGAAATGATGAAGCAAAGGTTAAGCACAATGGATGAAATGACAAACAAGATGGCCGAGTTGAGGTTAGACATATTGGCAATGATTGACTTGCAACTGGTTGACAAGAAGAAAGTCGTGAAAGACGTTGATCAATGTGTTAACACTCCAGAGGGCGTCAGGAAACGTGTTGGCGCCCTGGAAGATAGACTAGACCGCAGCACAACGCTACCGAACATCAGGGTGGAACAAATTCTCGGCGAAACTAAGAACTTTAAGGTCGAGACGCCAGGACGCCACACATTGAGCCACCCAAGCACGACGGTACGTCGACCCCTGAGGTCTTCCGCAGACAATTGGTTGCCGTCGCCACCCACAATCGATGGTCCGCAGAAGAGGAAGCTTAACGACAAAAAGATAGCCTCCAGGGACGGACGGTAGAAGTACTGAACACGCCACGATTCCGACGTCGGCGGTGTCACTAAACATCTGGCAGGTTCCTAAAAACCGATTCGGAAACCACCGTCTGGCTGCTGCCAATCGCAGCCAGCTCAAGTCAAGGCTGCAACAGCCAAAAGAGATGCTGCAGAAGGACTCAAGAAATAATTATAATCGACAATTTGTTATGGATATACGAAAAAATCTGATGCGTTGCACTCACATGACTTTCTCTACTCTTATACTAACCATTCTTACAAACTCTTATTCTTGTTTCGTGTTAGTTGACATAAACATTTGCATAAATTACCTTATTGTTTATCTTCTTGTAGCTGTAAGGAGAAAATGGGAATACGTAGGCTTTGAGCCATAGTCAAATGTTTTAAAGCTTTCAAATGTCGTTCTTTTTCCACGGTTAACATATAAAAAAATGAATGGAGATGTTCCATTTGACAGAAGTATGTTCTCAAAAGCTTACAAAAATAACAAGGAATATCTCCGAAATGATTCATTCTATAAAAAATTATTTAGACATAAATTGTGTGTGTTAGTAATATCTACATTTTTATATAGTAAGATTTGGTTTATCTCTTACGGCTTACCAGTTATCCAAAAGTCTTGCATAGTAAATAGGACTACATGGGCTGTAACCAGAAAATTAAAGATATAAATTTCATTTGTCATAAAAATATCTCAAACATATGACATTTTAATCAAAATCGTTAGAGCAATTTTCCAGAAAATCAAAATTTTTGGGTGGAATACAATAGTTCCTCTACTTTACTATACATAGTAGAGAAAGCAATGATATCGAGTAATTGTTTCCAAGTGTTTCCTTAAATGTCGAATTTATCTTTCCCACTTAAGAGGACCGGTATAATTGGACACTTATTTGTAATCTAAAGGATAAGATAAAGTATATCGTATTTTCCCAGTGATCAGTGATATTTCACCAGTTCTTCCTGGCAGAGGTGGCTAGCGTTGTTGTGTACTTAGGAGTTACAATGTTACGTGGTATAGTGCAGGTTTGTTTGTTCTTGCAGCACACCTCGGAGAAACACTGTAACAGTGAATCAAGACGTGCTTAGTGGAAGTCGACACATGGCTGGGATTCAATTCTAAAGCTTTCGTATTAGAAGAGGAAAAGTTTTGCATCAACTTTTCAACATGTTTCAGGTAATTGCATCCATTTTTTTCAGACTCGTGGTATTGAGAATACAACTGTCTATTGTGAAATTAATTTGAAAATGTCTACGGCACTGATGTCTCGTTAGAGATGTAATTAGTGCTTGTGACGTGTAAAATCACAGTCAGTATACAATGACAGACACAAAGAGGCACTTTATAAGTCATACTTTGAATTTTCTGGAAATGCCCTCAGAAGCCCTCTGGATGATTTTTGTATAAATGGTAAACACTAAAAGATAGAGAAAAACTTACTCAATACAAAATATGAATCTCGTCAAACACACAATATGTAATTGCTTTTTTTTTTTTTTTGAGTGAACCATTTCCGAGATATTCTTTATTATTTACTTGAATTTGTAAATAGTTATACTTTTCTCAAATAGAGATATATTATTAGCTTTTTTTAACTCTTGACCTTGCAAAGAGAACGCAATTTCAAGGTTAGTATGGCGTGACTGGACTATTTCATGATATTCCTTCGCCCCTTACACTATTTTGGTACAGTTTAAGTACTAAACTAATCGTTTACCCATCTTTTACTTCACACCTTTGAAATAAATTCGAATGCCGTTGCCATCGCTGGTCTAGACTTTTAAATGCTCGTAATTCAAGTTCTTAGCACATACGATTAGATAAATTCACGAAAAATGGATTCAAGACAAGCATATCTCTCTTAACAAGGTTATCTATTTGTTTTAAGAGAACAGGTTAGTGAGATAAGCCTAGGCTTTGTTTGACAAACGTGTGTGTTTACAAATAGATGACCTTGCCTTAGTGTTTTCTTGTGAAAGCAGAAGATATACTGGAGCGTTCATACTTAATATGTACATGTATTGAAGTTCTGTTCATAGTAATCTTGTCTCATTTTTATTTTCTGTGTGTGCGTGTGCGTGTGTGTGTGCGTGTGTTTGCAGTCACTGCTAAGACTTCCTCGTTCAACATTCACGACTCCATCACAAAAACAATTCGCATCTCTCGCTGCCGCACTCGTTTATATTGACTAGAATGACGTAACACGAATTTTTCTCGAAATTCACATTTTTCAACACTTCTCATTAAAAAAAGTCGCAGTCCAAGCTTCGCGAACGTTCTGGAAATGCTTTGTTCTTCCACACTCATTGTCGTTGGCCACGTATTTACAAGCCGCTCAGTGGTGTGAGGTGTCAATGTTTTCAACATGGAATTTTTGAGTGGAATGCAATACGTATATAATGTACCAGTACGTGATAGAGAAATTAAAATAGCTATTTTGATCACGTCATTCCCAGCTTACCAAAATGGGAAATACCAATTGAATCAGCCGCCCATTATTTTTTCGAAGGTAGGCCACCACGGGTTCGCGTCTCGGTGTTGTATAATCTTTGTATGCTCATTAAAACTTGGAACCCGAACTTACAATAGCCTAATTCTGTAATCCATGAGAGTTTAGGACATAATTTAAATACTTTTTGGTGGGCTGCATTTTGTAATACAATAGACATAATGACCTCTGCCTCATTGAACTGGCGTTATGCAGCGAGTTATTATGAATGCCGACTGCCTCTATTCTCCATGTCGGTACTCTCACACGGTACTTTGTGCCAGTCATTCACAATGTATAAGACAGACGAGTACGTTGATATGCTTTTGATCTACGGAGAAGCAAGAGCCAATACCCAAGCAGCTCAGCATCTGTGCCGGGAGATATCTTCATATACAACAATATCATAAAATGGAAATAAAACAATTACAGGCTAACATAATAATAGTTTTAAACACAATAATTGTCAACCAATGTTATTTATGAATATTATATGGTAAACAAATAGTACATGCGGGAGATTCGAACTACCTCTGCAGCGAATGGATTTCTTACGAATCGTGTGCTCATTCCGACTCAATAATAAACTTCAAAAATAAACACTCCGTTTAATATGTAAATGTTAAATACGTGGATAGAACCTATCATAGGGACTGATATTTTCATGTTAGGGTAATAAAATACGGATTGAAAAAACTGGAAAATAAGGGACAGATGACTCACCTGGTATAAACACTGACCAGCTCTTAACCCCTACCCCCTCTTTTACTCCTTGTATTCAGATCACTGTGGTAAAAGGTTAACAGTACGCAGGTGTTACCTTTAATTATCAAAAGTAATATCATAAGACGAACTAATCAGTAAATTTGCGAGAGATGGGAGAGAAATTATCTGGGAAGGTCAGACCGTGGAATGATTTTTATTTGGACTATTTCATAAATAAGATATGAATTTCAATATTATAACGCAAAGATTTGACCAGAAAATGCTAAGTTCTATAAAATATAACCTAAAATATATTCATTTCCATTAGTGTAGTTCGCGAGGCAAACAAAACACAAGAATTACATGTATAATTTCGAACTTCTGTTGTTGTTATAACAGAAAACCAGTTTATAATATCAAATAAACCTCACTTTATTTTTAAAATTAACAGATAATCCTTCTTCTGAAAAAATACATAAATTATTAAAAGTATGTTGTTAAAACAGAGTTGCCAAATTGATAGAATGCTATTCTCATTATAAATCGATTGTAATGTATACATTTTTTCAGCAATTTATGGGATAGAGTTGGCGACACTGACTGAACAAAAGATTGGCCTAGTGATAGTTTGCACAAAACAAAAGAATGACTAGATGATAATTTTACGCCTCTGGGTATGAAATAATCAAATACAAATTATGCTTTTACTTAAAGTAAGCCAAAATAGCTTTAAGTCACACCTTTATACTCTATGGATACAATGTATGTGCGTGTTTCTGAGCTCTGAGAAGGAATCGATTACTGCATAGCACCACACATGCAAGCAGATATGATCAACAAACAAGAATACATACAACGTACAATATTTAGTGACCTTTGTTGAGGATGTTGCCGATGTTGAAGCAAATATTTACACCGAAAACAAACACATTGAAATGTCACAAATATGCCAAACATTTTGAATGATTACACCAGGCTGAATTACATGTGAACCAAATAATATACAATTTTGCTAAATTCCAGCAATTTAGTTTTTTCCTACCTAGTATGCATTCAACAAATTCAGACTTAAAAAAAGAGTAACGTGTTGCACTGACGACTTTCTCTTCTCTTGTACCAACCATTCTTACTAACTCTTATTCCTCTATCTTCTTCATGTTACTTCTTCTCGTTCTCTCTCTATGTCCATCTCTCCATCTCTATCTCAGTCTATTTCTCTCTCTATCGCTCTTCCTCTATATCTGTCACAATCTCTCCCTGTCTCTCACAATCTATCTCTCTATATCTGTCTCCATCACTCTCCTATCGCTATCTCTCATCTGTCATCTTCTACCTGTACCTGTCTATCATGTTTTGTGATGCCTGCCACTAATTTGGAATGGTTAGGTTGACAGGCCTGGATTAGCAGCGCGCCGCTCTGTACTTCGGTCATCAGTTCACAGCAGGCTCGCTGTGGCGGTACTTCCCCGTTTCCTGTCCCCACTTCCTATGTTGTTGGATCTAGCCAGCTGAACCGGCCCACATGTTTTATGTTTCCCAGTGTTTGCAACAGTAACATGGTGTTGGAGCGCAACCCAAACTGTGTAACAACAAATAATGTCTGTAGAAGCGAGTGGAAATGTCTCCCAGAGCAACAGTAGTGTTGGTCTGCAGTCCAGAGCAAGACCAGAGCTGAGGGAGGCTGGACAAACGTTACGTCAGCGCCACAGGAAACATGAAGCACGAGGTATGTACGCATAATCACTATGTTTACCTTCTCTACTATATACGTGTACTAAGTAGGGCAAGAATTGCATTTCAGACAACATTTCGATGTCGAGATTTCACGGATATGTGCATGTGTGTGTTTGTGGGTGGGTGGGTGGGTGTGTGTGCGTGCGTGTGAGAACAGTATACGTGTTACAGAATGTCCGATAAATACCAAAATTGGTAGTTGAAATTCATATTTCCCAAATGCGATGCGAAGATTTTATAGAACCCTTCACCTTAAATTATCCTTTATAAAAAAATTGCTTTTTTCATTTTTTTTCAAAAATATCTCCATTATTTTGATTAAAATACCAAATGTTTAACATATTTGAATGGCAAAAAGTAATAAGCCTCCCTCTATGGTGTGGGGCTAGCGTGTCTACCTCGCATTTTGAATGTCCCGAGTTCGAATCTCGCTTAGAATGAGTTAACAAGATAAGGTGTTTTACAAGGTTTTTCTTTATCCTGATAAGATGAACGTCGGGTACCTTAAACTCTATGAATTTCGGACTATTATTTCATCCATTACATTCATTCATCGCCCGATATTATCTGACCAGCGATGTGCACGTTTGCGAAAGAGGTATAAGGTATGATTTACAAACTGCCTGTTTGTGTCCGTCAATGGATACTGACTGCTTGTGAGTTTAAACGCCTAAGGCGTGATTCACCCTGTGACTGAAAGAGGAGCTGGGGAATAACGGCTAATTACCTACATAAGCGTCTTTAAATAGACAAGGTTGGACATCGCTGTGGTAGAGACTGGCTGACATATCTCCTTCATATTACTTTACTATTACGGTGCAAAAAGTACCTTTATTAATGTTATTTTCCATGTAACAATTGCGTCAGTTACACTGGAGATCACATTTGCTTGTATTTTTGAATGACCTATTAAATGATCTACTTTAATGAGCCCCTCTCATATTGTCATGCCTGTGAATATCAGTTTTCAGTTCCTATCTTTCCGAGATATTTACGGTGGTAGTTTTATAATATTCGAAATCCGATAATGATGTCTTTGCTTACAACAGAAATTAGAAACCTTTATATTTTCGCTAATACGTATAGTAAATAGAGAAAGTATTACATTCTATCCAAAAAAGACATAAATTTACTTATACTATGTGGATCTTGCAGGAATATCTTACGCCTTTTTTTTTTTTTTTTTTTTTTTTTTTTTTTTTTTGAGTCCACCATTTGAAATATTCCCTGTTATTCCCTGAATCTTGTAATCCTTATACTTTTCTCAAATAAGACTCGTTATTCACTATTTTTATCTCTTGGCCATGCAAAGAGAACGGAATTTCAAAATCATCGCATAGCGACTAACTTTAAAAGATTTTAGTATCTTTTAAAACCTTCTGTATTCCCCTATTCCCATTGCACACACAAGAAAATTAGCATTAACATAATTTCTGCAAAACTTTATCTCCATTAAGATGAAGTAGATAGAGCAAATATATGAATACTTTGTACAATGGTAAAGAAAATCATGTGATTTTTGTGAGTTTTAAGTAACTTTGTGTAATTTTTGAGAGTTGTAAGTGACATTCTGCGATTTTTGAGGGTATTGCGCAATCCTCTGGGATTTTTTAGTTTTAAGTAACCTTCTGGGATTTCTTTTTAGAGTTTTAAGTAATCTTCTGGGGTTTTTGAGAGTTGTAAGTTATCTTTTGAGATTTTTGAGTTTTAACTGATCTGGGATTTTTGAGAGTTTTAAGTAATCGTCTGGGATTTTGAGAGTTTTAAGTGTGTAATGAACATTACAAGTGGAGTTTTCACATTAAAATTTTGTTTACGTGTTTTTTTATCTTTTATAAATCATAAAATGACACAAAACATCAATCTGATTGGCTTCTCTCACTCATTCCCTTCCTATGTCTTCAGGAAGGAAGTTAGGCAATCTATTTTATGGCTGTCCCTCATCAGGAGTATTTTCCCTTGATTTCAACTTTAATTTGACAGGTTAGTTATTATGTAAGGTGACAACAGACTGAGCACTGTGTTTAGTGACGTAGATGTTTCAGGAAGATAACAAAAACATGCCGAACTATTAGGAAGGAGTGAGTGAGAGAGCTAGAGAAAGTGGTTTGTATTGTGCTGCCATGCGCGGCATTGCTGTAAACTTATCAGTTGTTACGCTGTAACAGCAACCACGTTCTTAGTTAGGATATGTGCTTTCAGAGGGAATGGTGGAGTGGAGGCACGATCTACAGGCCCGGGACAACAATCACGGGGATGATGGTGACACAACAGTGGTTAGTGATGCAGTGCCAATCAGTGAATCAAGGACGGACATCACCTCACTATCATCTACATCATCATCACCCTCCTCGGACGAGGACGACAGTGAAGACAGTGACGGTGGAGGGAGGCAACCTCAGGGGATGGTCATAACAACCCCTGATGGTCACAGGTTGCAACCTCCACCAGCACCAAACTTCGGCAACATTGTTGTTAAAAGTTCCTCCGATGTGCATTTCGGTAATAAAACCTTTTATAACGGACCAGTGACAATCAAACAAGTAGTGTACTCAAATCAAAGCTCTGTTATCTCAAACCTATCTAATGAAGGCCCTGGGCAACTCAAGCCAGCGGAAGAATCTGGTGACATCGAGGCTCCAAATCTACAGAATGGATCTGCAGGTCCTCAGCACACAAAAACATCACATTGTAAGTACGCACTCCATCTATCCTATGTTATATTTCTGTATGCAATTAATGTTTATAATACAGGTGTTAGAGATATGTCACAAGTAAAAATGTCCAATAACAAATTCATCTATCGTGGAAGGTAAAGGAAATAACTGAACATGATTGAATAAAAATCAGTGTTCACTAGTTCGGTCCCCAGCACAGAGGTAAACAATACTAATTCTGTCCCGAATCATGAAGCGAATAGCATTATACTCCATCCAGCCTTAGATCCAGACCTTGTATCCCTCCGCGATAACCTAGTGTTCGTTTCAGTTGCCACTAACAAAAACTAAACGCCACGTGAACTCATGCCTCGTGTTTATAATGCAACAGAATCGTATTTACTTGGGGGTTTTAGGAATAGCGCTGCTATCGCGTTATATTCAGTTATACATCTTGAAAACTCACAGATAATCGTTAGTATTTAAGGTACTATATTTTGTGGTGTGCTTTGGTTTCGGCATATCGCGGGTTAGTTGTTCACGGCTTCTGTTTACATCAAGTTGGGACCTAAGAGTGGAGCGATTATACAGGGACATCCAAATACAGTGAACCTCTCCGCTACGCGGTGTTTTTCCACTGCGAACGCGGAAATACGATAACAGCAGCTGATATACACAAGGTCACGAGCATCATTTGTTTTTCTCTGCTCTGCTCACAATCAATATTGAGCTGACGCGATATCGTGCGGCTGCATTATTACCAGTGTGCTTTTATTATTTAGTTCTGTACTTAGACAGAAAGTACATTATGGCTCAGCATTTGTTTTCTACTGCACAGCGTGTATTTATTATGATTTTTTTTCGACTCAACAGTTGTCGCCAAGTTTACTTTTTTATTTATAAGACACTTCGTCCAGAATATTGGCCTACAAATAAGGTCTTTTTGGCACAAGAAGAAAATTGTTCATACCATGACTCTTTCCCCTTAATAATCCTTTTGGCAGCTCCAGAATTTCGTCCGGCTCTAACCCAATTTCATCCATGTTAGCATCGGCCAGCAATTTGTCGTTTATATAGATAAAGGAATATTGCTTCAGATACAAGAAAATACAAGGCTGCCAACACAAGGAACAGACTAACTGCACCAGCATTGGGATAAATTGAAGCGTACCGATTTGAATTGTGAACAAACAATGCGACTGCCATGAGAAATTAATCATGTCAAAACGCACAATCAAATGTAAAACTTAGATCAAATTTATTTATTAAACGTGTGTAAATACAAAGGTCTATTTGACACATAGAGGCGTTAAATTATCATATACGAGTTATCACTTGTTCATTCTTTTGTTTTGTACAAATTATCACAGGTTCATTCTTTTGTTTGGCCAGTGTCGCCAACTGCATTCTATAAATCGCTGAAAAACAACTTATTACACATTACAATCGATGAACAATCGAAATAGTACAATTTGACAATTGTGTTTTTAAAATTGTTCATTTAATAACGAATGTACTTTCCCAGCAGAAAGGTTATTTGTTAATGCTAAAAATGAAGTGAGATTTACTTGAGATTTTTTGTTATAACAAGAGAAGATCGAAATACATGTAATTCTTGGATTTCGTTTTCCTCAGTTGGCAGTGCTAAGTCGAACTATACTAATCGAAATGAACATATTTTAGGTTATTTTTGTAGAATTTAACATTTTCTGGCCAAATTTTTGGGGATATAGCATTTAAATTCATATTTTATTTAAGAAATAGTCCAGATAATCATTTGATTGTCTGACCTCCTCCATTCGACAATTTATCGGTTAGCTCAGACATGATATTGCTCGTGATATGCCATTTGATTGATTGGACTCGAAATCGAAGTTGGTAACATTGGAGACAAAATTGCATCGCACTAGCGTAATAAAGTGCAATTTATAATTGATGTGTCTTGCGTTAAATGTGCTAGTATTATTTCTCGCCGTGTGAACGATAAATTGTGTGAACTTTAAACCCGCATCCCTCCAGGTTGTTTATAGTGATACCTTGATATGGAAGCAGCACAGGTAGGTCATAGGTGTGGAGATTTGTTTTGATTCCCAGCCTGAGGCAAGAAGCGTGTCAACAAGAGATACCTCCATAGTGTCAGAACCGGAATTCTTGTTGGAAGCCAAGGATCTTTGAATTCCTGCCAATAACTTCAAGGTTTATTTCTATTTGCCTTTTAGTAAACTTCTATTAGCAGTAAGTTAAAAAGATCTGATGTGTTGCACTCACATTACTTTTTCTGCTCTTATACTAACCATTCTTAGACCGTTATTCCGGTATCTTCTCCGTGTTACTTGAGATAAACATTTGTATAAATTATCTTCGAAGTTTTGTTTTCCAGTTATGTGGTTGTTGCGCGCTTCTATTGTTTTATTTTTATTTTATTTTCTTGCTTTTTTTAAACAGACTCGGGGAACCTCAAGAGTGTGTTTATGGTGAAGTCTATATTTCGAATTTTTGGGTGAGATAGAGCACGTCCTATGAATAAGTGATTGTGAAGGTAAAAATTTCGTATTGTTACTTTGGTTAGGGACCTGAATGTTTATAACCTAAAAATGTTAGAAATGTGCAAGCACTTATGACCGAAAAAAAAAAAAAAATTAGAAAATATGGCGATAAATATAACCTAAAAGCTTTTTGGGTGCGTTTTCGAAATCTTCAAAAATACAATGCTGTTTAAATTAACATTGTATTGAAAATCTACTGTAAAATCTAGCATACTTAATAATAAATAATATTAATTTTATTATTGCATTTAGAATTTATTTAATTGCTAATTGAGAGCTAACTCTCTGCTCTGCACAGAATGAAAAAAAGGGCGATCAGAAGAAAGAAATAGCAAATTATATTTTCAACCTTTCAAAAAGGAACGAATACATTTCTGAGAATTCTAATTATGCAAGCAATTGACCTTGACAGAAAACCTTACAACAGCCAAAGAAAACTCTCCGTGCTTTCTTTGCATGCTGCTTCCTATGCGTCTGTCTCTTTCTATTCAATACATATTACCCCCCTCCCCTCCAAATTCGCAAAAACATACATTTCTAAGAAAGATAATTGTAAGAAATATTACAGACAAGAATTATGAGATATGAGAAATCGTTGTTTGGGACGACTGCAAGCATATATGCGAAACTGGAATATAATTATAAAAATATGACAAAAATACAAATATTTAAGAGAAAATGGCTATAATATGAAAAATTTCGAGAAAATGAAAAAAAAACATTAAAAAGCCAAAAAATGTGGCTTTATATGACCCATGAGAATTGCATAATTTTAATGAATATTGATAAAATTGTACTTTGCTTATATTTCCTTTAAAAAACACGAAAAACTAGATGTCATAAACATACGGGCCCTTATTAATGGTAATGTTTCTTCGTCCAACGATGTCCCTTTTCAGTACTTTGACACGTGGGTCATGCAGCTGTCGATCTCAAGAATTTGGCCTTCATTTTCGTTAGCAAGGTTGTAAAAGTTATGGATGGGCCATTGTTCGTTTGTTGGTTGCCAGTGTCGATGCTGGTTTCGCAATCTACACATACCTTATCCTTCATAACATCGTGACATACTCTGAACGTCTGCGTGCACAAAAAGTATAGGTAGGGAATTGAAGTGATAACATATTTACCTGTTGTTATTTACTTACTTACTCTCTAAAAATTCTCTTAATGCACCGATGACACTTTAGAGTTATAAATACATAAATTCTAACAAATAATTAAGTGAATGAATGAATAAATGCCATAATTAAAATATATAAAGACAGAGGTGCAACATGATTTAATGCATGATTTTGTTAGTCTGTGAATAACTGATTTTACAATACTAAAAATGTTCTAGTAAAATGTATTTTCTATGTTGTAAATCATAGTGGAACAGTGTGTGAAATACTGTTTGTTCTGATATTTTACACTTGCAAATAAAACCATTTGGCCTACTTCATCATTCACTCAACTCTAAACCGTCCTTTGTTGTGCGCCGCGCCCGGCATCACGCTATGTTAATAAACTTTCCTTACAAACCAGCTGTAATTAGTAGATATTTGACTTTGTAGAATTCTCTAATTCATAAACATTTATTTGCATGTTTACCAAGGCTAAACACAAAATAGATGTTTCACTACACCAGGCCTCAGCTTGAGCGATCCTCATTTCTTCACCTGCTAAACATGCAGTTAGTGCAAGGCCGTGAGCGGACGTGCCCAGAGAGTACCAGTTCCTCACGCCCGCACTACACTGTTAGCGAAGTCTACGCACGCCAATCACCACTTAATTGAGTACAGCCCGCCATTTATTGTAGTATTTACAGCATCAGAGCGAGTATTCAAATACGTCTGATAACATTGAAATTCTGGCTGCCTACTTCATTCATATCGACTGAATTATAGTCTAGCACAAGGAGAAGCAATTCTTAAGGGCGCAAACTGTATAACATAGTTTTAAAAACAGCTTTTGTTCGAAAATAAAACAGCTGAAAGCACCCATGCGTAAAGTATAACGTCCATTGAGGTCATACGTTCAAAGGTCAGAGCAAGAACTTGGTCGACAGTTCGGTCTCTCTAATAGAACATGATTAGAGTGTGTAATTGGCAATGATTGCAACGCTCGTTCAGAGCAACCAGATACAATCATGCAGTCTTTGTGGAAATACGTCACATGTTCACTGAACAACTAGCTTAGAAAAACATTATAAGGATGCATTCATTCCAGATATGTTTAGAAGGTATGCATGGCAAATGCTTATTTCAGCAAAGGCCGAGCCTGTCTGTTTTGAGATTAGCGTAATTACGTAATTAGCGGCTGCAACCCCACCCCCTCTTTCAGTCGGAAGGTAAGTCAACTAGTGCCTGTAACGTAAACTATCACAACCAGGCTCTCAGTATCCGTTTTGCTTCACATCTCAATGCGGCACACACTGGCCTAGATAGTGTGAGGTTATTGGCCTTGCAGAAAGTATTCTAACTCAAGTTGCGGTGCAGGATTCGTTACAGTATTCGTTCCGACCACTTTGCGTCACGTTTTCTGTGTCACGCCTACTTGCAGGTACTAACTAACCTGAAAATATGCTACTCCTAATTAGTACAATTATAAGTCTCTAAATGAAGCAAATATTGATGTAACATTTGTTCACTGCCCAGTCTGCAATTACCAGCACTTTGCCTCGTATCTCTTAGCCGTCACGTGACCAATCACCTGTCATAGTCTGCTGTCATGGCATAGGTTATTTTGCGATGTAATTTGAGATGATCAATTGTCTTAAAATACTCGAACATAATCATCAGATTTACATTATGACAAAATGAATTAAACGAGTTGGTACATCTGGAATGAATGTAAATTCTTAGTGTTTATATCACTTTTATGGACTATCCTTGTATTGCACACGGCTTGTTTGATGCACATTAGCCAATCATGGGAAAAGGGAAAGAAACTCAAGGCGGAAGAATACATAGCAGTGGCAAGGTTATAAGAAATAGGGTTTAGTACTATTTTTCTTCAGACTTTAAATGAATGAAGTATTTTTTTAATTCCCAGGCAATCGAAAGTATCTGTGATTAAATACTTTTTACTTCAACAACTGTACTAAATACTTTATTAATACCAGACCATTGCACAGGCCTCCCCTTCCCCACCAAATGTGTAACAAATATGCGCCTATGTATATGTTCATTATTAACCAGGGTATGCTGTTCGTATTTCAAGTTTCAACTGTTAAAACAAATGAGGGCTTTATTCGGGCACAGATAGACCAATAATGCCAGTTTCAACTGTTTAAAACAAACGAGTGCTTTATTTGGGCACAGATATGCCAATAATGTCTGTTACTGTTTTAATGAGACTCTTAATTACATTGCACAAGCCCAGCAGCAAAAAATCACCCATATATTGCAGCAAGGGTCTGCTCACTGGCGGAAGAGCGACGAGATAACCTTATTGAACAAACACTCACTCCAATACCAACATTCTCCCAACAGACACACTGTCGCCATCTTTGCTCACCGCTTGGAACTACATGTACGTCAGCAGCTAAATGGTGCAGCGCTCAGCTGTCGCCAACTAAGATAGGTTTCAGAAGCAACTTGGCAGAAAGAGACTCAAAAAAGATAAAATCTTGGTGAGATTTAATCTCAAAAAGCATCCAATAATATTTATAATGACAAGGGCCCAGAATTTGACGGCTTAAATACTTGGAAAATGAGCTGTAAAATGAATCCGATTAAAAAAATCTATGTTTTGCACTCACATGACTTTCCCTATTCTTGCACTATTCTTACAAATCCTTATACCTCTATTTCTTTATGTTAACCGAATAAACATTTGCAGAAATTACTTCACTGCCAATTTTCTTGTAGGTGCAAGGGGAATATAGGAATACAGTAGGCTTTGAGCGATAGTCAAATGTTTTAAACCTGGTCGCTGTATAAAGGCTTCGAAATTCCGTTCTCTTTGCACGACCAAGAGATAAAAAGTGAACAACGGTCTTCCATTTGAGAAACTTTTGAGTATTGCAAAAATCACACAGATAATAAGGAATATCTCCGAAATAGTTCACTCCACAAAAATGCATTTGGACATAACAATGTGTTTTAACGAAATCTACATGTTTTGTATAGTAAGATTCGGTCTATCTCTTACGCTTTACCAGTTATGCAAAAGTCATTCACGGTAAAGAGGACTTCATGGAGTATAACTAAAAATTTCAAAATATACATTTCATTTGTCATAAAAATATCTCAAACATATGGCATTTTAATCAAAATAATTAGCCATTTTCGAGAAAATCAAAATTGTCAATAAGTTTTCCACGTAAAGGGTAGTTTAGGATGGAGGAATTTTCTTCAGTCTTTGTATCTCATCCTCGAAAGATGTTAAACTTCAACACCAGGTTTGATTTTTAACCTACCTTTCGTTTTTGAGTTATGCTATCCACAGTCTGGTACACACACACACACACACACACACACACACGCACGCACGCACGCACGCACGCACGCACACACACACACAAACGCATACACACACACACAAACGCATACACACGTTTTTCTAAAAATGTGTCTTTTGGATTCAGGAGGCCTCAACATATATCTCCGGGAAATCTCGATCTCGAAATTTTGAGTCGAATGTAATATGTACTTCCCCTACTTACTCTACATGGTAGAGGAAGTAAAAAATAATACTGATGTTTTGTACTTGCATGACTTTTTATACTTTAGTACGAGCCATGCTTAAAAATGTTTATTCTGTCTACTTAGTACAAGAGTAGAGAAAGTCGTGTGAGTGCAACACGTCAGATTTTTTTATAAAGTAAACCCACAGACTTTTGTACAAATGACGGCGATGTGCTGTTAGTATCGACCAAAACAGCAGTAAGGTGTTCATGTTCAATAAACTGAAAAGAGGGGAGATAAGTAATTTTTCACGTTTTTATCAGATCCAAAACTAATCGATTTTGCATGCTTTAAGAAATACAAAACAAAGTCGAAGAGCATGGCCCCGTAGCTCAGTTGGTAGAGTACTTGCCTGCTCTGCAAGGGGTGTCCCTCCCCCCCCCCCAAAAAAAAAAAAAAAAAAAAAAAAAACATCGAACAAAATCAAGTACAAGTTTAGGTGTCAATATTTGGATCTTTTTTTTTTTTTTAACTTTTTCTACTATGTATAGTAGTACCAATTACCTTTAATAGTAATTAGAAATTTGTTCTTGATCGAAGCATACAGAATGTTAGATTTTGCGTCCTTAGCAAACGTTAATTTCACTTATTAAGAGTAGTATATTTTCAGGTTGGTTAATATTTCTAAGTAGGCGTGGCACAGAAGGCATGATGTAGAGTGGGCTGGTGTTGTGATAACAAATAGTGTAACGCAAGTGAGTGCCACGCTTTGGGCATGGTCAGTGATCTCTCGCTACCTAGGCCAGTAGGTCAGGCTTTATTCGCTTTGCGGAGCACTTACGACCATGCAAACACATCAGGCAGTAAACTTTGTAATTGGTTTTTGGCAAAATTGTTATACTAAGGGGAAAAATAACTAATACACCGAAATCGAAACATACTAAAGCACCAGTTACAAAAATATATGCACTTATATCAGTGACAGCCTGTAGTCGTTTACCTGAAGCTGCGTAGATCAATGTGTCACTGAGTTATAAAATAACGCCTAACCTAAAAAGCAAATGCTTAGCCATCCGTGAAATTCTAAGAAATCCAACATTGTTGCTTGATTCATTTCAAACTTTCATGATGAAAGGTATGAAATTTCGATATCTAAAATTCTAAGTTCTTAGGTTTATGTTGACCATTAATAAAAACTACACTTTTTCGACCACTTGTTTATCGTCCGCAAGAATAATTTAAAGTTTGACACAATATTTACAGTATTATTAATAGCAAACATACAAAATATTTCTTTGAGCACTCCTAAAAATATGTTTTACCTTTTTTATTAGTATTTAGAAAATTGTTCCACATGACGTAATTATTTTTTAAAAAATTTTAAAATAAAGTTTTAAATTACAAATCGTTAATTTCTTAGCTAAAATAGACCAAGAAATTAATATCTATATTTCTTTTAAGTAAATGATTTGTACGCATATTAGTACAAATTCACTCCATTTCATTTACTGTTATTTGAAAAGTATGAAATTATTAAGTCTATATTTTGAAAATTGCATCCTAGATAACAATTTGAAGATGGATATACTGGGCAACAGAAAACATGAGAAAGTACCATTTGAACTCGCGATTTAAAAGGTTATTAACCTGATTTTAAAGCTCATGTGGGTACCTATAGGAGTTACAGATAATGTAATTACAAGGTTCATATTGCACAACTAAGCAAGTAATATTTTCTTGCAATTTTTTTTGCCATGTTTAACTATTTGAGAGTAAAAAAGTGCAAACAATCTGTAGGAACTACCTTTATTTTTTAAAACTAATTAAATTTGACGCTTGACAAATTCTAAGTTGCCATTTTGTTTTGATTCTGCCGCAGTGAGGAACAAATGATAGACGATATTCGCTGCATTAACCTGTATTTAAACACGCAAGAGGCTTATTCATCGTATGCACACTGCTCATCGATGCGATAATTACTGTGTAATCAAACTGTAATTGGTTAATAGCCGGGGGTTCTTAAACGTTTTTCATTCGTGTCGCGCCATACGACTGTAGTTCCGGATATTACAAGTCAACTGCTTTATTGTTTTCAAATGAATGTAACAGGTTGGCAAGCAGTGATATAATTATTATGCACAAGTTACTACTAGGGTTACCAGATTTTTAACCTAAAAATAAGGCAGATTTCAAAACTGTTTCCTTAACACTTTAACACATTGTGGACTTTTTTTCTGTATTGGTTTTAGGTTATGGTTACTGCACAGAACTAGGTTTAACATATTTATTCGTAATATTCAAACCAGTAAGTATATTTACAAAATGGTAACGGTGTAATTTCACTTACTTCACTCCTTTAAAAACACTTAATGAGTTTCTATGTTTGGAATTTGATTTACACTCAACCACGAGCTTGGCAACTGTCTCATAGTTAAAGAACGTATTAAAAGTAATTTTAAAATGTATAGCATTAAGCAATTCAGCTTTAATAAGTTCAGAAGAATTGTCATTTCTTTCCCACTTATTGTTCATTAAGCGACAAAACATTCTATCAGGCAATGCTACCAACTACCAGTGAAAACAGTGCAGCCAAGACTGGAAAAAAGCAATCAGTTCGATATATCGCATAGCACTGAGTTGTTTTAGGTTGTCTGCAGTCAGTAGTGTCCATCACTTTTCCAAATACCCAATACAAAAATCAACAATAATGCCAATGAATGATATACGGGAGAATTAGTCCAACATACGGGAAAACCCAGTAAATATGGGAGATCTGGCAACCCTAGTTGCTTATTAACATAACCAATACCTATTATAAGTAAATACTAAAGCAAAAACGATTCTTTCATTCCACTTTAAAATAAAGTAACATAATGGTGACAGCTTAAGACAAATGTTGCAAGATTTCAAGTAGAGGTTCACGTACACAGCCATTACTCTTTAGTGTCAGAAGAATGCAAGATAAATTTAGAAGTAGCAAGCTTATCCGGCTGGAGCTCTCTCTCACGCACAGAACTGGCAACAAATGTGTGATAACATACAGCTAACTGCATGAGTAACTTTAACCATAAAGGAAGCGCTTGAAAATAAAACTGAAATTCTGCAGAGGTAGCTTTAAACAGTGTTAGCTTTATGTTCGCACTTCGCTGCATTCAAACATTTCCCTTACAGAAATGAAAAATATAATATGTTGCAGTTACCTCGTGAGCAAACTATTCTTACAAACGCTTGTTCTTCTAACAACTTCATTTTCACACAGGTACACATTTTTATTTTCTTTACTGCGTATAGTAGGTAAAGGAAGTGTTGCATTCCACCCAAAAATTCGATGTCGATATTTCACCGGAAATACGGGTTGGAAGGGATTACATCTTGGTATTTGGAACACATTTTGTGTCTCACATTTTTGTCTCTGACCATTTCCTACGGAGATACTTTAGCTTTATCGAAAACAAGCTGGCAACACTGGATGTCACTTTCACTAGGTCAGTACATAAACAAACAGCGCAGTGTGGTGTCTCGTGAACGTAAACAAATACCATACCGCGTTCTTCCGTCTTTACTATGCGAGTGTAGACCAATCAGAATCGTTAGCTCCCAAAACATTACAACATCCTGCAAGCGACCGACTTGTTTACCTCCAGAAACCGGTTCAATTCCCTGACTAACCTTACGTTGTCGAGTACTTCACGTCTGAAAAAGCTGCTCGGAGTATTCCTTCAAATCTTAAGTGATTAATTATTTAGAAACCTTCTGTTATGTCGCATAATTACTACAGGAGCTATGTCAGAAATAAGTACTCTGCGCATATTACAAGTAACAAAGTTCCAATTTGGAACAAAAACCATTTATTTTTTAAAATCAAAGAAAAAAATGCAATTAACTTTTTTTTTAATGATTATATGAAGCACATTTTAGAATGAGTGTAATAAGTTCCCTTTAACCCAGTTTATATATATATATAAATCATTTTTTAAAAAGGTGCCTCTGTGCGCGCGCGCGTGTGTCTGTGAACAGCATAACTCAAAAACGAAAAGTCAGTTAAAAACCAAAGTTAATATTTAATTTTAATATATTTCAAGCACGCAACACAAAGATTTTGAAGAAAATTCCTCCACTCTAAACTCTTTTACATGGAATTTTTTTAGAAAATTTTAATTTTCTTAAAAATGACTATTTTGATTAAAATGTCATGCGTTTAAATTTTTTATGACAAATGAAATGCATATTTTGAACTTTCTGGCTATAGTCTATGTAATCCTTTTTACTGTTGACGACTTTTGCATAACTAGTAAACCGTAAGAGATAGACCAAATCGTACTATACAAAAAATGTAGATGCCGTTAAAAGACACAAGTTATGTCCAAATGCATTTTTTGTGGAGTGAACCATTTCGAAGATATTCCTTATTATTTGTGTGAGCTTTGCAATACTTAAATACTTCTTTCCAAAAATGGAAGGTCGTTATTCGCCTTTTTATCCCCTGGCCATAGAAAGAGAATGGAATTTCAAGGCCTTCATATAGCGAACAGCTTTAAAAGATTTGACTATCACTCAAAGCCTACTGTATTCTAATATTCCTCTTGCACCTACAAGGAAATAAGCAATAAGATAATTTCTGCAAATGTTTACCTCGACTAACATGAAGAAGATATAGGAATAAGAGTTTGTAAGAATGATTAGTACAAGAGTAGAGAAAGTCATGTGAGTGGAACACATCAGATTTTTATTATTTGGACACCCTAGAAAGACCATTTGATTTCCTAATTAACCGCAATGCGGTTTATGCTCTCTATTGTTAATAATCCCTCCGACTACACATGTTACTGGCAGAAGTAAAGAAAATCCACAATAGCAAACACAACTAGAAATAAAAATACTTGTTATTAATGGTCGCAGCTGCGCTAGAAGTTGAAAAAAACATATCACACTTACGTGACCACATTCATTTTAATCGCAACGTGCTGCAGTTTATTAAAATTCGCACATGCGAAAACCAACAACCAGATGGAGTCTTATACGAACTCCGCTAAAGTTTATAGTTCCACTTTCTGAAAGTGCACTGCTACAAATGAGGTATTGGGTTCCACCCAGAAACGGGATATTATCCTGGAACACGCGTTTTGAGGTCCCCATACAGAGATCCTGTTTCCAATTTCAAGAAAATTCCTCAAGCCCAAACTATCGTTTACATTAAATAGTTCCATATTGTTTATTTACTCAAAATGGCTTTTAAACATTTGGTCAAACACCATACATTTAATATGTTTGTGTGATAAATAAAATTTACAACTATGTTGTATAGTTTGATCTGCAAATTTTCATATAATCCCTCGATTTACCTCCTCTTCACTACCATACCAGGCTTTGGGTTGATCACCCATCATGGGTTTGCTATGATCCAAAGTTTTCTAGCTCTTCAAGATTCAAGATATTGGTTGTCTAAGTGCTGCAAACTTTATAGCACTCTATTGAAGAAGTATAAAGCGTGAATAATACGGGATAGAAACATACTACTTCAAAAGTGTAGATAAAACCGTTTATGTGCTATTTTCCATATATTCAGAATAATTGGTCTGAATGTTCTAATAATTTATTATTTCTCGCGACATTAATTAATTTTAAAACCAGGATATAGCGACCGCCTTTGATCAACTAACTATTGATTTGGTATTTTCTAGTTCCTTTTACAGCCGGCTCTAAATGCTTTCCGAGCCACATGTTCCTAGTCGCACTGGGAAGGTAAGATAGCTTATCGATAGGTTATGCCAGGTGATCTTAAAGGTCGACTTGCCAGCTCATATTTAGGCTTGGAAAGTAAACTCAGTGTAAAGAAAACAACATTAACGTTATAAATCCAGAACGAACTCGTAGTGAGGATAGAAACTAAATATTAGGTATTATAGACGTTATATCACTCTATAATGAATTTAAATTTAAAACGTTTAAATAATTTTAATAAAGCACGTTTTTTAATTAAGCTATTCATGGAGACACACGCAAAATTTCCAAACAATTTTTCTTCACCGAACACGAAATCGTGTATTTGAAGTGAAATTTCACATCGAAGTCTAAAACATTGAATGGTTGTATGTTGGAAATAGCAGGAAAATGAAAGTATAGCGTAACACAAGTTTATCTACCTATCTATCGGTCGGTCGGTCGGTCGGTCGGTCGGTCGGTCGGTCGGTCGGTCGGTCGGTCGGTCGGTCGGTCGGTCGGTCGGTCGGTCGGTCGGTCGGTCGGTCGGTCGGTCGGTCGGTCGGTCGGTCGGTCGGTCGGTCGGTCGGTCGGTCGGTCGGTCGGTCGGTCGGTCGGTCGGTCGGTCGGTCGGTCGGTCGGTCGGTCGGTCGGTCGGTCGGTCGGTCGGTCGGTCGGTCGGTCGGTCGGTCGGTCGGTCGGTCGGTCGGTCGGTCGGTCGGTCGGTCGGTCGGTCGGTCGGTCGGTCGGTCGGTCGGTCGGTCGGTCGGTCGGTCGGTCGGTCGGTCGGTCGGTCGGTCGGTCGGTCGGTCGGTCGGTCGGTCGGTCGGTCGGTCGGTCGGTCGGTCGGTCGGTCGGTCGGTCGGTCGGTCGGTCGGTCGGTCGGTCGGTCGGTCGGTCGGTCGGTCGGTCGGTCGGTCGGTCGGTCGGTCGGTCGGTCGGTCGGTCGGTCGGTCGGTCGGTCGGTCGGTCGGTCGGTCGGTCGGTCGGTCGGTCGGTCGGTCGGTCGGTCGGTCGGTCGGTCGGTCGGTCGGTCGGTCGGTCGGTCGGTCGGTCGGTCGGTCGGTCGGTCGGTCGGTCGGTCGGTCGGTCGGTCGGTCGGTCGGTCGGTCGGTCGGTCGGTCGGTCGGTCGGTCGGTCGGTCGGTCGGTCGGTCGGTCGGTCGGTCGGTCGGTCGGTCGGTCGGTCGGTCGGTCGGTCGGTCGGTCGGTCGGTCGGTCGGTCGGTCGGTCGGTCGGTCGGTCGGTCGGTCGGTCGGTCGGTCGGTCGGTCGGTCGGTCGGTCGGTCGGTCGGTCGGTCGGTCGGTCGGTCGGTCGGTCGGTCGGTCGGTCGGTCGGTCGGTCGGTCGGTCGGTCGGTCGGTCGGTCGGTCGGTCGGTCGGTCGGTCGGTCGGTCGGTCGGTCGGTCGGTCGGTCGGTCGGTCGGTCGGTCGGTCGGTCGGTCGGTCGGTCGGTCGGTCGGTCGGTCGGTCGGTCGGTCGGTCGGTCGGTCGGTCGGTCGGTCGGTCGGTCGGTCGGTCGGTCGGTCGGTCGGTCGGTCGGTCGGTCGGTCGGTCGGTCGGTCGGTCGGTCGGTCGGTCGGTCGGTCGGTCGGTCGGTCGGTCGGTCGGTCGGTCGGTCGGTCGGTCGGTCGGTCGGTCGGTCGGTCGGTCGGTCGGTCGGTCGGTCGGTCGGTCGGTCGGTCGGTCGGTCGGTCGGTCGGTCGGTCGGTCGGTCGGTCGGTCGGTCGGTCGGTCGGTCGGTCGGTCGGTCGGTCGGTCGGTCGGTCGGTCGGTCGGTCGGTCGGTCGGTCGGTCGGTCGGTCGGTCGGTCGGTCGGTCGGTCGGTCGGTCGGTCGGTCGGTCGGTCGGTCGGTCGGTCGGTCGGTCGGTCGGTCGGTCGGTCGGTCGGTCGGTCGGTCGGTCGGTCGGTCGGTCGGTCGGTCGGTCGGTCGGTCGGTCGGTCGGTCGGTCGGTCGGTCGGTCGGTCGGTCGGTCGGTCGGTCGGTCGGTCGGTCGGTCGGTCGGTCGGTCGGTCGGTCGGTCGGTCGGTCGGTCGGTCGGTCGGTCGGTCGGTCGGTCGGTCGGTCGGTCGGTCGGTCGGTCGGTCGGTCGGTCGGTCGGTCGGTCGGTCGGTCGGTCGGTCGGTCGGTCGGTCGGTCGGTCGGTCGGTCGGTCGGTCGGTCGGTCGGTCGGTCGGTCGGTCGGTCGGTCGGTCGGTCGGTCGGTCGGTCGGTCGGTCGGTCGGTCGGTCGGTCGGTCGGTCGGTCGGTCGGTCGGTCGGTCGGTCGGTCGGTCGGTCGGTCGGTCGGTCGGTCGGTCGGTCGGTCGGTCGGTCGGTCGGTCGGTCGGTCGGTCGGTCGGTCGGTCGGTCGGTCGGTCGGTCGGTCGGTCGGTCGGTCGGTCGGTCGGTCGGTCGGTCGGTCGGTCGGTCGGTCGGTCGGTCGGTCGGTCGGTCGGTCGGTCGGTCGGTCGGTCGGTCGGTCGCTCGGTCGCTCGGTCGCTCGGTCGCTCGGTCGCTCGGTCGCTCGGTCGCTCGGTCGCTCGGTCGCTCGGTCGCTCGGTCGCTCGGTCGCTCGGTCGCTCGGTCGCTCGGTCTGTCCGTCTGTCCGTCTGTCCGTCTGTCCGTCTGTCCGTCTGTCCGTCTGTCCGTCTGTCCGTCTGTCCGTCTGTCCGTCTGTCCGTCTGTCCGTCCGTGTGTCTGTCTGTCGCTCCGTCGCTCCGTCTGTCCGTCCGTGTGTCTATTATTATTATTATTATTATTATTATTATTATTATTATTATTATTATTATTATTATTATTATTATTATTATTATTATTACAATTACTAGTATTACTACTACTGCTACTGCTACTCTACTACTAACGACAAATGCATCATATGCATCATCTTTAAGGAACTGTTTAATCATATTTCTTAATCGCCGTTAATGCTACCACAAATAATAATGTTATTTCTTTAAATACGTGTAGAAAAGAATGTGCTACTTTTTGGGGGGGGGGGAATAGAATAAAATTAATTATTTAACTTCTTGTTTGCTCCCCGCTGACCACACATCAAAGGAACACACACAAAAGTAAATAACTGGTGAAGCCATCGCTGGGCCGGGTGGCCCAGCGACAAGTAATTCATTAGAAAATTCATCTCTTTCCCCTACATCCTCTCATCCATCGGAAAACATTTGGAGCCGTCTGTACTTACAAGGAAATGTGTAGTGAAACCCTTAGGTAAATGTTTATCTTCGTTAACTTGAAGTAAAGGATGGACCATTAAGAACGCCGGGAGCTGTTGAAATTTTTATGAAACGTAACATTTGAACGTCAATACAAAGGACACATGTTGCCATTACGTAAGAAAACATTACGATGTGGATATAAACTTGCAATTTAAATGCCCCCAAAGGAAATAGAGTTGTTAGGTCACATGACCTTGCTGACCAGTTTATTCTCCATTGCAGTTGGTCCGCTGGTTTCACAAGTTGAATTAACTGAATTTTGTAGGTGTATCTACACTTTGTGAGAATTCGCTGGAGGGAGCTTTTCACAATGCCCAACTGTTGTGAACGAAGCCGGATTGATTTTTGGGGAAATAGTACAATTTAATGGCCTTTCCAGTTACGTTGACATTGAAGGTAAATGAATTATCCCGTATTCACACCTACCAACTTAACCTACCCTCCTGTATAACGTACTTTTAAAGTGTGGTCCGCTAGCATTTTCACACAAGTGTTGACTTTTAGCACATCAATAATTTTATTGTCCTCTTGTTTATAAATTGCATACGTTGTAATTTAAAAGAATAAAGCACAGAGATCCACTAAATCTTAATACACGTTCCGTGAGATAAACAGAGTAGGCCGTGCTCAAATCAATAGTTATTTATAGTAATCATGGAGATTAACTTAAACGAGTGTATTGATCCTGAAATCGAGAAAATTGGAAAATAGACTTAACTTCTGTCATACCTGAAAAATCTAAAGGGAGTTACGAAAGATGCTATTCTTAATATATGTTAATTATGTTCAACCAACAGGACACCATGGAAACATTAATGGTATGTTTCAAGGTCAGTATTTCACATTTCATTCATACGTCATATTAAATTAGTAATTATCTCCCAAATTGTGTGCAACACACGTGTGTTCAGTGTTTTTACTAATCCTCTGAAATTAAAAGGACTTGACCGAGTCTTGCCTTTTTCAAACCTTTCCTTGGTCCAGTAAGAATCACTTATCATCCTTATATCACAATATCTATACTATTGTGGACTCACGGCAACACTATCACACAAAATAGCGATGTTTTCATCAGACTATCCCTCACAACATACGAAGCGTTGTCGCTGTTTTGTTTGTTTTTATTATTATTATTATTTTTTTTTTTTTTGGTACACCTTGTATAGAAAATCGGGCAAGCTTAATTTGTTGTCTCTATGGAAAAATAAACGACACTGAATAGGAAAAGTGTTGTGAGTGTAATATAGTTGATTCTTTGGGGGTCGTTTTCATTGCCTCAGATCACAAGGAAGTAAAATAAGATTTTTACAGGAAACACTTGTATTCTGCAAGTTAGAAGGAAATTAGAATAGAATGACGTAAGTATGTTTCAGGTGATTTATTACGACAGTGTTTCCAGGTAACCTCTAAGTGACGCGTGCAGTAAAGAGCTAATTACCCAAGTTTAACCATCTGTTAGCGCTAGTGTTCCCACACACGTGAGTTAAGGGAAGAATTTGAAAGAAGTATTTAGAGCTTTATCAACTGAGATACCCTCGCATTTGTTAGGTACCTATCCGCCCACTCTCACCTTGGGTTCTCCATGGTGGTGGACGAATGCTAGGGTGCTTTATCATCTATCCCCTCCCTTTCTTTCCAATATGTACGTTTCAGTTAGTTTCCTTGTCCTTCAGGATTGCTTCTAGGTTTCGTAGCATGTGGCGGTGCTGGACAGATGACGCGGATGCTTGCTCAAAGGACAGTGGACACTAGAGGGCTGCTTGGTCGACGCGTCGTTCATCACCCTATCTAGGCAGCTCTGTTTTAACCAAGGAAAAGCTATATGACATTGGTGCGAATCTTGAACGGTCACCGAATAAATCACTCGCAAAATTAGCACAAGCAGGGTTTACTTGTGGGAATAAATCCGCACACATTTGAGGAGCTTAACGAAAACAATGAAATCAGAAACATTAGTGGCAGAAGTTACTGACGTCAACCAGAAAGTGGTTACCAGATGCAATGTCTGTATAAGTTGTTTATGATTGTTTGTAATGTAGTACTTACTAACATGAGAATAAAATTAGTCATTTACTAACAACTGTTGCAAGTGGCGGTTTCAGTACCAGGTCACTAACATTAACATTTGTAGCGAACTGGCGATCGATTATTCATGTCTGGTTGTTGACCTTAAAACAAAATAAATTACAGCTCAAACTTAACTGTTGAATAAATTAAAGCGTAAGCAAACATTAACAAATAAAAATGAAATAAAGGCTCAGGTAAGATTTTTTTCCTTTTCTTCGAAATTACCTCCTCTTTGTACGACTAACTAGCTAATTTTCGAGAAGCAAGTAGATTTTGTATCAGAGGATACCTGGGATGGATGATCAGCCCAGTGTCTGGGATGGCAGTAGAGAAAAGAAATGTAAAGTATTGATAAAAACGATAATAGGAAAATTTGCAAATCAAATTATTTAACCTAGCAAAACCGTAAAAAAATCAATAACCAAAAATCTAATGTGCTGCACTCACATGACTTTCTCTTCCGTTGCAGAAACTATTCTTGCATTCGAGAACGCTCTATAACTATTGCAAAATTCTGACAAATAACAAGGAATACCTTACTTCACAAAAAAGATCATTTGACATAAACGTGAGGTATATCTTTTGTATAGTAAGATTTGGTCTTTCTCTTACGATTTACCTGTTATATAAAAGTCATCAAGGGTAAACACGACTGCACGGGCTATAGCTAGAAAATTCAAAATATATATTTCATTTGCCATAAAAATATCTTAAACATATGGCATTTAAATGAAAATCTTTAGAAAACTGTCGATAAATTTTCTACCTTTAGTTTTTAATCGACTTTTTGTTTTTGAGGTACGCTGTTCGTTCACACACACACACACACACACACACACACACACACACACACACACACACACACACACAACCTTTTTCTAAAACTATTTTTTTATTCAGGGGACCTCAAAACATATATTTCCGGTGAAATCTCGACATTGAAATTTTGGGTAGAATACAATACTCAGTAGAGAAAGTAACTGAAAGTGAATTTTTATTCCTATTTGTAAATACGACCATGTGAACGTGAATTGTTAATATTCGGAAAGTTTTTACCACTCTTTATACTTGTAATTGAAAGTCTTTCCACTCGTATAAAACTCTAATTGAGCTATAATGTGTTTAACCATTATCTATGTATCTGTATTATGGTGACCTGGCTACAGAATACCCAGCGAGTGAAGCTTGTATAGTGCAGAAGTAATCAGAAGCATATCGACCTGCACTGGATTCATTCCATGGTTGAAAACCAACGGCTGGAATAAAAGCCCAGAGCAGCAAATCTATTTTAGAATACATCAACCCCTGGAGGAATCCCTTCACACTCCCTTCGCAATAACATGCAAGTTTCCAAATGTATGTTACCCGCCTTGAAGCTGTTGGATATCTCAACTACGTATATTTAATAGAATGATTACATATAATCTTCTTAAACAATTATGGACTGTAGGTTATTGTCGAACTCTCCTGTATCTCAGCTATTGCTTGCCCGACAGCACGGAACATAACCAAACTTTTCTCCATCTCTTACGGTCTACCAGTTATACAACAACATTCAGAAACAAATGGATTCTAAAGCAGAATATATCCAGAAAATTCAGGATATACACTTCAGTTTTCATTAAACTATCTTAAACATATCGCAACTTAAGCAAAATTTTAGAGCCACTTTTGAAAAAATAAAAAACTTCCAAAAATGTAAAGGGCATTATTATTTATTTATGTCAACAAATATACTGTTGGTGGTTTTTTTTAAATAAACACACAAGCCATGTGTGGGTAATGTTTGAGAAGTAGAACTGGTTTGAGAATAGGCAGAAGGTCTGTGGTTCAAATCCCAGCTGTGGCATTGAATTTTTAAGTTCCAGTTCCACCTCTCATGTAAAGGGCAGTTTGGCACGAGAGTTTACAACAAAATATCCCCACTCCACATTGTTGAAAATTTGTTATCTAACCGACTTCTCAGTTTTGAGTCATTCTGTTAAGGGTAGATGTAAATAAAATTATTTAAAATTGCATTTTTTCCCTTTTCATCAAAATAGTTTACAGTATTGCGTTTGTATCCCTGAAGTTTCAAGGTTTCTATTATTGTTCTAAATATTAACAAATAATTTAAACGGCAATAAATGTTACTATGCCACACCCCCTTTAATTCCTCTTTAACAGAGTTTGCTAGTTTTACTTTCTCTATTTACGTATAGTAAGTAGAAGTATTGTATTCCACCCAAAAAATTCAATGTAAAAATTTCACCAGAAATAAATTTTGAGACCCCTGAATTCAAAAGTATTTTTAGAAACAAACGTCCTGTGTGTGTCTGTGTATCTGTGTGTGTTTCTGTCAGTCTTTCGACAGCATAACTCAAAAACGAAAATTCGGTTAAAAAGCACAGTTGATAATTAAGTTTATTGTCTTTTAAGGATGCGACACGAAGATTTTAAAGAAAATTCCTCCACCCTAAACTACCCTTTACATGGACATTTTTTTGAAAACGTTGATTTTCTTGAAAATGGCCCTAACGATTTTTATTAAACTGCAATATGTTTGAGATATTTTGATGATAAATGAAATGTATATTTTGAATTTTCTGGCTATAGCCTATGTATTCCTGTTTACTCTGGATTACTTTTTGAATAACTCGTAAAGCTTAAGAGATAGACAAAATCTTACTATACAAAAAATGTAGATCTCGCTAAAACACACAATTTATGTCCAAATAAATCTTTTTGTAGAGTGAACCATTTCGGAGACATTCCTTGTTATTTGTGTAAGTTTTGCAGCACCTTTGCTTCTGTCAAATGGGACATCGCTATTCATTTTTTTAGTATATATTAAGGTGCAAAGAGAACGGAATTTGAACGCTTTAAAACATTTGACTATTGCTCAAAGCCTAACGTTGCATGTGCAAGAAAACGAGCAATAAGATAATTTCTGCAAATTTTTATCTCAACTAACACGAAGATAGAAGAATAAGAGTTTGTAAGACTGGTTAGTACAAGAGTAGGGAAAGTCATGTGAGTGCAACATATAAGATTTTTTTTTAAAATTCAGGGGGCATCAAAACCAATATTCCCAGTTCCCGAAAATTCAGGTCTCCATGCCGTAAACATGTTTAGTTCATAATATGAAATTCCATACCTTTTCGATTTCTATTTCCTGCAAGGACTGCATGCACAAAGTAAGTTCAGTTTCTAAGACTGTGTTAAATATTTATAATACAGAGTGCGTACGTATATGCAAAGCAAGGAATGAGACAGAGAGAGAGGTATTTCCAGAAGAGATTGTGCAAGAGGTGGGAAGACAAAGGAGAGTCTGTGCTGCAAGTGTTGGCACGTTCGTACCGTATGTATGTATGTCAGACGCCCTTGTTCCTCTTCATTTCATATGCACGGTTGCACCGAAAAGTAATTCAATGCAACGAGGGCTCATGGTCACTTCATTGCATGCGTCCCACCTTCATTCTAGGCCCACAGTCATTTGCACTGGAAGCAGTGGCGTGGGGTATTAGCATACAGGAATAAGAGGTTGCTAAAAGAGTACAAAAAGTCTTGTGAGTGCAGAATGACACATTTTTGTTATTTGTAAGAATTCAAGAAACATTATTCTGACTGTTTGCGTATTTTAAATGTTTTGTACTCCCTAAAATGTCATCGCGTACCCCTAGGGGTACGCGTACCCCAGGTTGAGGTTCTCTGTTCTATGGTATGAAAGTAAAAATGTTGAGAAAAGTAGACATGGCCAAGAAAATAACTGGACTCTGCTTTTATAGATTATTATTATTATTATTATTATTATTATTATTATTATTATTATTATTATTATTATTATTATTATTATTATTATTATTATTATTATTATTATTATTATTATTATTATTATTATTATTATTATTAGACCGCCTCCGTAGCGCAGTGGTAGTGCGCCTGCCTGTGGCGCGGAGGACCCGGGTTCGATCCCCGGTACCGGCATGGGAATTTTCCCCCGCTGGGAGGTCTGGTACGGGGTGCACTCAGCCTCGTTAGGTCCCTGGGGGGCCAATTGAGGAGCTATCCTGATAGAAAGGTAGCGTCCCTAAAAGGTCAAAGTAATCGCCTTACGGTCGGGGGAATCGGCGTGCTGACCCCCGCCACCCCCAACCTGCACTCCTCCGTGGCCTTGGCTGCGGCTGGAGGACGCAGCGGCCGGGCGATGAGCGTAACCTCTGAATAAGGGGAAGACGCCCTAGGGAAAAAAATTATTATCATCATTATTATTATCATTATTATCATCATTATCATCATCATCCTCTGTAATGCTAGTTTGCCTTCATTTTTCCATGATTTCTTTCTTTGCACAAGTAAATGAAGAGAAAGTTTCACACATAACAGCACTCGTTCATAAAAATCTGATGTGTTGCACTCACATGACTTTCTCTACTCTCGTACTAACTATTCTTACAAACTCTTATTCCTATATCTTCATGTTAGTTGAGATAAACATTTGTACATAATTATGTTATTGGTTATTTCCTTGTAGGTACAAGGGGAATATTAGAATACAGTAGGCTTTGAGCGATAGTTAAAGCTTTTAAAGCTTTGAGATTCTGTTGTCTTTGGACACTTAACATATAAAAAATGAACAACGATGATCCATTTCACGTAAGTTTTAAGTTTTCCGAAGCCGACACACGCAAACAGGAATATCTCCGAAATGGTTAACCCTACAAGAAAATTTATTGAGACATAAATTGTGTAGTTTAGCAAGATCTACATTTTTTTGTATAGTATGGTCTATCTCTAACGGTTTACCAGTTATGCAAAAGTCGTCCAGAGTAAATACGACTATAGGAGCTATAGCCAGAAAATTCAAAATATACATTTCATTTGTCATACAAATGCCTCAAACATGTGGCATTTTAATAAAAATCGTTAGAGCAATTTTCAAGAAAATCAAAATTTTCGAAAAATATTCCATGTAAAGGGTAGTTTAGGGTGGGACTATTTTCTTCAAAATCTTCGTGTCGCATCCTTGAAAGACATTAAACTTAAATACCAAATTTGGTTTTTAACCGACTTTTCGTTTTTGAGTTATGCTGTCCGCAGACACACTTAGATTGAGATGGCTGGGCTAGGCCATATATGTACTTTGAAGTTCCTCGAGTCAGAAAATGAAAAAGATTGAAATAATGTTTTAACTGAAGCAGGAAGGCTGCATCCCGGCTTTCCCAAGTGGTTTCCTTTGCGTCTGATGCATAACGGAAGTTAAAGGTTTGGAGAAGCTGTTTTTAACCTTGAGCTTGCTTCACTAGGTGACAAATAGCATACGCAATGCTACTTGGATGATTCTGCTGCCAGCTGCTACAGTGGGGCCTCTTAGCTCAGGATATCCCGGATGGGATGAGAATAGACAACAGTTAAGTTGACTGATAAATTGACTAATAAATGAGTTCACTGAAACAAGTTGAACGCTGTAGAAGAATGTAGAATTAAACTACTTCCGAATCTTACAACGAGGAACTGTAGCTATTGGACTGTTATATTTGTTAACTTCTGAAGATGACAAATATAAGTTACTGCGGGTCGTTGAAATCTTAACTAGAATTTGATGTGTTGCACTCACATGACTTTCTCTACTCTTGTACTAACCATTCCTACAAACACTTATTCCTATATCTTCTTCGTTTTAGTTAAGATAAACATTTGCAGAAACGATCTTATTGCTTGTGCAAGGGGAATATGGAAATACAGTAGGCTTTGAGCGATAGTCAAATCTTAAAGCTTTCAAATTCCGTTCTTTCAAGTTCCGTTCTCTCACCGTTAACATAAAAAATAAATAACAATGTTCCATTTGACAGAAATATAAGTTCTTCAAAACTCACGCAAATAACGAGGAATATCTCCGAAATGGTACACTCTACAAAAAATGTATTTAGACATAAATTCTGTTTTAGCAAGATCTACATTTTTTTTAGCAAAATAATGTTACACAGGAAGGTTTGATCTATCTCTAACGGTTTACCAGTTATGCAAAAGTTGTCCAGAGTAAATAGGACTTCATGGGCTATAGACAGAAAATACAAGATATACATTTAATTTGTCATAAAAATGTCTCAAACATATGGCGTTTTAATCAAAATCATTAGAGCCATTTAAAGAAAATCAAAATGTTCGAAAATTTTACATGAAAAGTGTACTTTAGGGTGGAGGAATTTTTTTTTTTTTTCAAAATCGCTGTGTCGCATCCTTAAACGACATTAGACTTAAATACCAACTTTGGTTTTTAACCGACTTTCCATTTTTGAGGTATGCTGTAAACGCACGCGCACACACACACACACACACACACACACACACACACACACACACACACACACACACGTAACTTTTTCTAAAAGTGCTATTTTTTTATTCAGAGGGCCTCAAAAAATAAATTTCCGGTAAAATCTCGACATCGAATTTTTGGGTACAATACAATACTTCCTCTACTTTACTATACGTAATAGAGAAAGTAAAAATACACGCTCAAGTCCCGCCTATTTCATGTCCTAGATCATAACTTGCCAAATCTTACTTTGTTATCTTTATTATCTAATTGTCTTTTCCCCAATACATAACTTTCCTACATAATGACTTCTTATGCCCACAAAATTGAAACTCCTGCCGCATATACAAAGAATTGATTTTAAAATAAGCAAATTAGTTTTGCATTTGTTTATCCCTGATTTGTTTCTAAACTCTTATCAGTGAATAATTCAGATATAAAATTGTAAATTACGTAGTAAAAAGAATTTAAAAGTTGTAACACTTATGAACACTTGTCATAAAAATATCTTAAACATATGGCATTTTAATCAAAATCGTTAGGGCCATTTGGAAGAAAATCAACATTTTCCAAAATCAACATTTTCCAAAAACGTTCCATGTAAAGGGTAGTTATGCTTTCTAAAATAATTATACGAACTTTTTTATATTACATATATACGTTGATTCATATTTTTAAAATAACTATAATGAATATAGGTATTATTTTTTCACCCATTTTTAATAAGAAAAGTTTCTAGCATCCATGATTTTACTGATAGTGTTATAGGAAAAAGTCAGTACCACAACAAATGGCCCAGAAATTAGTGGTCAAAGTTTCGCTGCTGTAGAATAAGTGGTTCCTGAGAAAATGGGACAAATGTATGTGGAAAAATAAGTTTGAGAAAAAACTCAATCAAAATTAGGGGAGGTTGTAAGCTCTGTGCTTGCAATGTTAATTATAAGGAAGTTTAACTCCACTTTTCAGGGAAGTATGAAATTTTGTACACCTATAAATCAATGCTTTTTCAAAAGTACTGAATTTTTATATCACATAGATATTATTTCCATATTTATTTTTAAAAATTGACGAATAAATATTTTTATTCATATCCGTCCTTGGACAGTTAAATCTATTTTAAAGACACTTCTGATAAGATTTTATGGGTTAAAAGACTATATTATGATAAAATAGGGATTAAGAAAACACAAAATTTATATTTTTGACCCAAACCAGCTTACAACCTCCCCTACTCTCAAAATCGTTTCTTTAACATCTGAAGCACGACTTCTCAATCCCTCTGTTTTGTATCTTAATATGTGGGCTTGGAAATGAAGTCTTCCTCAAAATAACATACATGCCAATCTACAAGAATCAAATTTTTATATGCACAAACATTCAACAATTGACGTTTTCGAAAATTTTCGTCACTTTTTACAGGTTGGTCCCCATAACAACTCTCATTAAGATTCATTCAACACTTGGCAACATTAAAATTTTCGATTATGTGTTCATTAATGTATGTTTGATATACTCTCGTTTTTAGATATTTGTTGCATTTGGCTGAAACAGCTTTTTACTTCTTTGTTCTTTTGAAATAACAGCCTTGGGGCGGAAGTTGTATTCAAATGAGCTGATTGCGTGGTCACGCACTGGACGAAAAAAATGACCTTCAGGAAAAAATACCGGGTTAACGTGTTGGTGTTGAAGGAGAATGTTAACAAAATATAAAACGCATGAAAACTCACATTACCCAGCTTGCAACCAATAATTTTACACCATATTTTCTGTTTTAGCTGTGATTACATTAGCATTTAAACAAGGAGCAACATGTGACAGTTCAATCATGGTAGGAAAGTTGGAGAACAGCGTTGCCGGGTTGAATTAGAAAGTGTAGTGTCGCGTAGTATTATAGTTCAACAAGCTTTGCTAAACTCTCCATATCCGAACCTTCATTAACCATCAGAGAATGAAACGAGGGAGAAGTACAGTAAGTTTAAGATAGGAGGCAGACACATCGATTTAGATTTCAAACACAACGTTTTATTGAACTATAGTCTACATTTACACAGTGAAACCAATATAATTAACACTTAAAGTAGTAGTATTTTATTTATAGCCTCATGGCAACATAATTTAAACATAGTATACAGACGTGGTCAGATTATCACAATAATATCATAACACGTCTGACCTAACCTATAAATTCTCGAGTGGAATGCAAGCGTTTATCTGGGAAGGTCAGACCTCGAATGATACTTATCTGGACTATTTCATAAATAAAACATGAATTCAAATACTATGTCGCAAAGATTTGGCCACAAAATACTAAATTCAATAAAAATAACCTGAAATATTTCGATTAACGTAATTTGAACTACATAACACTGCCAACTGAGGAAAACAAAACCCAAGAATTGCCCGTATTTAGATCTTCGCTTGTTATAACAGAAAATCAGCTTATGATCTCAAATTTCAGTTTATTTTTAACAATAACAAATAAGCATTCTTCAGGTTATGTTGGCCTTGACACAATGACATGTGTAAAACAGATTTTAGAAAACGAGGAGACAAATTGAATTTATTAGAATGTATAAAGAGAGTAGCTATATTTCATATACGGGAATCGATAGTTTCGGTTTCATCTGCGTGGGAATGTGCGCAGACGAAGTTTCGATTGCTGCATGCGGATATTTTATTTGGTGATTAGCAGTCATTATGAACTGGCGCACCTGTGATGGTAGTTAGCAGTATTGTTATTAGCTGGTGCACCTTTGATTGGTCGATTAGAAGTGTCCTGATGAGCTGGTGCACCTTTGATTGGTTAATTAGAAGTGTCATTATGAAATGACGCACCTTTGATTGGTGGATAGCAGTATCGTTATGAACAGGTGGTATAGTGCTGCATGGTCGAACATAAAGTCACATTTCATATTTGTCCATGCCGAGCATGTGCAAACCCATGTTCCTAACCTTAAAATACTTTGATATTGCCTTTCTACTCTATAATTTTGTGCACATTGTTTTTCAGCATTCTATACAAGTAAATCTATTAGAAACTTTGTGGATAGGTTTTGAGCAGGAAGTTTTCTGTAAGTTTTTAGCTATAGTTTGCACAAAGAAGCCATATTCACGTTTTCCTAACGAAGGTTAAAGTAACGTGCTGCACTATGTAACAAATGGGTAATGACATACCCATAAGTGTACAAGTAAATGGCGACGTTTGCTCATAAATATGAAAATCAGGAATAACCACATTACACGCAAAAAGACCTGGTGGCCTTGTGGTTAGTTACCGGAGTATCTGCTACTCACGTAATGTTTCGCTCAGTGTTGAGTGAACGCTTAATTAATCTCACAACACTCAAGTAACTGTCTCTTCCATGAGCCTACTGATCCCAAGGTCGCGGGTTCAAATACGGCCCAGACCGATGGTTTCTAAGTGAGGTTAAAAACGACAGCTCCATGTCAGTAGATTTACTGGCATGTAAAAGAACTCCTGTGGGAGGAAGTTCCGGCACACCGGCGACGCTGATGTGATCGTGGCAATTGACAACAAAATAATTTGAATCTCTTGCATGAAGAGATCTGGAAAGTCATGTATAAATAGTCCTCAAATAATATAATAGGGTATTGTCACAGCCCAGATCAATGGCAAGAGATTGAAAACAAAAGAAAAACAAAATATCAACACAAAGATAGGCCAGGCTGGCCTGTTTCGGCTCAGAGTTTAGGTCTTCCAACATACGGTTCCCTTCAGGTTTATTTGATCTGTTATTTGATTTGTATATAGATAGTAATATATAGGTTTAGTTGTTCTCTGATTGTATTCCTCATATGTTCTAAACGTGTATATCCAGCAACGCTTCTTAAAAACTTCATTTCAGCTGTTTCGCTATTCTTTTGTCCCTTCTGTTCACTGCCCAGTTTTCGGAACCATAAGTCAATATTAGTACGGCCATTACTTCATCATAGTTTCATGTCCAACTTTATTTTTCAGACTTCGTTTAAGGCTTCCACATATATTCTGAAATTTATATAATTTTTGCTTTTTATCTCTATCATTATAAAATGAATTATCAGATCCCAGGTCGCTGATGACCTAGAAGTTGAGCGCCCTTAAACCAAATCCAATCAGATCCCAGGTAATTAAAATGTTGTACTTGTTCTGTTGTTTTATCTTTAATTATTATTTTTAATTTTATCTGAACTTTCCCTAGAAAAGCCGTAGTCTTTGTTTTTTGTGTTGAAATATTTAACTGATATGCTGCTAACTGAAGCAAATTTTCATTTCCAGCAAAGTAGCAAATAAGATTGTTTTCAAATTATTGCATTAAATTATTTAAAAATAAGACAATATTTACAAATTACACTGATTCACTCACTAAGTGTCCATGGGAAATGGAAATCGACTTTTGCATGTTGAATTCAATTCGGAATGAGATCGATTTGGATACACAAAGCATAAATAATTAAAACTTTTATGTTGGTCACTTGGTTTATATTGGCGAATCTGTAACAAATGTTCTCTGCGTATTTTAAGTAGGTTTTGAGGTTAATGATTGTTTTTGAGAATAATATATTGCGAGATTATAAAACAATAGGAGTGGTTTTGTTCTTTTATTACACCACTTTCGTTAAGAAAACAAAATGACGAGCGTACAGCGTGTTACGAGTGCAGTAGAAGTTAGTGTCTTTGGCCGATTCAAATCGATTTGAATCCGGTAGGTACTTTCGTGTAAAAAATTTCAACCCGATGCTATTTTCTATGAGGATCGGATCCAAGGTTTCAGTTCGATCTGAATTAGTGTTTCCATCTAGTATTCAATCCGGAATGAGAACTCAAATCAATTTGAGTTCCCCATGGAAACGTAGTGACCAATAATATCTGCTTTCTTGCCCATATTGTGTTGAAAAAGTATTTTGAAAAGAGAACTTTAAAAATGTGTTACTTTTAACGTTTTCCTTTCTTTCTTTCTTTCTTTCTTTCTTTCTTTCTTTCTTTCTTTCTTTCTTTCTTTCTTTCTTTCTTTCTTTCTTTCTTTCTTTCTTTCATTCTTTCTTTCTTTCTTTCTTTCTTTCTTTCTTTCTTTCTTTCTTTCTTTTTTTCTTTCTTCCTTCCCTCCTTCCCTCCTTCCTTCCTTTCTTTGTTTCTCTCTCTTTCTTTCTTGCTTCATTCCTTTCTCTTTCTCTTTTCTTTCTTTTGTTTATTTTATTTTATTTCTTGGAGGCTCCCATCACTGGGAAAAAGATGAAACGTAACTGCGACCGATTTTCTCTTCGCTACATGTAATCTTGGTTGTAAGTTTTATTAGAGCGGTCTTGCGTGCAGATATTTGTAGTTTAGTGGTGGCAAAGTTTATTTTTGGTCCCAGGCAGCTGATCGTCCAGCAAACTACAAACCTT
>CM060973.1:72784471-73059471 GCA_030765045.1 Tenodera sinensis
GTAATGTCGGCCATCTTGAACTCTTGGGAACTGCCAATAAACTGTGTCCACTATAATTTTCTTGTAGGTGTAAGGGGAATATGAGAATAGAGTAGGCTTTGAGAGATAGGGAAATCTTTTAAAACTGGTGGCTATGTGAAGGTTTGATTATGTCTGCCCTCCATGTTGTGGAAAGGATACTAAACGCCAATGCCATGTTCTTATACTTCGATTGAACTACTTCCACATTTGACAGATTCTCGCTTCTAACCACATTGTTTGAAGAACTCTTGTATGGTTCTGATGCCTTCATTAGTATGGTTTTCTTCTTCTGAAATATTCTCCAAACTATCAGATACATACATTACCTAATGTTTCCAAGTCACTTTCAGTGCAACAACGTTTTGTTATGAATTATGATAATATATCACCATTCATTACGATAATTAAAATTGCGCCCTCTTTTAACAGTCAGTATGACGTAACTGACTTGTATTCTGCTGCATTTATTTCCTCAGTAATATGTATATTTCCATTGTTGCAAAAATAAACCGCCGCTATATTGTTGTGTACATTGACTAACACGTGGATTTGGACATAGTGAATAATTTCGGAGATATTCCTCATTATTTGTGTGAGTTTTGCAATACTTTTTTCTCAAATTAAAAGCCGTTATTCTGTTTTTTTTATCCCTTGTTCATGTAAGGAGAACGGAATTTCCAACGCCTCGTACAGTGACCAGCCTTAAAAGATTTAACTGTCACTCAAAGCCTACTGTATTCCCATATTCCCCTTGCACCTACAAGGAAATAAGCAATAAGATAATTTGTACAAATGTTTATCTCGAAGACAGGTGAATAAGAATTTGTAAGAATAGTTAGTACAAGAGCAGAGAAAGTCATGTGAGTGCAACACATCAGATTCTTATGCTTTATTAGGAATGCGTGGGACTTGATGAAATTACGTTAAAGTGGATAATATAGTATCTTGATTTTCTATATCTAGATCATTGGGCAATAACTTTATACCAAATTCGGATAAAGGAAAATTAATTTGTACTATTGCCATTCAGGTTTAGAAATTGACGCATAGAACGCTGCATAAAACAGCACGTAGTTTTAAATATTTAAATTCCCAACGTTTGCGTTTTGTTTATCAGTGCTTTGGTCACTCCCTCTGTGAAATGGCTTTGTGACAAAGAGAGATAATACCGTGGTTTAAGCGCACGCATTGCTGGAATTCCTATATCCTACAGTTTTCAACCAAATTTGTTCAACTGTTTACTTTCTCTGCTGCGTACTGAAAATAGAGTACCGCATTTCACTAAGAAATTATATACCAATATTCCACCGTAAATACGCACTTTAGGACTCCCTGAATCCACACAAAAAAGTATTTTTATAAAACGTTTCTTGTGCGGGCCGCGGGTGTGTGAACGCTATAACTTAAGTAAAAGTTGGTTAAATACCAAACTAAGATATGTTCATTCTGCCTAGTGGTAAGAAGTGGGGGATGCAGCGGCCGGGCGGTAAGCCTTGGGCTGTTGCGCTAGGGGTTATGATAATCAATTCGGTTACTAGGCAACAAAGGCTATACTTTATATTCTAACAAAGCACGTTTTGAAAACATAAAATACAGGTTCAACAAAGTGTTGACTTCATCTTAAGGTTTTTCATCAGATGCAGTTTTCAGAAATTGTGTCGCTTCGTCTTGGTTTAATAATTTTGAATTGTTCGTTCGATAACCTCTTTTAAAATTCCTTCAATTTCCCAAACTTTCTAATGTCAACATAATTAATGAAAAGAGTTGATGTGGTGGAATATTCACTCTAAAGACTCGAAGCCTTAACTTTAACATTTCGACTTCTTGTAAACATATGCCAACAAAGAGTCTTCATTTACGTTTGCTTCATTACCGAAACACCAATCCTTGAATTTCATATAACTACATAAATAAACTTTCCTTGACTTTCCTGTGTGTATGTTAATATTTGGACTGCTTTTAAACTTTTTCTTGACGCACCGTCAAAATCTTCACTTATTACTTTCTCTACTGGTAAGTAGGGGAAGTATTGTATTCCACCCAGAAATTCCATGTCGAGATTTCACCGGTAATACATGTTTTGAGACCCCCTGAATTAAAAAAAAAAAATTAGAAAAAGGTCCGTGTGTGTGTCTGTCAGTCTACGGACAGCATAACTCAAAAACGAAAAGTCAGTTAAAAACCGAAGTTAGTATTTAAGTTTAATGTCTTTCAAGGATGCGACACGAAGATTTTGAAGAAAATAGTCCCACCCTAAACTGCCCTTTACATGGAAAATTTTTCGAAAATTTTGACTTTCTTGAAAATGACTCCAACAATTTTGATTAAAATGTCATATGTTTGAGATATTTTTATGACAAATGAAATGTATATCTTGAATTTTCTGGCTATAGCCCCTGTAGTCGTATTTACTCTGGACGACTTTTGCATAATAGGTAAACCGTTAGAGATAGACCAAATTATACATTAGATCTTGCTAAAATACACAATTTATGTCGGAATAAATTTTCTTGTAGAGTGAACCATTTCGGAGATATTCCTTGTTATGTGTGTGAGTTTCGGAAAACTTAAACTTTCGTGAAATGGATTATCCTTCATTTTTTATATGTTAAGTGTGCAAAGACAACAGAATCTCAAGCATTTGACTATCGCACAAAGCCTACTGTATTCTAATATTCCCCTTGCACCTACAAGGAAATAAGCAACAAGATAATTTGTACAAATGTTTATCTCAACTAACACGAAGAAGATATAGGAATAAGCGTTTGTAAGAATGGTTAGTACAAGAGTAGAGAAAGTCACGTGATTGCAACACATCAGATTCTTTTAATTTTAAATTTACATATGAAACTGGCATACAAAACTGAGAATGTAACAATATTTTCTGTTTTTTTTACTTTCTGTACTGTGTATAGTAACTAGAGGAAGTATTGTATTCCACCGAAAAATTTGATGCCAAGATTTAGCCGGAAAATTTGTTTCGAGGCACCTCAAATTTTTTCAGGGTAGAAGAACATAAAAAAACGACAAAACGGCCTGACATGTGGGCAAGTTATATGGAGCCCTGCGGTGCTGTAAGACTCGAATTCGAGGGGTACCAGATTCAATTCTCGTCGACCACCCACTCTGAAGTTTATTTTTCGTGGTTTCCCTAGTCAGCAAGAGAATGCTTGGGTGGTTTTTCATTTTCTGGTATTTTCATTGCATCATTAACCTTTCATTGTTTTCTTCTCAGATGTGCTTGTAGGTTTAGTGGTGTATGGTGATATCGGACAGATGGCGTAGTAGATGTTTGCTACTGTCACCCTAGAGGGCTGCCTGGTCGATAGGTCGTTCACCGCTCTCTCTAGGTAGCTCAAGTCACTACCTAGATAAAGGTCTTCGTATCAGGAACTGTCAGCGACTTTTGCGCGTCTTTGTGACCTGGTGAGAGATAGGAGGTGGGAAAAAGAAGGGTGAGAGATAAGGATAAACTGACGGGGGCATAGGATGGGGGAGAAAATAATATGCACATTTAATCCTATAACGCGAGCAGATTTCCAGGTTATATCAATGATAAAAGTTTAAAATTCTTTGCTTATAAAATATATAGTTTGAATCGATCTAGTCCTCAAAGTAATGATTATACTGAAACATGATATAACTAAAAGCATTGTGTTTACGTCGCTGTGACACAGTTGACCATAAAACGCTTGCAAGTAGCTGTTAGCGTATACAGAGACGGCTACTCCCTTGGCAACTGCAGTAATATCCTTGGAATGAAAAAGATGAAACTACACGTATACTGCAGACAGGGTTTATAAAATACTGGAACCAATGTCCCAACCGCATGGGGCAACCTTGCCTTTTCCGTTGGCAAACAAATGTACAGCTTCAACAAAAGTTAGTGGCGCACACAAACAATTGCGTCTATTCCTCAGAAAGGTACTGCTGTTCGCGAAGCATATTTAACCTATATCTTAGACTATTAGGAGCTGATGTATTTTAACAGCAGCATCCTGTTTTACCATTTTAGCATTTTCCGTTTTAACTGTTTTAAATTTCACGTTTTGATGTTTTACACGTTTAACTTTCATCTTGTTAACTCTTTACCCGTTTTAACTTCAATTTTTTAATGTAACTTTGTTACATTTTACGTCTTAACATTTCAACCTTTAAGTGTTTAGCTTTGGACTTTTAAATTCGTGAGTTTTCGTTCTTTTTTTCCCTTCATACTCTGACTTGGGGCCCAAATGACCTAGATATCGATGGCCCCGTAAACATCACTCACTCACTCACTCACTCACTCACTCACTCACTCACTCACTCACTCACTCACTCACTCACTCACTCGTTGGTTCATTTTGGGTCGCAAGTGTCTTGGCAGGGATGATAGGTGCACAGGAACTCCTTCCGCCCCTCGTTGTCCGTGGGGTCCCGGTAGGGGGGCGGTATCTGGGGGCGTTGCACCCCGCGCCTAGATCCCCCTGAAATGGTCCCGAAATTTTTTTAAGACTTCGAGGTGTCGTCCAACTTGGGAAACCTCAGGAACCTCTGTCAATGTCTGTGCCGTTAGACTGAATCTGGTTGCCCGATGTCTCCTCTCACCTCATCCTTCCTCTCGAGGGTGTCCCCTTGGGGGCATAGGTACAGTGCCGCATCCCCTCCGTATCTCTCCTATTCCTATTACAGCCAAGCAGCAGAGAGAATATAAATAAGATGCTTTCTGAAGTCGTTACATAAATATTATTTTTAATTTTCAAAGAAATAATTCTAACCATTGATTTTTGCTTGATTTTAAGTTATGAGTAATGTAATATGAATAGCAGAATCTCTTTATACAAAGTAGGCATTTTGAAAAGTTATGCTATGATTTTACTTCCATTGAATAAGAAATTTAAGGCTAAAACAATGATTGTGAAAAGAATTTTTTTTTGGATAGTAAAATATTTCATGTTTATACATTTCAATTGACGTGTTCAATGTTCAGTGGCCTCCATAACTACTTGTGAACTCATGAACGTAATCTAATCTAAGGGAAGAGAAAGTTGTATTATGTCAGATTTTTCAGTATTGCATAGTCGCTGTGCTTGAAGTACAAAACAAAAGAACGCAACTTCAATGGCACGTCCTTGCACCTCAATAAACCACAGCGCGGCCTTCTGTTTTTAAGGGCAAGTGCTATTATGTAATAAAAGTAAAAAAGATGCCCGTAATGCATAATTTTATAATAAAACCTGGTGGTGGCTTTGTTATTACTTGTTTTAGTGAGAGATACCGTTTCTCTTGAAAACGGATGTTGAACATTTCGCTTGCTCTACACTGCACTCTGGTGAGAGTGCTTTGTATTACTAGAAACAGTCCTACCAGGTCTCTCCGTCCCTTTCATGCATTTTAATAGTCTGTGGTACCTCTGAATACCGCAATGTCACCTGAGAATGATGAAAGATTTAAAATAAACATTAGAACACCATCTATATTGTTACATCGAAGCTCCGTGTAGAAAGCATCCCATAAATTTGATGTTCTTTGGCTGACGTCATATTGCCAAAGAAGCAGAGAGTAACTTCTAGAATTTAACAGACTAATTGAGAAATTTTGTGCAAGAAAAGTGTTTTCAGTGTGAATTTTGTGGAATTTATATTGAGTGAGGATATATCTGGATGTAAAATAAAGGTATGAGAGTGAGGAAGAGGATGATATGAAATGCAGACGAAGTAGTTGATCGGAAAGGTAATAATGGAGAAATTGGTGGAATGACTGTTGGGGGAAACCGGAGAATCTGGAGAAAACCAGCCCTGACGCCGCTTCGTCCACCAAGAATACCACATGCGGGTCCCTGGGATCGAACCCGGGTCGCCTAGATGGTAGACGAACGCTCTAACCGTTCGGCCACGGCGCCGCCTAACAACATAACTGGAAAACGAAAAATCGGTTAAATACCTGACTTGGTATTCAAGTTCTGCATCTGCCAAGAACGCGACAGTAAGATTGTCAAGAAAATCACCCCACCATGGAAGCTTTGCATGTCCAACAGGCGATAACATATACAACACAGGCTATCAATAAACTCAGCTGAATGTTGGAAATATCGACTTGTGGAAACTACGCTGCAGCACGATGTGGCATTTAAAAACTATTTTGCTTTCATAATACGTTTATTTTTTTCCATGGATGTACTACATGTTTTGTCACCATTACTTTCTATCAATACTGCACAAAAACTACATTGTATTTTAATCTTTGGTTTTCTGTTTCATTTGTTTACACAGCGATAATCTAGGGATCACTAAAACGGGCAAAGCATCGACTTAAATTAAATTTCCCTATGTCACTGCGAGTATCTGAAGTGGGTTTAATATCGTGGTATAGTATTGCCTTGCATTGCCAATAAAAACATATTTTTCAACTTCTATACTTAAATGTTAGAAATCTGTATCAAAACGAAGTTTATTTTGATAGAGATTTTCATTTCAATACAGGTTTCTACGCATGCGCGTCGCCACTGAAAAAACACTTTATTCAATAATATGAATTTATATCAACTTTATTTCACTGTTTTCATTCTTTACAGTGAACTTCTAACAAATCTCTGTTCACATTTTACAAACGTTTAGTAACAAAGACTTCAAAAGTATAAAGTTTAAATGTTATGTACCTGTTAATATACACATTTAGTATGATCTGATTTGCAAAAGTAATTTCTGGTAATGATCTCTTGTGAAAGCTGAAGAAGATGGTAAATTTATATTTATTTTGGTGTTTTTATTTTCTATGAACTTTAGTGTTGTGCTTTATACCTGAAGTTCATTTTTAAGAGATTTATCTATATAACCTTCAGCTATTAAACCACTACTTAAGAACCAGCATGGCGTTTTAAAGTTGTAATGCCATTTACCTGCGCCAACTGACATGACTCATTGACCACTTAGCACCTGTTGAGTAACTGTATGGTCGAAGTCTGTTGTTTGAGAGACAGAGAAAGTGAAGAAAGGCAGAAAGGAGTGACTCAAGGTTACGAGAAGAAAACAGTTGTGAGTTGTAATATCACGAAAGAATGTACACTGTTGACGTCAGTAAAAGAGAACTGTGTTGGACAAAAGCTTTAAAAGAAAATAAAGTAAGAAAAAGTAATTGGACTGGACTTGTCAGTTCATCATACTGGTGTCAGAAGTGGGACTTGTCGAAATCTTTTGTACTGTGTCCAAAATATTCACCACTGTTTGCTCAAATCTTCCAGCATGTTAAGCAACATTAAGAATATTAATCGTGATTAATGGACAAATGAGAAATAACGTTTAGTATGAATTATTTGTAAAATAGCCATGACGCTAACTTACAATAGTCATGTGAGTGTTGGATATTAGAATATTTTCCTTTCTTTTGCATGCCCAGCAAGCTAATGATGTTTACAAAAATGTTGCAACTGTCTTGACCTTCAAAGGTCACATGTGTGTTGAGTTTCTCTGTGCTGTTGAAGGTCGTTTTGTGCGGTATTATTCCTGGCACGACACTGCCTTTTCCATATCAAGGTTGAAATGCAGTTTTGGACTTCCAACTCCTAATTTAATTGCATGCTCATCCTATATGGCAGGGGTGTCAAACAGCACTCACCAGGCGTGAAAAATTTTCCCCTATTTTCCCTCCCTCCGTGATGATCAAATCGGAAAACGGGAAAAACAAAGCGAAAACCGGTTCTACTAGTGCGTGCTACTGCAGTTAAGGAGGGGTAGACCCCTCTCTTCACACCCTCGGAGTGACGTTTGACATGCCTGCTATATGGCATGGGATAGGCATCCACCTGCACAGAGTAAAATATACTATCTATCGAAGTGGCTAAGCATTCCCAAATAATTATAATTAATGATGATGAAGCCCTGTTTTTAGGTTCTAGACATTAAAATTAGGGTTCTATCAATATATCAGTTAGTGAAGACCGCATCACCGGCCGGGAGGGCTCGGGGCGCTGACCACGTCCCACCTTCCAGTACTGCACCTCACTCATGATGCCTGTAGTGGGCAGAGGTGGAGGACGCAGCGCCTGAGCGGCCGCCGTAGCCCGGATAGAGCTGTTGCGCCGTGGGGTTAGCTTTTCTGTCTATCAACATATATAGAATCCTATCAATTTATAGGAACCTTTAAAGGTTCAATTTAGGAAGTTATCGGACTTTTAGAATAGGTATAATTTACACAAATCACTAGGCATGCCATTGTGTTTAACATATTGTAATTTCAAAGTGTAGAAAGTTAAATTAACTGTAACTAAAATGTATATTTAAAAGCATTAAGTTCAATAATTGTATTTATTTATTCATCTCATCCTACTTAGGGTTTGCTTAAAGACAGAATAATAAAAATAATAATTAACCTCATGCAAAAATATGTAATGGATAGACCTGAACACTATAATGTACGTTAATTGCACAACAATGAAATATACAACAATACATGTTACCGAATATGTTGATAAATATTTGCCTCAACTTTTAACCTATTTTTTCGGCATGTAAACGTCCCTCGTTTCGGAAATTTCGTGTGCATCTGACAACCACATTCAATAAAAGTCTAAATTAGTAAAATGATATTAATTGATAGAGGACCCTGTAATTACGTTTATTATTATAAGAACTGTATCGGAATATTACACACGAGTTCATAAGATACTAATTGCTTAACATTTTCTTTATTTGAATGCCCTTCTTCCGCTTTAAAAATGCATGTCTTTCAATATATGTAACAGCTAATCTCCAAAACCACTTGACCAATCACAGCGAAATTCGGCACGTATATGTATTTTTTCATGGACCTTAGACCTTAGCTAGCAGTCCATTCCAAAAGCGTGCGCTGCTAAGGTCTATTTTCCCATGAAGAGCAGGCTAGATTTGCATGGCTACCAAATGGTCGAAAGCACGCCAATTTCGACCTTGTTGCTTTTAGAGTATGAAGTGTTGCCCATCTCCAAAGACAATAAGATACAGGTGAACCACCTGGTATAGATGGATGTTGGTATGTAATAATAATAAACTCCAAAACCGTTGAACGATCACCATGAAAATTGGCACATCTAAATGTTTTTTTTCATGGATAAAGTTTTTATGCAATCAATTTTACTATGCAACGTATTATATTCACATGGTTTTCTGCACCCGCTTTCCTTTTACATAACACATTCACATGTTCTCTACTCCCTCTTCAATGAGCAATTCAGACACTTATCTATATTATTGAAATACAAATGCGTATTACATTCACATCTGTGATTGCTCAACACTGTTTTTGCATAGTGTCGCTTCGGTGTTTTTATTTATTTTGTTTATTGTTTGTTCTTTGTAGTATCTTAAGGGTTATCAGTCTTTGTTCAAGCGTATTTAAAAAATATTTTTAAATATCCCCAAAGAAACACAAAGCTATTGGACAAGTGCAACCTAAGTCTAAAAGTTGTAGGGATAAATAGTTAAACCGTGGGCAACGTCGTGTATTTAGATATTTTATATAAATAAATGTACTCTTATTTATTTAATTAATCGAATTAGCTACCTATATTTAGGTTATATCACAAAAATAGATCTTTTAGGCCCTTACGTAAAATTAGACCAATTTTGGCTCTGTAAAATTGAAGTATATTACCAAAACATTAAAATAAATGAAATTTAGAGGAATAAAATAGGTTAGAACCTAAGAATAAGGGGCTTAATGATCATAATATTGAGAGAAATTTCCTCAGTACAGAGCTTTGTCTCCAACAGAACAATATGAAGTAAAAAACATGAATTAAAATTTAAAAATAGACAAAACTAGATATTACTTGTTCGGAACTCGTCATTTTTGTATAACGCCGCGCCTCTTATCTCTATCTTGTCGTCGGTCTGGGTGGCTCAGTTGGTTAGACGCTGGCCTACGGATCCCAAGGTCGCGGATTCAAACCCGGCCCAGACCGATGGTTTTTAAGTGTGCTTAAAAACGACAGCTCCATGTCAGTAGATTTACTGGCATGTAAAAGAACTCCTGCGGGACGAAATTCCGGCACACCGGCGACGCTGATGTGATCCTGGCAATTGACAGCGTCGTTAAATAACAAAATACTTTTAATTTTTTTTTCTATCTTGCCCGTCTTCTACTGCACCAGATGCTTCAAGTGACATCTGTATATTTTGTATCCAAGTTCTCGTTAATTTACCTTCCTGTACGATTTTGGGTGTTTTTTTCCTTTTTCTTTTCTACCTATATGGAGTACCACTGAAGCCCTTTCCTTTCAGTTATTGTAACGGCTTCATCTTCTTCCACTTGTATAAGTCGTGTTTGTGTTCCTGTTTTCTTTCCTGTATATCCTGGCTAACTTCAGAAATCCATTTCTAGCGCAATGGGAATTTTTGGGAAATATAAATTGATCCTTTGGGGAAAAGTAAAATGTAAAGTTTATTGAATAGGTCAATAAGTATGGCGTTAAAATCCTTGGTTTTCTAAAAGGGAGCAAATTGGCCATATTAAGACCAGGGGTCCTAAATAAGGCCACTCAAACTATTTTACGTAAGACACAGGCCAGAGATGACCGTGCGAATAATTAAGATTCTAAACAAAAATACATTTTGTTAAAGAAAGGAATAAAATATGAAAGTTCCGTAATGATAAATTTACTTATAGACATCAGGAAATAGAAAGGAAAAATCTGCTGTATTGCACTCACATGACTTTCTCTACTCTTGTACTAACCATTCTTACAACCTCTTATTCCTATATCTTCTTCGTGTTAGTTGAGATAAACATTTGCAGAATTTATCTTATTGCATATTTCCTTGTAGGTACAAGGGGAATGTGGGAATACAGCAGGTTTTGAGGATAGTCAAATATTTTAAAGCTTTCAAATTCCGTTCTCTTTGCACGGTTAACATATTTGATGAAATAACAAGGATCATTTCCGAAACGTTCACTCCACACACACACCCAAAAAAAAAAAAAAAAAAAAAAAAAAAAAAAAAAAAATATATATATATATATATATATATATATATATTGACATTAATGTGCTTTAGCAAGATCTACATTTTTTGTATAGTAAGATTTGGTTTATATCTTACGGTTTACCAGTTATGCAAGTCACCAAGAATAAATAGGACTATATGGGCTATAGCCAAAAAATTCGATATGCATTTCATTTGTTATACAAATATCTTAAACATATGACGTTTTAATCAAGGGTAACCTGCCATAACTGGAAGGGAAGTACAGAAGGGTAGCTCAGGGGATTATCTACTAAGAACGACTGGGAGTGTGGTGAAGGATTAACCCTACAGAAGTGACATAAGTCTGTTATAAAGAAGTTTTAATCTACATAAATAAAATATTACTAAACTATATTCACTGAAAGAAGAGAAAAGGGCGGTCAGTCGTAGACACCTATTGCCGTTGGGTTTACAGAGGTTCCTTGCGTCCCAAGTTCTATCTTGGAAGAGACCTTTAAAGATCAAAGTGTTGCAGGTTCCTGTGAAATTGAGTCTTCGCTTATTCAAACTTCGGGAGCTTTAAATATACGATACTTGCTGGCGGTGGCAGCTGAATGAAGCTTTTGTCAGCACGCGTCAATTAACCTGACTCGTGTATGAACATGCTACTAAAGAATCGCAAAATCTTCCTTAACGTGAGCTTCCAGGAAATAACTTGCACGTGTACTAACAGAAATGTGTAGACTTCAAGTTATGTCACGAATATTCTACTTATCCGCAACCTATAAAAAATATAATCGCAACATTTTTCTCCCATTACTTCTTGATTAAGACAAACGTCAACGCGGGTGAAGTTTGGCCGCTTCCTTTAGGAACCCTTATAATCGATTTAAAATAGAGGCCCTTCTACCTGAGACTTTTCTGCAGAGTTCTGAAGCCGAAATTTTAATCAAAATCATTACTGCCATTTCTAAAAAAATAAAATAATAACGAAATCTTTTACATATATAGGTTAAATTGCGGAGGGGATTTTCTTAATATTCTGATAGTCACGATTCAAGATTCTGTTAATGTTATCTCGAAAGCTGCCACTTTAACCTCATTTGTTACGCAGAAGTTTACAAAAGCTGTGAATAAAATTTTAAACCATGCCTAGCAGTGGCGGAAACACGAAAGTCAAATTGACAGCAGCAATTAGCGGTAGAGTTCCAATTACTCTGACAGAGCACAAAAATGCGGATTAACTAGGTCCATGACTCTCATCAGATTCCTCGAAAAACAATTTCCGGGAGGTACTTCACAGTGCTGGTCTATTTTTAAGGAAAGGATCAATATCGTGCCGTTTAAACAACCCGATCTTCAGCCTCCAACTTAGAAATGTAAGCCATGGAGGTAAAAAGTTATATAGCTACCTTCAGATTTTCTGTAGCCATTGTCTCTTATTTTTATATACTCTGTACAAACAGTTACTTCTACTCCGTACAGTAAGTTGGGGAAATGTTGCATTCCACCCAAAAATTCAATATCGAGATTTCACCGGAAATACTTTGCCGTCTGCGCACATTTCTACGCATCTGAAAGCGTAACTATAGGTATATGTTCAATCAAATAACTAGTTGGAGGTTTGAAAAACTCAAATTGTCTTGTCGTTTTTGAAAGTGTGCTTTTTAAAGGCTATAGCATACACGTATCATAGTATCAAGGCCAACATAACAATAAAATCAATAATTTTACAGTTGAAGGCGCAACTGTCGATTCTGGTGTGTAGAAATAACAAATGCATGATTAAAGTGTGACAATAACATGCAGCTTAGAATATTAAAAACCTTTTATACAGGTTTAGAACTTAAGAGTATAAATAGTTGTATGAAACTTGAGTATTATAACCGCTCCTGGATCAAGTGACGGAATTGAAATAATGTTTTCGGTTATGAGACGAGTAAAAACATTTCTGAGAAATAAAAGGAAGAGTCCATCTCAGCGACATTGAAGAGGTTAGCAAATAAACCCATAGGTTATCATATCCTACGAATTGCATCAGTGGCATAGGCAGGGGACGGGGAAGAACATGAAACCAGAAGAGTGATAAAGCTTAAGCAGCAATAACTAAAATGTATAAAACCATACACCCGTAGGTATTAAAATTAGGTTTTAAGTAATTGCGTCCAATGAGCGTGAATTCAGTGCGGCAGGAAAAACAAGCGAGCGTGGGAAGCGCATTGCCATGGCAACGGTGGCAATATTGCCAACGTTGATGCAATAAAACGAGTTTCCTGGGATTCTTTGCTGCGCTGCTAGCTTAGAGAAATGGTACATTTTGCCTTTCTGTATCATGCACATAGCAAGTAGAGGAAGTGTTACATTCGATTCAAAAAGAGATATTAAGTTTTCACAAGAAATATATGTGTTTGACTGCTTCAATAAAAACAAGCTTTCTACTTTCTTTACTACATGAAGTAGAAGAAAATATTGTATTCCACCCAAAAATTCGATGTCGAGATTTCACCGGAAATATTTGTTTTGAGACCCCGTGAATCCAAAAAAAGCATTTTTAGAAAAAGGTCCGAGTGTGTGTGTGTGTGTGTGTGTGTGTGTGTGTGTGTGTGTGTGTGTGTGTGTGTGTGTGTGTGTGTGTGTGTGTGTGTGTGTGTGTGTGTGTGTGTGTGTGTGGACAGCGTAACTCAAAAATGAAAAGTCGGTTAAAAACCAAAGTTGGTATTTAAGTTTAATGTCTTTCAAGGTTGCGACACGAAGATTTTGAAGAAAATAACCCTACCGTAAACTACCCTTTACATCGAACATTTTTCGAAAATTTTGATTTTCTTGAAAATGGCTATAACCATTTTGATTAAAATGTCATATGTTTGAGATATTTTTATGTCAAATGAAATGTATATCTTGAATTTTCTGGCTATAGCCCCTGTAGTCGTATTTACTCTGGACAAGTTTTGCATAACCGGTAAACCGATAGAGATAGACCAAACCTTACTGTACAAAAATTGTAGATCTTGCCAAAATACACAATTTAAGTCCGAATAATTTTTCTTGTTGAATGAACCATTTCGGAGATATTCCTTGTTATTTGTGTCAGTTTCGGAAAAAACTTTAGTGAAATGGAACATCGTTGTTCATTTTTTATGTGTTAAGCGTGCAAAGAGAACGGGATCTCAAAGCTTTAAAAGATTTGATTATCGCTCAAAGTCTACTGTATTCTAATATTCCTCTTGTACCTACAAGGAAATAAGCAATAAGATAATTTGTACAAATGTTTATCTCAACTAACACGAAGAAGATATAATAGGAATAAGAGTTTGTAAGAATGGTTAGGACAAGAGTAGAGAAAGTCATGTGAGTGCAACACACATTTTTTATAAAAATTTCTGTGTATCTATGATCAACATAACTTAAAAATCCGATATGTTGCACTCACATGACTTTCTCTACTATTCTTGCAAACTCTTATTCCTCTATCTTCATGTTAGTCGAGATAAACATTTACAAAAATTATGTTATTGCCAATTTTTTGTCGGTACAAGGGAAATATGACTACAGTAGGCTTCAAGCGATATTTAAATCTTTTAATGCTTTGAAACTCCGTTCTGTTTGCACGGCAAGGAGATAAACTGAATAACGATCTTTCATTAGAGAAAAGTTAAAGTATTGCAAAACTGACACAAATAACTAAGAATATCTCCGAAATGGTTCACTCCACCAAAGAAAAAATGAATTTTGACATAACTTGGGTGTTTTAGTGAGATCTACAGTTTTGTATAGCAAGATTTGGCCTATCTCTTATTTTGGATTCAGGGAGCCAACACATTTCTGGGGAAATCTAGACATCGAATTTTTGGTGGAATACAATACTTCCTCTACTTACTAGTAGAGAAAGTAAAAAAGAAAACTCGGTTAAATATCAAACTTGCGGTTTAAGTTCAATGTCTTTGAAGGTTGTGACATTTTTGCCCCCCCCCCCAGAAAAAAAAAAAAAAAACTGTTCCAAACTAACCTTTACTTGGTAAATTTTTTCTTCTCAAAATTGGGTCCTAATGCTGGTTCACAAGCACCTTGTAATGGCAACCAGAATGGAAACGAGAACGGGAAGCAAAGCTGCACTCAACGCTTTGGTTCACAACAGCCCGGTAACGAGAACGGGAATGCATATTATCAATCATAACAGCACAAAGTGGAGGTCGATGTTATGCATTGGGAATTCATTTGTTTCTAACTGACCAATGGTATTTGTTCTAGCTTGCGACCATAGAGGACTCATTGCACGGTCACGTTGCATAATTTCTACAGTGAAAAATGTTATATGCACAATATAAATCTAACTGCTGTGTCCGGTAGCGAGAACTAGAAAAATAAAACCATATAGCATACGAAGTTTACTTCACTATGGATGAATTTTGCATAACTGATAAACTGAGGCAAAATATCACTACTAAAACACACATTTTATTTTTTATGCAGTTAACTATTTCTGAGATATTCCTTGTTTTTGGTTTGTATTTCGCAACTAAAATGCCAAGGTAGCTTAGTTGGCTACAGCAGCGGTAGACTAAGACGTGGGTTCAAATCACAATGACATTAAATTGTTCACTTTAATTCTATCTTTCCAATTATTTCAGAAGTCTTAAATTGTCTCTCTTGACTGTACAGATGGTGTCAAATTAATAGAATAAATATTCTTATAATGAAATTCCTAAGAAGTGTGAAGGAATATACAACGAGACCTTATAAGAAATGAAAGTATCAGAGAAGAGTTAGGCATTTTTAATATAAATGAAAGGTTAGAAGATTTCAAACAAAAGTGGAAAGAACATGTTGAAAGAATGACAGATGTAAAATTTAATGAAGAAACAATGCAAGGAGATCGGTGGGCAGATTCAGCGAACGATGGTTGGCGGAACAGTCCGTCGGCCATGAAAATCTGTACTTAGTGTGTTAAAACATTATTAAATATAGTAAGTGTTAGCGCCCATTGCTTTTAGCCTAGTAAGAATTTGTATTTTTAAATAAACATTCTGCAAAATTAATAAGCTATAGGTATTCTACACTTGCTGAACATTTACCAGTACTTCTATGATGGCACTGTTTACAGAAGTATTGATTTATAGATATTTCTTGATATAACAACCCAGTTACATTAAAAATAACAATAAGAATAACAATAATAATAGTGTAGTTGGAGCATTAGTGTAATAAAATTTAAACGTTCTCTTTGGAACAATTGCCCATCGTTAATTATGTTCACTCGTTTACTATTCTTTAATTCTGGCTAAAGAAAACAAAAAAAACCTTGCAATCGGTAATCGAATCCGCGATCTCTGGATTTGGAAGCTAGCGTGGTAAGTACCAAACAGAGGCAGTCCAAAAGTTATGTTGTTGTTGTCAGGTTTATATCACCGGTGTGCCGGAATTTCATCCGCAGGAGTTTTTTTACATAGCGAGAGCAAAAAAAAAGTTCCACCGGGCTGCGCGGTGTTTTGTCTGTCAGCATCCTCGGCGCTCATTGCCGCTTGCCGCTGTCATAGAAAGGCGCGGATGAAACCATACAACATTTTTAAAACTACTTTTAAAGGCTTTAATTACCAGCTTTATGAAAGGAGGTGCTGAAACTGGCCACTATCGTTGTCCATACATTTTGGCACCTCTTTAGATTTACCAGTTATGCAAAAGTCGTCCAGAGTAAATACGACTACAGGGGTTATAGCCAGAAAATTCAAGATATACATTTCATTAGTCATAGGAGTATCTCAAACATGTGATATTTTAATTAAAAGTCGTTAGAGCCATTTTCAAGAAAATAAAAATTTTCGAAAAATTTTCCATGTAAAGGGTAGTTTAGGGTGGGGCTATTTTCTTCAAAATCTTCGTGTTGCATCCTTGAAAGACATTAAACTTAAATACCAAGTTTGGTTTTTAACCGACTTTTCGTTTTTGAGTTATGCTGTCCACAGTCTGACAGACACATGGACCTTTTTCTAAAAATGCTTTTTTTAGATTCAAGGGGTCTCAAAACATATTTTCGGTGAAATCTCGACATCGAATTTTTGGGTGGAATACAATGCTTCCCCTACTTACCAGTAGGGAAAGTAAAAAACCGTTAAAAAGCCAAAATATGACTTTATATGACCCATGAGTGTTAATTACATTGATGAAACAGTTCATATACATGCGGTTCCTCCATAAAGAAGAGGTGTACATGATCATAGTAGGAGGTAAAGGAGAGCTGTGTGCAAGCGATATGTTGGTATGTGTGTGTGTGTGTGTATACGCTGGTTCAAGCATGCACATATTCTGTCATTCTGGTGGTGTTTGCGCTCTGGCTGTGGGTAATTACTTAATCAATAGCTACTACCTGACGCTTACAGTGCATAAAAATACCACTTTATATCGATACCTACTATATATTAACAACCATGCCATTAGTTGCGCTTCGCCTCTGTTTCCCAACTTACATAACAATGGTCGTGAATATTACAGTCGGATGCTCACATGAAGTTGGAACATATAATCATTGGAACTTTTGGGAATGTTGCACGACCTGTATGAATTATGTAACTGTGAAATGTGCTATACCATTTCTTTAATATTTAACTAGAATGTGTTGCAGTCGCATGATTTTCTCTACTCGTGTACAAATTATTACTACGAACACTTATTCTACTATCTACTCGAAATAGTCAAAATAGAATAGTCCTAATAGTCTTGGACTGTTGAGCCTGTAGTCCACAGTAACAATTGACGATAACTCTAAAATAGTGTTTCCAGAATACACCCTTGCCTACCCGCGTGCCTGTGTTTGCACATAGTGATTTGTATTGGTGTATGGTCCTCTTTGATTTTTATTTCTGGGGCAACCTAAAGAACAATCTGAAACGAGTACATTGGAAGAAGTAGAACGTAGACGCTATAAACTACTTGCTCAGGTATTGTGAATACTGCTCGGAAAGCTTATAGGCTACGGACACGGTTGCTGTTGTTGTTTGGCTCGAAAATGGTTACGTGCGCACAGGGATTCACTGCTACCCCCCACCCCCCCTCTCCAAGCACTGCGTGCCGTTCACCCTAAGTCGGTATACTGGAAGTGCGCCTATCCTATGTAAATGTATCTCCGAAGCCTACTGATAACAAATATAGAAATGTAATGAAAAACCAGTTTTCTTAGGCTGGCCAATTTGAACTTTCACTCGTCGTAGATGTGAACGCATGCCTGATAGCAGTAGTCGTATTAGTAAAAAAAACATTCCTTCTTCAGTCCTGCTCTGGTGCCAGACTTTGTATATAATGTATTCAATAATGTTCAGGATAGATGAATTTGTTATCGGACGTTTTTATTCGTCATATTTAAATTTACCTTCACAATAATTCTATACACTCATATTCCTAACATCCTATACAGGTATTTAAAGCTATGATTTAATATGGTTCATGCACATACGTGCACTAATACACAAAACACGCACGTACACTAGGTTGATTGTGACTTTTATAAATTCTATATTTCTATTCTCAGATACGGAACAGAGTTTATCACAATGGCTCAGGAAAGCGTCCAAATCTCGCCGCTGTGTGGCGTTGGTGGCTGTTGGTACGTGTGCCACGCTAGTCATGGTGATTCTCGTGGTGATATACTTCACCAAAACAACGCGAACATATGGCTCCACAGATCTCATAGATGCAAGTGAAGAAGATGGTGCTAACGCTTTACAATACAACGGTAAGTACTGTATTTGGGTAGAAAAGGTGGCCTAAGGGAAAGTGATTATTAGTCGCGAGGAGAAAAAGTGGTCGGAATAGACTTATGTGGGTATTGAAATTTACAAAATGCAATATTTCATAAGAAAGTAAAATGGATCTACTCAGCGATGTGTTAAAAAGTATGGGAAAAGTATTTACTTGCATAAAACTAAGAGGCATGTAATTCTGATTGGCGCTAAAATCTATAAGCATTTATCACAAGTAATATCGTAAGACATCTGACCTAACCTATAAATTTTCTGGGAAGCTCAGACCGTCCAATGATATCTATCTGGACTATTTCATAAATAAAATATGAACTTAAATTCTATATTCCAAAGATTTGACCAGAAACTCTTAAATTCTATAAAACAAATAATGTAAAATATATTCATTTCGATTAGTGTAGTTCGACTTACTCAGTACTGCCAATTGAGAAAAACGAAACCTACGAATTACATGTATTTCGATCTTCTATTGTTATAACAGAAAACCAGTTTATAACCTCAAATATATCTCACTTTATTTTTAACATTAACAAATGCCATTTGTTTTGGAAATTGTGTTAATTATTAAAAAACAATTATTTTATCACAGTTGTGAAATTGAAATAAAATGCTATTTTGATTGTCAATCGATTGTAAGTGTAATAAATTACGTTCCAGCTACTTATAGAATATAGTTGGCGCCTAAGTAAACAAAAGAATCACCGTATGATAATTCATATATAATTTAAAGTCCGTATCTATGAAATACTCACACTAAAGGTTTAATATCTTGGAAACATAAGCTGAGCAGTAAATAAGCAGAACCTTTTTTTTTTTTCGGTTTAATAATGGTCACACATTTTTGTCATATACATATATGTATTTTGCTGTTGCAAACTGTTAAATATTGCATATGTTATTTAAATATACACTCTTTATTTGTGTGTGTGTGTATATATTAAACAAAGGCGTAGCGTTAATGTATGTGGGTGATGTGTTTACATACCCTGCCGGTTTTCCTTAGTTAACTTTTCCTATTATTTATATACTAATTCAATTGGCATTATTCTTGCTGAGGAGTATGTTTCGAACAACAATGTTCTATGAATAAGTATTGTTAGCGTATCACGCCAAGCATTGAAACAGAGCTGCTGGTGGTTCTCCTTACTTTACGCCAGTCACGTCAGAGATGCGCGTGCGCACTGGATGTGACTAAGAGAAGTGCATCTCGCTTGTTAATGTTAACGAGGTTTAAAGCAAAGTTTTTCAGTATTTTGTTTGGCAGTGAAGGTTAATTTCATATTTTTAACTTCTTTTGCACCTCTCAGAGTACAACAAGCAGCATTTTTAACAGTAATTGGTGTGAAGGTGTAAGAAAGAAATAAGCCAGGAAACCGAAGGCAGGGTATGCATATTGCTCATGTGCTTCCGTGTGGTTCACTACGTGGAAAACACGTGTTGCAGAGAGCGCGCTGCACTTCCTGGAAACCTGCTATCAAAATTTTGAAATCTCCATCGCGTATTTCAGGTATGCTGCTGAAAATCTAACAAATTAAATAAACTTAAAATCGTTAAAGATAAGGCAATGAGAATTTGTAGGTACATTATTTCTGACATGTATTATGTCTGATGTGAATTTGAACAAAATGTGCTAATAATAGTAGAATGTAGCAATAAAATGTCACGTATGCGTACCTAACCTTAACACAATTCAAAGTCCACACAACACGGTACGCACGCCACTGATATCAACTCCCGTTCCTGTGTGTCTCTCTGTTAGTCAGCTAGCTATGAACGAGGTGAAAAATTCCCATGCTCCAGCCAGGAATCAAACCTGGATCTCTCAAGTTGGAAGCTAGTATACCAGCCAACAATGAGACCACATTTACAGGAATGTATGCAGTGTATGCATGCTGTTGTCAGAAACAATTTAATGCTTACATTATGAGGTAACTCAGCATTAAAGGGAAGCGAGTGGGGAATCTTAGTTTCTGGTTTGCTTTGCAGTAATTTCGGTTTAATTCACGCTTGTGGTTTCACAGATTTACCATCTGGAATCTCCAGAGTATAACGGTATAATTCCATTTACTGAAGCTCCTGTGTATGGATCTGCAATGAACACAGGGATATAATCCGTAGGTATATGTGCGGTCAAACCAAGGCTGGTCTCTAACGTGTAACGATCCCACTCGGAAATCATGCCAGACCACTCTAACGCACATTTCCTTCATGGTAGATTCAATAAAAAACGTCCATTATGAAATTCATCTATCGTGAAAGGCAATTGAAATAATTTAACTTTTCTCAGTACATTATCTACACAGTCTCGTCGCAACAGAGTGGGGCTGAACAGCTGAATGTTCGTTTACCAATCGGCTTCCACTACCATGCACGCGTTCACACCTACGAAATAGGCCAGGGCTCAAAACTTCGTTTTGCCACGTGTGTGTCTGTCTTTAAGGGCGGTTTTCTTTCAAGCTTTCCGAGCAGCTAGTGTTTATTCTCAACATTTTTGACCTTCACCTCTACACACACACACGCGCGCGCGCACACACAGACTCTAAAAAGTATAGGGAATAATTTTGCCTAGAGAAAAATTCCCACCTCACCTCAGCTGAGAATCGAACTCGGGAACCTTTGCAGAGTAAGCAGGCCCTCTATTGACAGAGGAGGGGGCGGGGGCTACTGCACATTTATACAGGGTGTAAATTGTATGTCAACATTAAAGACAGCAAATTCTTCATTATTAAATATAAACTAAACAAAGGCTTACGCCTCTAGCCGCTTTTAGATAAACTATAAACATTTTGTTTTGTATGTAATTTCATTGTTATAACCTCCTCCAACATAGTGTCGTATCGGACGGTGAATGAATGAAATGGGTGAAATGCTCAAATGAGCCCGAGGTCCATAGAGCTTTAATTTACCCGACATTCATCTTCTCGGTATAAGGGAAAACCTCGGTAAAACCCTTATCCGGATAACTCACACTAAGGGAGATTCGAACTAGCGACCTCTTGGACATGAGGCTACCACCACGCTACAGAAGCGAGCATTATTAAGTAATTTCAGTGAAAAATGATTAAGCTATCCTTTTGCACTATCAGTTTTTATTTACCATGCATTTAAATTGCGTAAAAGTCTCGGAAGTTGAGTTGTAGGTAAACGGCCTTCACTTAACCTGTATGTTTACACGCCTGGGATGTATGCATTATGCAACACAGTCTATAAGCTTACCAGCTAATTTCATAGAGGAACAATAACAACTGAAGGAGGCAAGACGCCCGCCGAGCTTCAGAAGCCAGCCGGTAGCAGAAAGCTAAAATCAACTTAACCCAACAGGTCGGCAGGCAGGGGGTGAGGGGAAGGGGGAGAGGGGGTCAGGGGGGAAGGAAGCGGAAGTGTTAGGTATATGCGCTACACGTTCCTTCCTTCCTGAACCTACTCTAAACTTTTACGTTACAATAAAAAGATAGAGCGAACGCTAAAGGGCAGAGGACCCAGCAAGTGCGCACGCGCCTGGAATAATTATTCTTCCACTGTAAAATGATAATACTCTTGTTCTTCAATGACTGATTATCTGTGGACAACATAACTCAAAAACGAAAAGTCGGTTAAAAATCAAAGTAGGTATTTAAGTTTAATGTCTTTCAAGGATGCGACACGAAAATTTTTAAGAAACTAGCCCCACCCTAAACAACCCGTTACATGGAAATTGTTTCGAAAATTTTTATTTTCTTGAAAATGGCTCTATCGATTTTGATTAAAATGCCATATGTTTAAGACATTTGTATGACAAATGAAATGTATATCTTGAATTTTCTAGCTATAGCCTCTGTAGTCATATTTGCTCTGGACGACTTTTGCATAACTGCTAAACCGTTAGAGATAGACCAAATCATACTATACAAAAAATGTAGATCTTACTAAAATACACAATTTATGTCTGAATAAATTTTCATGTAGGGTGAACCATTTCGGAGATATTCGTCGTTATTTGTGTAAGTTTTGGAGAACTTGCACTTCTGTCCATCGCTATTCATTTTTCATATGTTAACCGGGCAAAGAGGACAGAATTTGAAAGCTTTAAAATATTTGACTATCGCTCAAAGTATTCTTATGTTCCCCTTGCTCCTACAGCGAAATAAGCAATAAGATAACTTGTACACGTTTATCTCAAGTAACACGAACAAGATAGAGGATTTGTTTTTATTTAGGGGACCTTAAAACATATTACAGCTCAAATCTTTGTCGAATTTTTAGTTGAATACAATATTTCCATACTTACTATACGTAGAAGAGAAGGTAAAATGATTAAACCTTTGTATGCTGCGCTGGAGCGATAGATAATTATTTGCTTCTCAGTAAATAGCGTACTTGGAATTTAAGGGGAGGGGAAAGGTGGATTATGAGCACCTTGCATAAGCACAAACAAATAAAAGCCGTTGAAAATACCGGTTATATGCACAGCCAGACCTTCACATTTGTAGTGAACCCGCTCAGTAGGTAGGTTAGGACAGAGCTGGCGCACTTTTTTATGCGCAAGATGGCCGCCACGCGTAATCTAAGGATTACTAGGTAAGGTGGTAGGGGAAGCAGGACGTTGTAGGTGTTTGAAGGAATCTCTAGGGATAACTTTTGAAGCCTATAGCAGTGTATGTATGTTTGTGAGCATTCATGGTAGCTGAGTATGTCGTCCACTATATTGCTGTATGTCTCCTAACACAGGAGCTTTCTATCTTGATTGAATATATTACCCCAACATAATGTTACCTCGCCCCACATAGCCACGCTAACCTAATCTAACCTATCCTAACCTAACCTAACCTATCCTAATCTAACATGACCTAGCCTAACCTAAGATAGATCCTCTTATTATTATTTATTCTATTCTACTAACATGATACGTTTCTAGACATTCATTCTATCCTCTTATCATCTATCCTATTCCCTCCTCTGCTTATCTATTCTATCCTGTCATACGCTACCCTGATCTCCCTCTAGGAATTTCATAAACATTTTGATACTATTTTGAGTCCTCTGATAGATCTTTTTAAGCACTTTTAGCATATTCTTGATGCTTTTACAACATATTTAAGAATTTTTCAGACAATTTTCAGAATTATTCAGTCATTTTCATACATTTTTAAGACGCTTCGCCTCATTTTGCTACAATTTTTCACCCTCTGCTAGATCTTTTAGACGCTTTTGGTATATTCAGGACGCTTTTACAACATATTTAACAACTTTTCAAGCAATTTCGAGGATTATTTAGAAGTCATATTATATATTTTCAGCGTGTATTGAGACCCGTTTAGACTCGTTGATAGATATTTCAGCCTGTTTCCAGATATTCTGAAGACTTTTACGTCCAGTTTAAACATTTTTCAGAGTATTTTAGACGAATTTGACATTATTTAAGGCAATCCGACAGTTATTCTGGACGACCCTGTCCATTATTGTTTGCTTTAAGCACTTTGAAGGGTAATGGAAGATAATTTTCACGATATTAGGAATACTGAACCGTCTATTTCAAGGCTGTTAGACGTATCTCTACCAGTTAAATATCGTTTCAGCCATTTTAGAGACATTTTAAGCACTATAGGGATATTTTAGACTTTGTCACCAACATTTTGATTGGTTTTCAGAATCCTTTGAAACACTTTTATAGGCGTTAGACGCTTTTAATGGTATTTTTTCGAGCACTAATTAAGACATTTCAGCTCCTTCACAGATATTTTGAGGATTTTCAGGGCATCTTAAACTCGTGAGAAGCATTTTTTTCGACAGTTTGAAGATGTTTTAAGGCACTGAAGCAGGTATTTTTGAAGTTGCTAGGGGTATTTTACTAAGCTTTCTTCAGTAATCGATTTGTTTTATAGTAGTTGAAGAGCAGTCTAACCTATTCAGTCATTTATTGCATTTCATCATCATCATCAATTACTCTATCTTATAGTCCATCTAACCTATCCTAACCTAACCTGACCTAATGAGGAAATAGGAATGTTAAGGCAAGCAATGAAATAAAACAAGAATAATCGCAATGAGATAATTTTATTTAATTTATAAGGATACATACACTAGCATTAACATTTAGAAAACAAGTATACACTGCTGAAAGACGATAGCGCCCTCCTCAGTTCTTCTAATTATTCACATTATCATTCTTCTCTCTGGGTTAGATGAGCCATTGGAGCGCGAAGTTCATAGTTCAACAATCTTCATTTTTTTCTACAGACAAGCTTTAAGTATCCATGTCTAGGCACTATTCTCGACACTGTAATGTCCATACGCATACGTCGATATTCCATCCTCTTCAATCACTCTCTTGTCATCGTGAGGTGATAAGGCTATTTTATTAGCTTCAACCGTAGAAATATTATGATGTCGGGATAGGATTAAATTCATAGGAGTTCTAACAATTTTCAAAGTTTTAAGGCACTCTACATAGCTATTGAAGTTGATGTATTGCTTAATGGCGCTACGTTTTATACCTTTAACTTTTTTTATCACAGAACCATCAATATCGATAGCATACATTTTGGGCCTAAGACCAACGAACCGATGAATGATTTTTCCACAGGCTTCATCTTTAAACTTTCCCAACACTTTTTTGTTTTGTGTAGAATAGCATATATGGTTAGCAGGGTAATCAGATGTATCCAGATGTTCAAGCATGTGTAATTTATCCTGGTATATATCAGCTGTAGTCACTCGATGGACGAAAGAATCTGTATCTGTATACAACAGTTTAAGATTTTCAGCTCCATAATATGGAAGTAACACATCGTATTGATACGAATACATTAGAGTCTTGGAGATGTCTAGTACACTCATACCAATGTATATAGGCTTGTTGAACACTATTTTACGAGAAGCCATATGTACAGCAGCAAGATTAGGTCCATATATGGTTCGATCAATGAATGTAGGTTTGGCTATGAGTTTTTCTAACGTTTTGCTGTTTGTCACAAGCCGTATATCCATGCGATTACGAATATTTTCCATAGTTTTTCCAAACATAGCATTATTGAATAGTTTATAAAGGTCCTTCTCAAAATCATTTCTAGCTTGTTGTCGTAGTCGGTTATTAAACTCGACGTAAGGTTTTAGCCAACACGACTGATGAAACTGAAGTGCTCGATGAATCTTTGTTAATAGTAGACCGTGACTAAGAGCTTGTTTCAAGGCCATGTAGTGTACCACATACTTCTTTCGGCACCCAAGATGAGCAATTAACTTCTCTGAAGACGATTTCCCCGGTTTCAGACTCTCAGACAGGAAGGGCAAATCATTATGAAGATCGTGGAGCTCGACGGGATATTCGACATCGACTTCTAAGATGTATCCAAGGGGGTCATCTTCCTTCAATAAATCCAGGTCTATGTCTTCAGGAGAAACCCATTTAAACCCTCCATAAGGAAGGGCCTTACACATAGCCCAACCATATTCGTTGTTTGCATCTTCGTATGTAATAAACTGGGAAGGTTTACGAGGATCATACTGTTCCATATATATATTATTAGCTTCAGCATACCGATGAGAAACCTGGCATAACCCTCCTCTTATACCAGATTCAACCATGAGCAGCTGATCGTAGTCCAGCAGCAATTGCAGCTCAATTCCTGTGTACAGTAGCATAGCATCCCACGTAAGTCCTGGAGAAGTGAAATAATGCGCAGGATCCACTTTGTGTGTTTTCAGAGTTTGGTCTCTGAACGTTTCAAAGACATCCGCTAGGAGAAGAACATCAGAGGTTAAGTAAATATCACTGTATTCACCTAAGTTTTCCACATTAAACTGCTTCCATACATTTCTAGCATGCTCATAGTCATCGCCGGTAATTTCTTCTTCATTTAATTTATTGTAGAATGCTTCTCTTGGAGGCAGCTGAGTCTCATTCAAAACATCCCATGAAGTAAGGTAATCGTAGGGGAACACTCCCTTACGAGTCATCAAGCCAATCTTCTCTTCTCCAAAGTACTTCTCTGTTTCGGGATGCGTCGTGAGGTTTTTCACTAACTTGTCCAAGCTTGTACTCAGGAAACGGAAGGTATCCACAAACCTGAGTTTAATATCTCCAATATATTTTGAGAATGAGATATAGCTTTCTTCAGAGCTTGGTATTACCTCCACTCTCTCGCTTGTGCAACCTAACTCCTTAACAATGAAATGAGAGTCATACCCACTCAGATTATGCATGAAGACAGGTATATAATTAGGTGTTTTACAAGTCAGGTTACATTTATTGTGTAAAGACCCTCTATACATCCCGGAAACATGATCGTGATCGCGAACCTTCCAATTATCTTCTGTAAATTCATACCCACACAGGTAGCATATTGTAGAAGCATCGAACGATTCTTGTTCTTCAGCTGTAAGTTTCAGAGGCTTAGCAGATTTATATAAGTCACCTATTTTCTTCGCAAGGGAAGTTAGATACCCTATGAACTTCTCAGCAGCATCATGACCTCGATACACGTAGGGATGTGTAGGAAGATCGGTTTCTACTTTGTCAACGCTGGATGATGGTTTGACGTAAACAGCAAAGCTCATTGGAGAATGACTTTGATAGGGAGTTGTATAGGACGTTTCAGGATTAGAAGCGCAGGTATGGTAAGGAGTGAGAATGCTCTCAAAATCAGCATAGATGACATATGGCAGTTTCAACATTCTTTCCACGTTTTTGAATCTGACGATAGAGTTTTCTTTTGTAGGCATAACGCATCTAGCAATAGCATGTTGCATGCACATTTCTCTATGCTCTTCCAATTTTTTCATTCCACTTGGTCCATATCGGTCATCAAAATGGCTAAAGCAACGTTTACACGTATATATTTTTCCATCATGTTTAGTTTTCTGCTGACGAATAAGTCTCTCAAAATCCTTTATATACACATAGTGATGTCTGGCAGTAGCATCACTTAACAGAAGGAGATCGCGATGATCATCTAATTCTTCATCAATCACCTTTATCGGAAACACTTCATGTTTTTCATCCAGTCCAAACACATTTATGGACATATTGTTGAGCTTTTCAAATTTAGCGATTTCACCCAAGCTCGTAGGAAACGAAACACATGAGAAATCGTATTTTTCTTGGTAATCCTTATACTTGCTAACACGCTGAGGATCCTTTCGAATGAACTTTGCAAGAACAGCGTACATAAAGCATTTCTCGTCACTATAATTTTGAGGGTTTATACAGGCTTTTCTAGCATCCAAAGATGACGGTAGAGGAATATAGCTGCTCCCTCGAAGGGCATTGTACTTGTTAATTCGGAGTCGAACTCCATCAACTGATAGCAAGGCCCAGTTACTACCTTTCAGTTTACTTTCTTCCATTTCAACACGAAGCTTCTCGAATTTTTTTTCCAAGATGGTGTTCATATCAGTTTCTAAAAACACAGGTTGGTTACGTGTTTTAAATGTTCTGTCACATGTCTCTCCATGAACATTCACAAATTGACAGTCGACCATGATGTTAATTTTCACACTTTTATGTATCGACAGTTCTTTCTTTATAGCTTGAATTATACGATGTTTTGACTCCTGTAGGTAAGTTTTCATATCCTTGAAGGTGTCACAACGTATATAATATGATTTGAGTCGTCCTTCAAATGATGTTTCATACTCGATCATATCACACTCATCAGTCATTGTCAATAGATGATGCTTGCTAGGTTCAAACTTGATTTTCTTGCGAGGTACAGTTTTTTCACATCTTTCTTCATGTACGTCTCTTCTATGCTCAGTATTGCAAACATCACCACAATGTTTACACCTGTAGACTCGACCGCATACCAACTCATGTCTCTTCTTATCATAGTTGCGTAGAAAACGCTTATCACATTTGCTACAGCTATAGTCTGGCATAGCATTCAGAACCGATTCCATCACTCCACCATTCCACATCTTTATAATATGTAGTGCGACACTTGTAAATTATATAAGTCAATAAATGCTTATAGCACTTTCCACTGACTCGCCTTGATAACTTGTCAAAGCTATTGAACGGTAATCTCACTAGGAGAAGCTGATGTGCTAGACTCGAAGGTTAATTACTGAATAACTATGTAAGCTCAAGCAAACCCCACTTATTCCACTAGCACGTACCTTATAAATGACTACGCGATTCAAGATTAAGCTTGTATTTTTAAAATATATATCATTAAACTACGTGAGTCAAGATTAACTTGTTTCATTTTTATTTGCCAGTTCAACGTTAACATGCATTTCCCCCACATTTTTTAAAGTTTAAACAAGGTAAATTACATATCACCCATTATATTTATACAAATAAATGTTTATAATCTTATATACTTTAATACTAAACACACACCCATACTCACACGTAAACACACACACACATACACACACGCACACCCCAATCCACGCATACATGCACACACATACACACACGCACACACCAGCACACAGACTCGCATAGACATAAACAAGCACGCACACAGACATCCAAACACACGCGCACCGACATACATGCACATACACACCCACAAACACGCACGCACACACACCCGTAAACACACGCATACGCGGACAGACATACACGCATACACTCCCCTACACACACACACACACACACACACACACACACACCCCAACCCACACACACATAAACACGCATACATGCACACACACACACTCCTACACACACACACACACCTACACGCACACAAACACATACACACCCCAACCCACACACACATACACACGCATACATGCACACACGCACACATCCGCAAACACACACGCAAAAACACATACCCCCAAGCACGTACACATGCAAACACACATACACACGCATACATGCACACACGCACACATCCGCAAACACGCACGCAAAAACACATACCCCCAAGCACGTACACATGCAAACACACGCACACACAAACACGCATACACACAAACACACACCCCAACCTACACACACTCCCTCGCACACACACACACACACACACAAACACACATACACACACCTCAACCCACATACACACGCACACCTACATACATGCACACACACAAACACATCCCAACCCACACACACACACACACACAAACACACATACACACACCTCAACCCACATACACACGCACACCTACGTACATGCACACACACAAACACATCCCAACCCACACACACACACACACACATACATGCACACACACAGACACACGCCTGCACACAGATTTGCATATACATAAACAGGAACGCATTTGAGCTCTAGTATGCACAAAAATAATTACATGTAACGCGCAGTAACATATAAGTTTTATTTTAACCCTAGACACTTGTAGTTCCTGAGATAATTAAATGGACAGCCATTAGGATTCGAACCAAGTTCCTAGGGTACTGTATTCTAATATTTACTTGTATATACAAGAACTTAGTAATAAGGTAATTTCTAAATATGCTTATATCGATTAAGATGAAGTACACAGAGAAATAAACATTGAATGAATATCTCACACACCAGCAAAGAAAATCATATGAATGTATTGTCATATTTTTCACCCTAATGTAACCGGATGTGATAGGGGGAAACTCGCTTCAAGCCTGAGGGGAGGCTTTGTCTGTCGATTTAGGTTACATTAGGGTTGAATCTCGCTGCAATCCAAGAGGGGAGATTTGGGGTCCTACACTCACATGACCTTCTCTTCTACTAAACGTTCTTACAAACTCTTATTTCTATATAACTTTGCGTGTAAATGATTATAAACATTTGTACAACTTATCTTATTGCTTATTTCCTTGTAGGTGCAAGGGGAATGTTAGAATACAGTAGGCTTTGTGCGATAGTCAAATCTTTTAAAGCTTTGAGATTCCGTTCTCTATGCACACTCAACATATAAAAAATGAACAACGATGATTCATTTCACGAAAGTTCTAAGTTTTCCGAAACTCACACACATAACAAGGAATATCTCTGAAATGGCTCACTACAAGAACATTTATTTAGTCATAAATTGTATATTTTAATGGGATTTTGATTATTGTATAGTAAGATATGGTATATCTCAGCACGTTTACCTGTTATGCAAATACCCGTCGACAGCAAATACGACTACAGGGCCATAGCCAGAAAATTTAAAAATCTTCATTTCATTTAACATAAAATATATCAAACATATATAATTTGATTAAAAATCGTTAGACTTTTCAAGAAAATTAAAATTCCTGAAAAATCATACATGTAAGGGTACAGTTTGGGCCAGAGGATTATTTCCTTTAAAATCTTAGTGACGTCTCCCATAAACCCATTAAACTTAAATAACAATTTGGTTTATAACTGACTTTTCTATTTGAGTTATGCCGTTCACAGACTGACAAACACACATACACATACAAACACATACGCGCGCGCGCACACGAACAAACAGAGGTCACCAATCCTTTTACAGCCTGTTCACTTATGTCTCTGTTGCACCCCATATATCTCCAGTCAACACTAGTCTAATATACGCCTCTCTTGCACTAAAATGAGTAGCTATAGAACATAGTTTCATGCAATCTCTAAGGATGCAGGGGGAGACTACATTCTTTCTGAGAAAGTCAGAATGGGATCTCCTTCCTCCCCAGTAATATGACCCTTATATTACCACCCCCTCAACCTTAAACCGTCATGCTGGAGTCCCCCCATCCCTCTCCCCCTATGACCTTGAAAGTGGTCGTGAAAATATACCATGTATAGCGGCCATCTTGAATGACTTGAGATTACCACCCCCTCAACCTTCAACCGTCACACTGGAGCCCCCACCCCTCCTATGACCTTGAATTTGGTCTAGAAAATATACCATGTATAGCGGCCATTTTGAATGACTTGAGATTACCACCCCCACCCCTCCCCCACCCCCCTATGACCTTGAAAGTGGTCTAGAACATATACCATGTATAGCGGCCATCTTGAATGACCTTGAGATTACCACCCCCACCCCTCCCCCACCCCCCCTATGACCTTGAAAGTGGTCTAGAACATATATTCTATAGCTACTCATTTTAGTGCAAGAGAGGCGTATATTAGACTAGTGTTGACTGGAGATATATGGGGTGCAACAGAGACATAAGTGAACAGGCTGTAAAAGGATTGGTGACCTCTGTTTGTTCGTGTGCGCGCGCGCGTATGTGTTTGTATGTGTATGTGTGTTTGTCAGTCTGTGAACGGCATAACTCAAATAGAAAAGTCAGTTATAAACCAAATTGTTATTTAAGTTTAATGGGTTTATGGGAGACGTCACTAAGATTTTAAAGGAAATAATCCTCTGGCCCAAACTGTACCCTTACATGTATGATTTTTCAGGAATTTTAATTTTCTTGAAAAGTCTAACGATTTTTAATCAAATTATATATGTTTGATATATTTTATGTTAAATGAAATGAAGATTTTTAAATTTTCTGGCTATGGCCCTGTAGTCGTATTTGCTGTCGACGGGTATTTGCATAACAGGTAAACGTGCTGAGATATACCATATCTTACTATACAATAATCAAAATCCCATTAAAATATACAATTTATGACTAAATAAATGTTCTTGTAGTGAGCCATTTCAGAGATATTCCTTGTTATGTGTGTGAGTTTCGGAAAACTTAGAACTTTCGTGAAATGAATCATCGTTGTTCATTTTTTATATGTTGAGTGTGCATAGAGAACGGAATCTCAAAGCTTTAAAAGATTTGACTATCGCACAAAGCCTACTGTATTCTAACATTCCCCTTGCACCTACAAGGAAATAAGCAATAAGATAAGTTGTACAAATGTTTATAATCATTTACACGCAAAGTTATATAGAAATAAGAGTTTGTAAGAACGTTTAGTAGAAGAGAAGGTCATGTGAGTGTAGGACCCCAAATCTCCCCTCTTGGATTGCAGCGAGATTCAACCCTAATGTAACCTAAATCGACAGACAAAGCCTCCCCTCAGGCTTGAAGCGAGTTTCCCCCTATCACATCCGGTTACATTAGGGTGAAAAATATGACAATACATTCATATGATTTTCTTTGCTGGTGTGTGAGATATTCATTCAATGTTTATTTCTCTGTGTACTTCATCTTAATCGATATAAGCATATTTAGAAATTACCTTATTACTAAGTTCTTGTATATACAAGTAAATATTAGAATACAGTACCCTAGGAACTTGGTTCGAATCCTAATGGCTGTCCATTTAATTATCTCAGGAACTACAAGTGTCTAGGGTTAAAATAAAACTTATATGTTACTGCGCGTTACATGTAATTATTTTTGTGCATACTAGAGCTCAAATGCGTTCCTGTTTATGTATATGCAAATCTGTGTGCAGGCGTGTGTCTGTGTGTGTGCATGTATGTGTGTGTGTGTGTGTGTGGGTTGGGATGTGTTTGTGTGTGTGCATGTACGTAGGTGTGCGTGTGTATGTGGGTTGAGGTGTGTGTATGTGTGTTTGTGTGTGTGTGTGTGTGTGGGTTGGGATGTGTTTGTGTGTGTGCATGTATGTAGGTGTGCGTGTGTATGTGGGTTGAGGTGTGTGTATGTGTGTTTGTGTGTGTGTGTGTGTGTGTGCGAGGGAGTGTGTGTAGGTTGGGGTGTGTGTTTGTGTGTATGCGTGTTTGTGTGTGCGTGTGTTTGCATGTGTACGTGCTTGGGGGTATGTGTTTTTGCGTGCGTGTTTGCGGATGTGTGCGTGTGTGCATGTATGCGTGTGTATGTGTGTTTGCATGTGTACGTGCTTGGGGGTATGTGTTTTTGCGTGTGTGTTTGCGGATGTGTGCGTGTGTGCATGTATGCGTGTGTATGTGTGTGTGGGTTGGGGTGTGTATGTGTTTGTGTGCGTGTAGGTGTGTGTGTGTGTGTAGGAGTGTGTGTGTGTGCATGTATGCGTGTTTATGTGTGTGTGGGTTGGGGTGTGTGTGTGTGTGTGTGTGTGTGTGTGTGTGTAGGGGAGTGTATGCGTGTATGTCTGTCCGCGTATGCGTGTGTTTACGGGTGTGTGTGCGTGCGTGTTTGTGGGTGTGTATGTGCATGTATGTCGGTGCGCGTGTGTTTGGATGTCTGTGTGCGTGCTTGTTTATGTCTATGCGAGTCTGTGTGCTGGTGTGTGCGTGTGTGTATGTGTGTGCATGTATGCGTGGATTGGGGTGTGCGTGTGTGTATGTGTGTGTGTGTTTACGTGTGAGTATGGGTGTGTGTTTAGTATTAAAGTATATAAGATTATAAACATTTATTTGTATAAATATAATGGGTGATATGTAATTTACCTTGTTTAAACTTTAAAAAATGTGGGGGAAATGCATGTTAACGTTGAACTGGCAAATAAAAATGAAACAAGTTAATCTTGACTCACGTAGTTTAATGATATATATTTTAAAAATACAAGCTTAATCTTGAATCGCGTAGTCATTTATAAGGTACGTGCTAGTGGAATAAGTGGGGTTTGCTTGAGCTTACATAGTTATTCAGTAATTAACCTTCGAGTCTAGCACATCAGCTTCTCCTAGTGAGATTACCGTTCAATAGCTTTGACAAGTTATCAAGGCGAGTCAGTGGAAAGTGCTATAAGCATTTATTGACTTATATAATTTACAAGTGTCGCACTACATATTATAAAGATGTGGAATGGTGGAGTGATGGAATCGGTTCTGAATGCTATGCCAGACTATAGCTGTAGCAAATGTGATAAGCGTTTTCTACGCAACTATGATAAGAAGAGACATGAGTTGGTATGCGGTCGAGTCTACAGGTGTAAACATTGTGGTGATGTTTGCAATACTGAGCATAGAAGAGACGTACATGAAGAAAGATGTGAAAAAACTGTACCTCGCAAGAAAATCAAGTTTGAACCTAGCAAGCATCATCTATTGACAATGACTGATGAGTGTGATATGATCGAGTATGAAACATCATTTGAAGGACGACTCAAATCATATTATATACGTTGTGACACCTTCAAGGATATGAAAACTTACCTACAGGAGTCAAAACATCGTATAATTCAAGCTATAAAGAAAGAACTGTCGATACATAAAAGTGTGAAAATTAACATCATGGTCGACTGTCAATTTGTGAATGTTCATGGAGAGACATGTGACAGAACATTTAAAACACGTAACCAACCTGTGTTTTTAGAAACTGATATGAACACCATCTTGGAAAAAAAATTCGAGAAGCTTCGTGTTGAAATGGAAGAAAGTAAACTGAAAGGTAGTAACTGGGCCTTGCTATCAGTTGATGGAGTTCGACTCCGAATTAACAAGTACAATGCCCTTCGAGGGAGCAGCTATATTCCTCTACCGTCATCTTTGGATGCTAGAAAAGCCTGTATAAACCCTCAAAATTATAGTGACGAGAAATGCTTTATGTACGCTGTTCTTGCAAAGTTCATTCGAAAGGATCCTCAGCGTGTTAGCAAGTATAAGGATTACCAAGAAAAATACGATTTCTCATGTGTTTCGTTTCCTACGAGCTTGGGTGAAATCGCTAAATTTGAAAAGCTCAACAATATGTCCATAAATGTGTTTGGACTGGATGAAAAACATGAAGTGTTTCCGATAAAGGTGATTGATGAAGAATTAGATGATCATCGCGATCTCCTTCTGTTAAGTGATGCTACTGCCAGACATCACTATGTGTATATAAAGGATTTTGAGAGACTTATTCGTCAGCAGAAAACTAAACATGATGGAAAAATATATACGTGTAAACGTTGCTTTAGCCATTTTGATGACCGATATGGACCAAGTGGAATGAAAAAATTGGAAGAGCATAGAGAAATGTGCATGCAACATGCTATTGCTAGATGCGTTATGCCTACAAAAGAAAACTCTATCGTCAGATTCAAAAACGTGGAAAGAATGTTGAAACTGCCATATGTCATCTATGCTGATTTTGAGAGCATTCTCACTCCTTACCATACCTGCGCTTCTAATCCTGAAACGTCCTATACAACTCCCTATCAAAGTCATTCTCCAATGAGCTTTGCTGTTTACGTCAAACCATCATCCAGCGTTGACAAAGTAGAAACCGATCTTCCTACACATCCCTACGTGTATCGAGGTCATGATGCTGCTGAGAAGTTCATAGGGTATCTAACTTCCCTTGCGAAGAAAATAGGTGACTTATATAAATCTGCTAAGCCTCTGAAACTTACAGCTGAAGAACAAGAATCGTTCGATGCTTCTACAATATGCTACCTGTGTGGGTATGAATTTACAGAAGATAATTGGAAGGTTCGCGATCACGATCATGTTTCCGGGATGTATAGAGGGTCTTTACACAATAAATGTAACCTGACTTGTAAAACACCTAATTATATACCTGTCTTCATGCATAATCTGAGTGGGTATGACTCTCATTTCATTGTTAAGGAGTTAGGTTGCACAAGCGAGAGAGTGGAGGTAATACCAAGCTCTGAAGAAAGCTATATCTCATTCTCAAAATATATTGGAGATATTAAACTCAGGTTTGTGGATACCTTCCGTTTCCTGAGTACAAGCTTGGACAAGTTAGTGAAAAACCTCACGACGCATCCCGAAACAGAGAAGTACTTTGGAGAAGAGAAGATTGGCTTGATGACTCGTAAGGGAGTGTTCCCCTACGATTACCTTACTTCATGGGATGTTTTGAATGAGACTCAGCTGCCTCCAAGAGAAGCATTCTACAATAAATTAAATGAAGAAGAAATTACCGGCGATGACTATGAGCATGCTAGAAATGTATGGAAGCAGTTTAATGTGGAAAACTTAGGTGAATACAGTGATATTTACTTAACCTCTGATGTTCTTCTCCTAGCGGATGTCTTTGAAACGTTCAGAGACCAAACTCTGAAAACACACAAAGTGGATCCTGCGCATTATTTCACTTCTCCAGGACTTACGTGGGATGCTATGCTACTGTACACAGGAATTGAGCTGCAATTGCTGCTGGACTACGATCAGCTGCTCATGGTTGAATCTGGTATAAGAGGAGGGTTATGCCAGGTTTCTCATCGGTATGCTGAAGCTAATAATATATATATGGAACAGTATGATCCTCGTAAACCTTCCCAGTTTATTACATACGAAGATGCAAACAACGAATATGGTTGGGCTATGTGTAAGGCCCTTCCTTATGGAGGGTTTAAATGGGTTTCTCCTGAAGACATAGACCTGGATTTATTGAAGGAAGATGACCCCCTTGGATACATCTTAGAAGTCGATGTCGAATATCCCGTCGAGCTCCACGATCTTCATAATGATTTGCCCTTCCTGTCTGAGAGTCTGAAACCGGGGAAATCGTCTTCAGAGAAGTTAATTGCTCATCTTGGGTGCCGAAAGAAGTATGTGGTACACTACATGGCCTTGAAACAAGCTCTTAGTCACGGTCTACTATTAACAAAGATTCATCGAGCACTTCAGTTTCATCAGTCGTGTTGGCTAAAACCTTACGTCGAGTTTAATAACCGACTACGACAACAAGCTAGAAATGATTTTGAGAAGGACCTTTATAAACTATTCAATAATGCTATGTTTGGAAAAACTATGGAAAATATTCGTAATCGCATGGATATACGGCTTGTGACAAACAGCAAAACGTTAGAAAAACTCATAGCCAAACCTACATTCATTGATCGAACCATATATGGACCTAATCTTGCTGCTGTACATATGGCTTCTCGTAAAATAGTGTTCAACAAGCCTATATACATTGGTATGAGTGTACTAGACATCTCCAAGACTCTAATGTATTCGTATCAATACGATGTGTTACTTCCATATTATGGAGCTGAAAATCTTAAACTGTTGTATACAGATACAGATTCTTTCGTCCATCGAGTGACTACAGCTGATATATACCAGGATAAATTACACATGCTTGAACATCTGGATACATCTGATTACCCTGCTAACCATATATGCTATTCTACACAAAACAAAAAAGTGTTGGGAAAGTTTAAAGATGAAGCCTGTGGAAAAATCATTCATCGGTTCGTTGGTCTTAGGCCCAAAATGTATGCTATCGATATTGATGGTTCTGTGATAAAAAAAGTTAAAGGTATAAAACGTAGCGCCATTAAGCAATACATCAACTTCAATAGCTATGTAGAGTGCCTTAAAACTTTGAAAATTGTTAGAACTCCTATGAATTTAATCCTATCCCGACATCATAATATTTCTACGGTTGAAGCTAATAAAATAGCCTTATCACCTCACGATGACAAGAGAGTGATTGAAGAGGATGGAATATCGACGTATGCGTATGGACATTACAGTGTCGAGAATAGTGCCTAGACATGGATACTTAAAGCTTGTCTGTAGAAAAAAATGAAGATTGTTGAACTATGAACTTCGCGCTCCAATGGCTCATCTAACCCAGAGAGAAGAATGATAATGTGAATAATTAGAAGAACTGAGGAGGGCGCTATCGTCTTTCAGCAGTGTATACTTGTTTTCTAAATGTTAATGCTAGTGTATGTATCCTTATAAATTAAATAAAATTATCTCATTGCGATTATTCTTGTTTTATTTCATTGCTTGCCTTAACATTCCTATTTCCTCATTAGGTCAGGTTAGGTTAGGATAGGTTAGATGGACTATAAGATAGAGTAATTGATGATGATGATGAAATGCAATAAATGACTGAATAGGTTAGACTGCTCTTCAACTACTATAAAACAAATCGATTACTGAAGAAAGCTTAGTAAAATACCCCTAGCAACTTCAAAAATACCTGCTTCAGTGCCTTAAAACATCTTCAAACTGTCGAAAAAAATGCTTCTCACGAGTTTAAGATGCCCTGAAAATCCTCAAAATATCTGTGAAGGAGCTGAAATGTCTTAATTAGTGCTCGAAAAAATACCATTAAAAGCGTCTAACGCCTATAAAAGTGTTTCAAAGGATTCTGAAAACCAATCAAAATGTTGGTGACAAAGTCTAAAATATCCCTATAGTGCTTAAAATGTCTCTAAAATGGCTGAAACGATATTTAACTGGTAGAGATACGTCTAACAGCCTTGAAATAGACGGTTCAGTATTCCTAATATCGTGAAAATTATCTTCCATTACCCTTCAAAGTGCTTAAAGCAAACAATAATGGACAGGGTCGTCCAGAATAACTGTCGGATTGCCTTAAATAATGTCAAATTCGTCTAAAATACTCTGAAAAATGTTTAAACTGGACGTAAAAGTCTTCAGAATATCTGGAAACAGGCTGAAATATCTATCAACGAGTCTAAACGGGTCTCAATACACGCTGAAAATATATAATATGACTTCTAAATAATCCTCGAAATTGCTTGAAAAGTTGTTAAATATGTTGTAAAAGCGTCCTGAATATACCAAAAGCGTCTAAAAGATCTAGCAGAGGGTGAAAAATTGTAGCAAAATGAGGCGAAGCGTCTTAAAAATGTATGAAAATGACTGAATAATTCTGAAAATTGTCTGAAAAATTCTTAAATATGTTGTAAAAGCATCAAGAATATGCTAAAAGTGCTTAAAAAGATCTATCAGAGGACTCAAAATAGTATCAAAATGTTTATGAAATTCCTAGAGGGAGATCAGGGTAGCGTATGACAGGATAGAATAGATAAGCAGAGGAGGGAATAGGATAGATGATAAGAGGATAGAATGAATGTCTAGAAACGTATCATGTTAGTAGAATAGAATAAATAATAATAAGAGGATCTATCTTAGGTTAGGCTAGGTCATGTTAGATTAGGATAGGTTAGGTTAGGTTAGGATAGGTTAGATTAGGTTAGCGTGGCTATGTGGGGCGAGGTAACATTATGTTGGGGTAATATATTCAATCAAGATAGAAAGCTCCTGTGTTAGGAGACATACAGCAATATAGTGGACGACATACTCAGCTACCATGAATGCTCACAAACATACATACACTGCTATAGGCTTCAAAAGTTATCCCTAGAGATTCCTTCAAACACCTACAACGTCCTGCTTCCCCTACCACCTTACCTAGTAATCCTTAGATTACGCGTGGCGGCCATCTTGCGCATAAAAAAGTGCGCCAGCTCTGTCCTAACCTACCTACTCCGCTCCTAACAGCACTTTCTCGGAATGCCTATTATGTCCCTAGAATGATCTCCAAGAAACTCGCGTGTAAAGGAGAAAAGCTGCGTTCACAAGAAGAACATTTCGGAGTAGCAGGACGAATGAGGGCTCTTCTCCCTTTTTAGTGGGGAGGACGTGTTTAACGCCCCTTTAAAGCGCACCACTTCCTGAATCCAGAAAATACTTCTCAGTATTACTCTGTACAGTCATCGTCAGTGATAGTGACACAATGCAAAGAAACAAGAGTTCGGCTTAAGCCTGGTTCACAACCAGGGTTGCCAACATTTAAAAGTAAAATTATCGTACCAGCCACTCAAAATTATAGATTTGGATTGAAAATTATCGTACATCATAAACCAAAATGACATAACAATAAAAATATCAGTATAACACTTATGAAAATGCAATAGTAATGATATTTATGGTATCCATTTACAAGATTGATGACCTTAACCAGTATTACAACTATAGCATTTATGCTTCTCGCACTATTCATCTGAAAGTGCATCATCTTCCTTAACTGTTGCAGCATTATACAAATTTGTTGATTTAAACTGCAACATCTTCTCGGTGGCTTGCAGATTTTTGGACCTACCACATTCTTCCATAAGGTGAGATGACCGAATAAGTTCATTTACCGTATCTAGCGCCAATCTGTTTGTAACTTTGATTTTTATTAAACTCAGTTAAGAAAAAACTCTTTCACAAGAAGCACTTCTGTGGGGCAACAAAATCACTGATAATAATGCAAAGGCCGTCAGTTCTTTGAAATCAGTATTTCCACCAAGGTGACATGTTTAACAGCACTCCAGAAACTGCCAGGTTCAGGCATGTTCTTTATTTCACACGGAATATCACTTCTTCCGAGTTTCCTTCATTGATCATCAATTTTCTAAACAGGCCTTCTTCATTGAGATTACCAGATCTTGGCACACTGGCAACAAGAGGATAAAGGGTAGAAGGAGTAGTAGGATATGAAATGGCTGCCTCAGAAGGGTGGAGACAGGCCATGAGAGTAAAACAGGTGTCGCTATTTGTAATTAATTTCATTTCGCTGGTGTGACAAACCAGTAAAAATTATATTTCGCCGGTATCGAAATTATCGTATGCCCCCATAATTATCGTACAGGTTGACAACTCTGTTCACAACCAACAGTAACGGTAACGATAGAAAATATAAGATAATAAAAAAAATCTGATGTTTTGCACTCACATGACTTTCTCTACTCTTGTACTAACCATTCTTACAAAGTCTTATTCCTATATCTTCTTCGTGTTAGTTGAGATAAACATCGTACAAATTATCTTATTGCTAATTTTCTTGTAGGTGCAAGGGGAATATAGGAATACAGATAATCAAATCTTTTAAAGCTGGTCGCTTTATGAAGGCTTTAAAATTCCGTTATCTTTGCACGGCCAAGAGATAAAAAGTGAATAACGACCGTCTATTTGAGAAACGTTTAAGCACTGCAAAACTCACACACATAACAAGAAATATCTCTGAAATGGTTCACTTCACAAAAAATGTGTTTGGACACAGCTTGTGTGTTTTAACGAGATCTACATGTTTTGTATAGTAAGATTTTGTCTATCTCTTACGGTTTACCAGTTATGAAAAACTCATTAACAATAAGCAGGACTACATAGGTTATAGACACCAAATTCAAAATACATATTTCATTTGCCGTAAAATATCCTAAACATATCGCATTTTAACCAAAATCGTTAGCCATTTTGTGACAGTCAAAAATTTCCACGTAAAGGGTAATTCAGGGTGGTTGTTTTTTTTTTTTTTTTTTTTTTTTTTTTTTTTTTTTTTTTTTTTAATAATTAAATTAACGTCCTCCAACAAATTTAGGGTGTGGGAATCTTCTTAAAAATCTTCGTGTCGCATCCTTGAAAGATATTAGACTTAAATGCCAACTTTAGTTTTTAACCGACTTTTCGTTTTTGAGTTATGCTGTTGACAATCACACACATCTAAATTTAGGGCCACTACTTACTATACGCGGTAGAGAAAATAAAAAAGGGGTAAACAGACATTTTATGATCCCCCCAGCCCCCACCATCCACCTGTGGCGTAATTCATGGTGTGAACTGTGTCATTCCCCATGTATCTGACCCTAAACTTTGGATATTAAAGATACTTTTTTGTACAATATTTATATGCCTCCATTTTATTTTTCCCTCCGCTTGTTATGACGTAGATCTGTACACGTCACATCTTCAGATCTAAACAAAGGACGACGCTGCGTCCATTAGCAGTTAGTAAATACGTGTAACTTTTGTGTTAACACATTCTGTTCATGTTGTACTTAATCTTCTTAAGGGATTAAACCCTCAGTTCCCCATGCGCCTAATCTGCAACTTAGCGAAGTAATGTTCAACATGGCTTGCTTAATCTTCTCTCCCTGGAATTATTTCATTTTAAATGTTGCGTCATAACACAGCCCGGTAGCTCAGTCGGTAAAGAACACTGCGTGTTACGCGACGGGTCGGTCCTTGTTTTGGTTCCTGGCTGAACGGTAGGAATTTTTCTTTAGTAAGAATTATTCCCCACTCTTCCAGGAAGTATGAATTGCCATAAGCAATTGTTGCAAAGCCAAAGTAGACTCTCTCTCTCTCTCTCTCTCTCTCTCTCTCTCTCTCTCTCTCTCTCACAGACACACACACACACACACACACACACACACACACACACACACACACACACACACACACTTGTCATATATGTATCCTGGCGAGCAAAACTTCTGTGTATATAGTCATTTATGTTTTGTCTCACATTTGTGAGAATAAAGATCTCTGTGATTAAATAAATTACTGTTTTGTAATAAACTGCTGCCTTGCTATGAATTTAATTTCAAGCTTTAATTTGCATCTCCTGAAAATCTCGCACATACACTTCGCTAACCTGGGCGCTCATGAAGTTCTCCCCTTGGATTTTAACTCCTTCAAAGGCGACCTGCACTAGCCAATAAGGTATGACTAACAATCATTTCTACGCCATTTTGTATTTTTTGCTTTGGTTATTGGTTAAAGTTATTTAGCAAAAGGAGTGCCACACCCTTGCACCATGACCTAAACCAACCAATGAAGTGGCAAGGCTTGTATGAGGATAAATAATGCGACGTAGACGACAGAGAGTGTGAGATGGATGCAGGTTCACAATTTGTCAATAAATCCAACATTGAGCTGTCTACATTACAAACGGACTCCATGGACTTGAGCCATAAGGTCCTCCGCTGACGTCACAGGACTATCATACGCCAGCAACTCCATAGAAAATAGTTGAGAGGTGTCAGATCTGGCGATCGTGCTGGCCATGGAACTAGTTCACTTCAACCAATCCATATATGTGCAGTTAACCGTGTCTGAGATGTATTAACTTATTGGTTTGAATTTTAAAATACCTTTTCTCAACTGTGAAGTCGTCGTTCGTTATTTTCCTCCTGATTATGCAAACAGAACGGAATTTTAAAGTCATCACATAGCGATCCGCTCTTAAAACATTTCATTATCACTTAAGCCTGCTATATCCCCCTAAGCCCATTATATCTATAAGGAAATTTGCAATAAAACGATTTCTAAAAATATTTCTGTAAATTAACATGAACTAGATACAGTAATAAGCATTTTTACTTTCTCTACTGCTAAGTAGGGGAAGTATTGTATTGCACCCAGAAATTCGATGTCGAGATTTTACCGGAAATATATGTTTTAAGACCCCCTAAACTCCCCCCCCCCCCTCCAAAAAAAATAATTTTTAGACGAAGGTCCGTGTGTATGTCTGTGTGTCTGTGGACAGCATAATTAAAAAAACGAAAAGTAGGTTAAAAGCCAAAGTTGGTATTTAAGTTTAATGTCTTTCAAGGATGCGACACGAAGATTTTGAAGAAGATAGTCCCACCCTAAACTACCCTTTACATGGAAAATTATTCGAAAATTTTTATTTTCTTGAAAATGGCTCTAACGATTTTGCTTAAAATGTCATATGTTTGAGATATTTTTATGAGAAATTAAATGTATATCTTGAATTTTTTGGCTATGGCCCCTGTAGTCGTATTTGCTCTGGACGACTTTTGTATAACTGGTAAACCGTTAGAGATAGAGAAAATCTTACTATACAAAACGTAGATCTTGGTAAAGTACACAATTTATGTCTGAATAAATTTTCTTGTAGGGTAAACCATTTTGGAGATATTCCTTGTTACGTGGTGAGTTTCGGAAAACTTAAAGAACTTTCGTGAAATGGAACATCGTTGTTCATTTGTTTATATGTTAAGCGTGCAAAGAGAAAGGAATCTCAAAGCTTTAAAACATTTGACTACCGCACAAACTACTGTATTCTAATATTCCCCTTGTACCTACAAGGGAATAAGCAATAAGATAATTTGTACAAATGTTTATGTTAACTAACACGAAGAAGATATAGGAATAAGAGTTTGTAAGAATGGTTAGTACAAGAGTAGAGAAACTCATGTGAGTGCAACACGTCAGATTTTTTTTAGAATGGCTTGTACAGGAGTGAGTAGAGAAAGTTATGTGAATGTTTTATTTTCAGTGAAATCTGGTATTGAATTTCTGGTTGGAATTCACTTCTTACCTTCTAATTGTGTATATGACCTTGTGTTCACGTGCTACTCACGTGCATGCCGCTAAAGGTAAAAAACTTTCTTTGAAAGAAAGAAGAACAAAAGAAAATAAAAAAAGTTAATAAATGACTGCAATAATTTGTAGGTATTCATGCAAATGTAGCAGTATTCGTGTGCATTGGCCATTAGGACCAAAGCTTCAGAGAGAAAAGGACAATATTGTTACAAATGTGGGCACGGTGCCAGGATGACAGCCTTGAGAGTGAAAACACGTGTGGACAGAGGACCCAGCCTGCCTGCCTCTTTGTAACACTGCATTTCCTTCAGAAAACTTGTTCCTCTTATCAACGAGAAACAATGCAGAAAAATCAATGATAACGCTAGTGGCGATACAAGCACGGAAAAGAAAGAAATAGTCTTGTCCCCATTCTTGAGCAAGTAGGACGAGTGTGGGTTCAAATAACGCCCTCAAAACGTCCCTGCAATCAGCTTACGACAAATCTATGTTTGGCAGGAAGGATAGGCTGTCAAGTGAAAGAAATCCCTTTATAGCTGGACTGTATATCCGAAAAGAAACGTCATATTTGTCGATTATACAGTAAAGTTATTGTTTTCTTAGTTACTTTTAACGTGTCTAAAAAGCCGCACAGCATTTTTAGGTATGTATAAGATACTAGCTGAATGCCCTGCGTTGACCATATCCGTTACAACAATTAAATTTATTTTTAAGTCACTTCTGGCATGCTTTTAGGGGTTAAAAGTCTCGATCATGATAGAACAGGGTTTAAACTTGCAAAATCAGTAAAATAACACAATATTGATATTGTGACACGGCGCACAACAAAGGACGATCGGGGCGGTCCGCCTCACCCCACTGATGTGTCGCGTATTAAAGGCGCTCAAGCTCAGGCTGCTTCGCACGACTGTGGTGAACACGTGGCAACAATCAGAGCGGCAGAACCAAAATGGGTTTTCTAGATCATTCAAGAAGTGTTCGGTGACCGGCGTATTTGTGGAAGTTCGAGAAAGGACCTGTTACCACATTACGCTATATAAGGAGGCGAGGCAGCGGGAGTAAGTCAGTTCAGTGCGTGTGTGTATGTGTGTGTGTGTGTGTGTGTGTGTGTGTGTGTGTGGGCTACGAGTGTAGTCGCGTCATAAAGGAAGTTAGGGAAGCAGTTTAAGTGTTGAGTGATTGTATCGTCAGAGTTAGTGCTTGAGAGGCAGAAAAAGTGAAGAAAGATAGCAAGGAATGAGTCAAAACTAGAAGAAGAGTTGTGTGTTGTAATATCACGAAAGTGTTAACATAAGTAAAAGAGAACTGGAAGAAAATAAAACAAGAAAAAAATAATTGGACTGGAGTTTTGTCGTTTTTGTAAACTGGTGTCAGAAGTGGGATTCGTCGAATTGTCATTTTGGTACACTAGCTTTGACCCAAACCAGCTTAACACCTTCCCTTAATTTTACTTTTTATATAGATAATAATTGACTAATTCTGATTGGTGGAAAGCGTCAATATCTTAGAGACATAACCTCGGAAGCAGATCTTGAGTCTGATAATTTTCACAACCCTGTACAATAAAAGCGTAGGCCATTTTGGTAAATGATGTTCTTTTTACATTTCGTAAACATGTTCCGCAGCCATGCTTCATTACAATACATGCAATACCAGGGACTTGTGCTTCTGGTCGTTATTTTGAATGTGTGTCACTGAGAGTAACTTTACTTTCTTTTGATGTCAGAGCTGCCTCGTTTCTCATTAAACTTGTCATAGAGGGAGCAGAAAACTCCCTTTACAATTTTGTTGATTGTGGTGCTGGAATTTTTTGTGCTTTTTCCTTGCCTCCACTTCCCAGCAATATCTGCCATTCTTGATTTAATTTGTTTTTTATCCTTCGGCAGAGAATTGTGTAGACATTGCTGCTCTCCCTCTAAAAGAGTAACTTATTTTGCTGTGCGCATTCTACTGTTATAAAAAAATAGATGAAGTTTACTTTTAAATATCCGAAGGCTTGTATATCTTTGTATCACGGAGTAAAGTTCTTTTGAACTGCTGTTCTCTGCATTCTAAGTTCTTGTTTATATATGAAATCGATCCACATTTTAACAAACAATGAAGTTCATAAGATAAACACTAGACAACCATCATTCCAGTGCAAAACTTTCTTGACTTTATTTTAAACACCTTTTTGTTAAGGAAAGTTTTTTGCTGCGGTGCTTCGTTTAGGCGCTAGACGAGTTAATGTCCTAGATTACTGCCTCCCACTCAGTTTAAGTATATACGGCAAAATCAACAATGTAAATTGGTATTGCATTTATCTTAGTAAAGCACATGATCTTAATCCAAGAAACAAACACAGAACACATAAACGAAACACAAACACCTCATTGTTTACAGATATTCACAGCTTTACTATTCAAGATTGAACCAACAAACTTTTAAACAGAGAAATGGCTGCTGTCTTTGCGAAAGTAGGGCAAAATAGGGCACGCCGATGCACTCTTTGTGTTAATCGCAATGCGCATGCGTTCCAACATTTACTTTGAAATCTCGATGTCGAGATTTATATGTTTTGAAGCCCCCTGAATCGGAAAAAAAAAGCATTTTTAGAAACGGGTCAGTGTGTGTGTGTGTGTGTGCGTGCGTGCGTGCGTGCGTGTGTGTGTGTGTGTGTGTGTGTGTGTGTGTGTGTGTGTGTGTGTGTGTGTGTGTGTGTGTGTGTGTGTGTGTGTGAAAGAGAGAGAGCACAGAATAACTCAAAACAAAAAGTCGGTTAAAACCATAGTTGCTTTTTAAGTTTAATATATTTCAAGGATGCGACACGAAGATTTTGAAGAAAATTCCTCCACCCTAAACTACCCTACCCATGGAAAACTTTTGTTTTGTCGAAAATGGATATAACGATTTTGATTAAAACACTACATGTTTAAGATATTTTTATGGCAAATGAAATGTACATGTTTAATTTTCTCGCTATAGCCCACGCACTGCTGTATACTCTTGATAACTTTTGCATTACGGGTAAACCCGTGAGAGACCAAATCTTTTGTTTTCTTTACCTGATTACCCTCCCCTTATGTAGGACTTACACCCCCTAGGACTCACAAGCCAATGAGCAATAAGATAATTGTATATTAATATAAAAAGCTAGAATACATGATCATATTTACTTGGACTGCATTACTTTTATTCTGTTCTGTAATTATATAAATATATACCATCACAGTTGCTACTACATACGACCCCCACAAAAAGAACGAAAGAAGGAAATACAAGCACAACAATGAAACATTATTTACATTGACAGAAATATGTACATTAACATTTATTTACCCTTAGTATCTTATAGTTTCTCTTTCTTCTTCCTCATCCTCCCAAGACCATGGATATGGCAGAAATCTTATAAAATTCACGAACAGTCATCGCACTTCGTCTATTTCTAAATATCTAATTTAATGGTTGTTACTACTGTACTTATGGGAACGCTAGTTTTGTGCAATTTCTGTTGTGGCCCACTACTCGTGTCAGAATGACCGCATAAAGCTTGCAACTCTGCCTGGCTTGTTTTGGTTCGCATACACGCGCCGGCCACGCGATACTCTTTTGTCCCCCTTCCACCGTCTCAAAGACTGAACAAAAAACAGAACACGACGCCACTTCAAACGCGAAAATGTATATGAATACACGAACCTCCCTCGTGCGCTATCTGTGAAGGCCAGTAGAATGCCTCCCGTAAATGGAAGTGAGTGTACAAAGTATTTTGTATAGGTCGTGGTATGTTGTAAGCAGGCAGCATTAGAGAAGATATAAATGTAACGTGCTGTAGACATTCATTACTCAGTAGAGTTTGAAGGGGATGATGAAGTTTTAATGAACAGCTAGCTCTCTGCGGCAGAGTGCATTCAAGCTGAAGAGTCTGTTTGGGGAATGGGGATGATAACGCTGCCTATTGGACATTCGCTATACAATATTCATACAGAACACACTTCTCTCTACGTGTCAGGATTCTGTTTCAACATAGGAATTAGCCATCTCTTACATGCTTCCATGATCAACTTCAAATGAGCTTCACATTTACTGAAAATGTACCATCAACTTCCTTGCACAAACTCAACATGTGAGTTACCACCGAATTGTTGTTATACTTTATTGCCTTTCTCTACTACGTTTAGTAAAATACAGGAAGTATTGTATTCCACCCAAAAATTCGATATCGAGATCTCACCGGAAAGCATTTTTAGAAAAAGGTCCGTGTGTGTGTCTGTCACCTGTAAACAGCATAGCTCAAAAACGAAAAGTCGGTTAAAAACCAAAGTTGGTATTTAAGTTTAATGTCTTTCAAGCATGCGACACGAAGATTTTGAAGAAAATAGCCCCACCCTAAACTACCCTTTACATGGAAAATTTTTCGAAAATTTTTATTTTCTTGAAAATGATTCTAACGATTTTTATTAAAATGTCATATGTTTGATATATTTTTATAACATATGAAATGTATATCTTGAATTTTCTGGCTATAGCCCCTGTAGTCGTATTTACTCTGGACGACTTTTGCATAACTACTAAACCGTTAAAGATAGACCAAATATTACTATACAAGAAATGTAGATCTTGCTAAAATACACAATTTATGTCTCAGTAAATTTTTTTGTAGGGTGAACCATTTCGGAGATATTCCTTGTCTTGTGTGTCATTTTCGGAAAACTTCGAACTTTCGTGCAATGGAACATCGTTGTTTATTTTTTATATGTTAAGCGTGCAAAGAGAACGGGATCTCAAACTTTAAAAGATTTGACTATCGCACAAAGCCTATTGTATTCTAACATTCCCCTTGCACCTGCAAGGAAATAAACAATAAGATAATTTGTACAAATGTTTATCTCAACTAACACGAAGAGGATATAGGAATAAGAGTTTGTAAGAATGGTTAGTACAAGAGAAGAGAAAGTCATGTGAGTGCAACACATCAGATTTTTTTATTTATTGGGCCATGCACTTTTTTGCTTGCCCCCATATACTCGTATATGTGATCTCAATCCCATAGAACTAGCTCGGGCCAAGGTAAAATAAATAGTTAAATAAATATAACAGGTGACTTATCCTTAGAGGAAATGCACGATATAACGCTCGGGGTATATTACTTGTGGTCAAAACAGACTGATAGAGTCTTTAGAAAATATAGAAAAGGTAGAAAATGATCAGTGAGAGAAAGACGAATTAGTTGAAAACATTGTTTACGTTTTATAAGCTAAATCAAGCCTTTACAACTCAGCAACTAGCGCTTCGTTTTAGAGTTATGTTGTTACACATTTTTCTTTTTATTCTTATAAACTCTCATTACCGAATTTTTGAGTTGAATACAATGCAACCTCTTACGTAAAGGTAGTTGTCAAAAGTAAAAGACACGAAGTAAAGACGGAACAAAAACTTTTCCAAAGTTGCCATATTGCTGCGACCCGAAATGTCAAAAGAACCAAGAAAAGTTGAATTGAAACATGTAAACGGAACGAGAGAAAACCTAACTCATGAAGATATGCATACGTTATTTCAGTCAACATCTGAATCACACTATGATTGTGAAAAAAGTAAATAAAATACTTCCAGACCATTCATATCTACAGTTGGCACCACTAGTACATTGAAGTTGCATGCTTAATATGAAAAAGTGAAAGTAAATACGCTATAATTAGGAAAAGGTGAAAGCATTTCCAACTATCCTTTGGCATCGCCTATGACGTATATAGGTGATGCTAAATTATAATGGCTAGTTCGTACTTAGAGGAGTTAATTTATCATGTACGATTTAACACCTGATCATTCGTTTGTTTTGTACCATTTATCACTAGGTATGTTGTCGCTTAGTCAGTGTCGCCAACTGTTGCTGAGAAACAAGTTATTACAATCCATTAACAATTAAAACACTAAATGGAAGATAACTCAAAACGATGAAGATGAAACATTAATTCAAATTCTGTAGCGTGTAGTATAACAAATAATCTGTTGCACTCACATGACTTTCTCTACTCTTGTACTAGCTATTGTTATAAACTGTATGTTCCTCATATTAGTCTACATTAACACTAATAGAAACTATATTACTAAATTTTTGTAGGTACAAGGGAATGGGAATACAATAGACTTTGAGTGATAGTAAAATGTTTTAAAGCTTTCAAATTACGTTCTCTTTGCACTGCTAACATATAAAAAATGAATAACGATGTTCCATTTGACAGATGTATAAGTTCTCCAAAACTTACACAAATAACAAGGAATATCTCCGAAATAGTTCACTCTACAAAAAAATTAATTTGGACATAAACTGTGTGTTTTAACGAGATATACATTTCTTGTATAGTAAGATTTGGTCTATCTCTTACGCTTTACCATTTATGCAAAAGTCATAGAGTAAACAGGACTATATGGGCTATAGCCAGAAAATTCAAGATATACATTTCATTTGCCATAAAAATATCTTAAACATGTGCCATTTTAAACAAAATCGTTAGCCATTTTCGAGAAAATCAAAATTGTTGAAAAAGTTTCCTTGTAAAGGGTAGTTTAGGGTGGACGAATTTTCTTCAAAGTATTCGTGTCGCATCGTTTAATACCAACTAAATTTTTAACCTACTTTTCATTTTGAGTCTAATTTTTTAATTTTTTTTTTTAATTCAAGGAGCCTCATAATATATATTTTCGGTGAAATTTCATCAAATTTTTGGGTGGAGTGTAATACTTCTAGTTTTAATTGACGGTAGAAGTAGAACGAGTGTTTGGAATTATTTTAATTCAATTTCGTTTTCCTCAGTTGGCAGTAATTAGTTGAACCGCACTAATGAAAATGAATATATTATAGGCTTTTTTAAATACAGAATTTAACATTTTTGGTCAAATCTTTACGATATAGTATTTAAATTCGTATTTTATTTATGAAATAGTCCAGATAAATATAATTCAACAGTCTGATCTTCCCCGTAGTATCATAACATCCAAGTAATATAATACGTATCACCTAAATTATTATTAACAATTAGTTAACCATTTATTAAATTAGAATTATTATTACATTACAATTTTTGTTTTGTTTTGAGTGAAATTCTCGTGTTGAAAATCTTTAAACAATTATTATGTAATTATATGAAATAAACAAATGTGTTTTCTTATTAACAAACGTATTTCATTACTAAACAGCAGTATCTCAAGGATTTTTTAGAAATATGTTTAATTTTGTTTTGCTATATTTGTGTTTTTATCGATAGTTCTCAATTCGAATTTTGTTTTCGGTGTATTAAATTCCTGTCAATAATTATATGTTACTATCTCGACTAACATGAAGGAGATATAGGAATAAGAGTTTGTAAGAATAATTTGTTCAAGAGTAGAGAAAGTCATGTGAGTGCAACTGCTTCCCACAGAATGAAATGTAACGCTTCTTGTGTTTTTCGTTTGTTTTCAGGAACAGTGATACCCAGCGGCAAGCTGAGGATCATCAACCGTCGTGAGTGGTTGGCGCAGCCCCCGACTTACCCAGCGGACCCCCTCAAGCACCCGGTGCCCTATGTCATCATCCTGCACACCGCCACCGAGAACTGCAGCACCCGGGCAGACTGCGTGTTCATCGTACGTCACATACAAACATTCCACATGGAGAGCAACCGCTGGTGGGACATTGGCTACAGCTTCCTCATCGGCGGTGACACGAATGCTTACGAAGGTCGAGGATGGGACAAAACAGGCTCCTTCGCCTACGGTTATAACAATGTGAGCATCGGCATAGCCGTTATTGGGACCTTCACAACGTACAAGCCCAACAATACACAGATTGTAGCTTGTAAACAACTGATAGACAAGGGAGTGCGGTTGGGGAAGATAGCGCCAGATTACAAACTCTTAGCTCATAGACAAGTGTCGGCAACTGAGAGTCCGGGCGAGAAATTCTACGAGGAGATCGTCAAATGGCCTCATTGGGTCAAGACACCTTGATGTAGAAGCTGCTCAACTTTCCCACAGGAATAATGTGTATTTTGTTTGAAAATTATTAAACGGAATTTGTCAACTACATCCTGGAGAGCTCAATTACATCATCCTGTAATCGAATGTCGAAATGAACGAGAGTAATCCACTGCAGTAGCATTTAAACAAGAAGCAACTTGTGACAGTTCATTCATAGTGGGGAATTTGGAGAAAAGCATCGCCACGTTGTATTAGAAGGCAGTAAGCAAACTCTAGGGCATCAAGACATGGTCTTAATGGGTAGAGACACCTTGATATACCAGCTGCTGAGGAAGTTACCGTAACAAATAGATTTTCCACATCTGGGGAGCAGAAAATCATTACGTAACCATTCAAGGTGATGTATCCGGAAAGAGTACCTGGTGCAGATTTTGGACTAGTGGGGTCATTCTTACTCTTTTGAGGATGAGAATGGAAATGCCATTTAACCGGGATATAGTTGAAACATTTTGACAGTCTTCCATTAATGATGTGAATATCCAAAAACATGGCGCTCCCAACTGCACCTCAAAATATCGATAACCTTGTTGAGGAATAAATTTCCAGCCAGAGTTCTTTCATATCATCAGAACTTGCCAGCAAGGTCATGTGACCTAACACCCTGTGACTTTTCTTTGGGGATATTTAAAATGCAAGTTTATACAAATAAACCCCGAACAACAGCACAACTGAAGGAGTTGCGATCTGTCTGAAGCTGACAACAAATTACATTGATAGAGTTGCAACACACACAGCAAGTCGTGGGGGATATATGCCAGATGTTATATATTTTTCATACGTAATGGCGCATGTATCCTTTGTATTGATGTTAAAATATGTTACATTTCCTGAAAATAAAGTACTTTATTCAACTGGCGTTCTTACTGGTCCACCCTATACACCATCCCGTAATCGAGTGTTGAAATGTACGGGGGAAATCCATTTAAACAAAAAGCAGCTTGTAACAGTTCATCCACTGATTTATGTTAAGAACATAGTTGTTGGTTCACATAATTTCCTGGTGTAAGAGTACTTCCTTGGGATTAAAAATGTTGAAAATTTTAATTTCGAGAAATATTGAAAAGAAATTTCTACAAAGTTATGCAGCCTGGATAATCTAATAGTACACATTGTTAAATTAAACATACTTCTGGTAACAATGGACATGCAAACTTTACATTTTTAAAATAAAAGACAGGGCTATTATGTGAGACAATAATAAAAAGTTGAACATTTTAAAAAATCGCCAGATTTTTAAATCAGTACTTTCTAAACGTAACCCCAATCACTTGCTGTTTCATCTGCAATTATGGGATTTATATTGGTTATAAATTAAAATGAAAGGGGCAGTTTTGTTTAGCATATTTGGCAAATCCTGTAAGAGATTCTACATTCCAGAAGACGTTTAGGAGTTCTCCAACAGCCAATACCACTAAAAATGAAGGAAAATAATGTGCAGGAATACTGTTGTATGATGCCACTAAGTTAATAATGTATAAAAATAAATAAATGTGTTTTCTCAAAAGATAGCGCGGGGTACAGCCAATTTTCGCCAATGTAGAAGATAATGAAATACCAAAGGCTGCAGATTCAGATTTGTTTACTCATAAAGGGTTTTACCTTGTATCGGTACATGGGCCCTTTAATTTCCATAATTTTACAATTATCCACATTTTTGTATGGTCGTTTTGGTTTATATAAAACCTAAACAGTGACCACCTGTAGGTCACCGAGAACAGTTTTACTACCGATTAATGTCTGTGAATTAATAAATTGAGTTTCTTGTTATATTATTACATACATATACACACGCACACACATACACACAGATAGAAGGCATATGTTGGCTTCCAATTTCTCCCAAGTGCTGTTGCAGCTTTTAAATTTAGTGATAAAGGGATGCAACTTTGGTAAGCGTGCCGGTTAAGTTCCTTTATTATATTTAAAGCGTCTTTAAGGTCGCTCAGGTTGCCATTGGACGACTGAGAGGTGGAAGATTTTGGAGGGACAAAAGAGACGCTGTCTTTGCCCAGGGACGGGTATATGATGGGTTTTGGCCCTGGCTGAACACTTGGAGAGTTCCTGGCCAAGGCTGCCAATTGGCGGTGGTGGCATTCGTTTCTAAACGTCTCGCACCCCTATAACTGGCATGTTGCATCCCCACAGTTTGTACTGTGGGGTACGAAGTCCTACGTTGCCTTTGGGGACAGTCAGCCAGGCGGGTGGAGGATACCGCAGAGGTCATGTTACACATTTTATAAGTGTGACCTAATTGCTCGCAGTTAAAGCACCAAGTAATCTTGTTCTTGCTTTTCAGAGCCTCCACTATGCCATCATATGGCACACATATCGTTCCTGCAATAATGTTTGATTGTTAGTGGTCCTGTCGGGACTAACCTAAAAGGGTCGACAGATGTCTGCCTCGGGAATATAGCTGACATACCTGGAAGCCGGTGTGCTCCTCTTGTTCGAGACACTCCTTGATGAAGTCCTCTTCCAGATCCGCCGGGAGACGGTTTATAACGTACTTCAGGGGCTGGTCGCTTCTGAGGTGAAACTGTAACTCTCGATTCCGGCGTCCTTCAGTAGCTGCATCATGAGGATGGCGTGCTATTTCCGTTAGAGGAAGAGATTCAGGCAGCTCCGTGTGATATGAAGCTTAAAATTTTCAGGGGAAATAAGGCTTCGGAGTACGTGGAGGTTTGGCGGCCGTCGGAGATGATCCGCGACGGCTTTTGCTCGGAATTGGGTTTGGATTAAAAAAAATTATTTTGTTGTTTAACGACGCTGTCAATTGCCAGGATCACACCAGCGTCGGTGGTGTGCCGGGATTTTGTCCCGCAGGAGTTGTTTTGCATGCCAGTAAATCTACTGACATGGAGCTGTCGTTTTTAAGCACTCTTAAAAACCATCGATTTGGGCCGGATTTGAACCCGCGACCTTTGGATGAGTAGGTCGCGGGTTCAAATCCGGATAGCCGTTGTGGCAGCAGAGCCACAGCTGGTTGTGGATGGCTATGGTTGCACGGGAATTTTCGGGCGATCATTGTGGTTTGTGTTTGGCTGGTGTTGCGACTTAGTCCTCCATCTCCTCGTCGTCTCGTCTGAATTGTCTCGTAGCGTCAGCGTGACGAACTTGTTCTTGAGAGTGAAGGATTGCTGTTTTTTTATATGGGGATTTAAGGACTTACCTTGGGTTTATTTTACCCAGGGCAATTAATGTCCTAAGGCTGCTACAGAGCAAATCGCTCTCTTCAGCCGGGATGGGATTATCTTTATTTATTACTTATGAACGTTGGTCAGGAAATGTAGGTTGTGTACATCGTAAATTCTCTTTTTATATTTCTTTTTATTGAGTGTAGGTTTGTTGGTGCACATGACCATAGGCCATGGCAGAGGTCGTAGCAATCTTGTCCTTCATGGTTGAAGTAGAGTTGCCCTGGGAGAGTGTTGTGACATCGTGGTGGTGAAAGGTCCGTCTGTGTGTTGGCGTCTTCTGTGTGTCTTTTATTGCCGGTGTTCGTCGCGCGGGCGAGGACTGCTTCCCAGGTTGCAACTTGGCTTGTTAGTGTTTGGATTTCGGCATGTAGTTTTCTTAGTGCTTCGGTGATATCGTGGATTGAAGCTTGTAGATCACTTGTAGTCTTTTGTGGTTCGGCTGGTTGTCGGTTGTGTGGTCGGCGTTTGGTTGAGTTGGTCTTAGCGTTGGAGACTGCTTGCTGTTCCGGTTGAGCTGGTGACGGCGTGGGTTCATGGGACACTTAGCTTGGCCCGTGAAATGCCCAGTGCAGTTGCACGTGGCGCAATAGACGGGGCGGCGCGTCAGGTCATGGCTGGTGCAAGTCATCGTGAATGTTCCTGCGCCACAGTAATGGCATCGTGGTTCGAGTGTGCAGGCGTCGGCGGTGTGGCCGTATTGACAGCAGCGTCGGCGTGGGACGCGGCGGGAGCTCCGGCTGGCCTCAACTGGGAGAACCTGCCCGAGGGCAGGGGACCCATCAGCCAGGGCAGCACGGAAGTCTCCCTCGTCCCAAAAATGTAGGCGAACTAGTGGTGACGGCCCTTTGGTTGTGTGGATGCGTGTCGCATTGATGAGGGATGGCCAGCGGTGTCGGGCTGTGTTCAACTGCGTTATAAGGGTTCCTGTGGGAGGTGTTTAGTTTTATTCCTGTTGCTCGCAGTCTGAGTCGTTCTCCCGGCCAATGCCGCGGTGATGAGGGCACTTGCGTGTTGGTGTAGCCAACTACCCCTCGTTGAGTTGCACCAGCAAGCGCTTCTTGTGCGTCCCACTGTGACACTTGCTAAGCCGGCACCAAGGCAAGTAGGATAGAGCCGGCACAAAATACACGTCACAGTACACACGAAAACAAATGAATTGTAATGCTTAACCTCTACAAGTACACTTACTTCCACACATTTATACTTTGTAACAAATAAAACTTTTCTCATTGTCACTTATGCCACTAATTTGTACATTTGTCACCCAATTACAGATTTCGTGGGACCAGCATTATCGGTAACATGACCGTCCAAATATTAAACCACACCGATAGATTCAGATTATTTTATTGAAAGAATTTTGTCTGGTGCTGGTACATGGGGCCCAGCGTACAGACTTAATTTAGCATAGTATTTACAATTTTTTAATATTTACAACAAAAATATACATTGGGTTTTAAGAAAACCCATACAGTGACCCTCTTTTGGGCCACCGAGAACAGTTCTCTTGTATAGTTCTTGGCTATGTGTTTATGTTTTGTCTTTGTCTTTTTTCGCTTGTTTCTTTCTATATACATATTTTTTTTACACACATGCATTCTCTCATTCACTCTGGCATATCATGTGATATGCCCTCATGCACGCACACACGCACACACACATACGCCCACGCACAGTGGGCACTTCAAATGAGCGTCCCGCTCGCACATGTTTGATGGGCACACGTAACTATGCGCCACACCGATACCAGAGGCAGTTCGGGTCGAACGGGGGGACAGTGATTGCCCCCCGCCCGAGTGTCTTGTCCGCAGTACCGAGCCGTTGTACGGCTTAACCTGCGCAATGAGTTTTGATGTTGTTTCTACGGGGGTTTTTGTCTTCTGGGGAACATTATTTGGGATCAGGGGTTTTTATAGGTACAGGGAATCGGGTGGGTGGGATTTATCCACGAGCTGGCAGTGCGCGGCTTCTGATTGGCTGGCCAATCAGGTGACGCGCTAATTCCCACCAGGGTTCTGGCCATCAGTCACTCACTGAGAGGTGAACTGAAAAGGTAATTTTCTCTGTTTTGGATACAGATTGTACTGTCGCTGTTCCCATCTTTGAGATTATACCGCCGGACTTAATATGTCCTTTGGTAGTCTTTTGGATGGTAGTCGGCGCGGCTGGCTCTGGTCATATTGGCCCAGAGTATTCACCAGAGGGTTAGGGTGATTTTGGAGCTTGTTGTACATTGTGTGAGCGCGGGTTTTAATCACGTCGACAATGTACGGGATGCTGGAATGTTCATGGAGAATATGGGCAGGAAATCTCCACACCGATAGATTAGATTAGATTATTTTATTAAAAGAATTTTGTCTGGTGCTGGTACATGGGGCCCAGCGTACAGACTTAATTTATCATTGGATTAAAATTTTTTTGATATTTACAACAAATATACATTGGGTTTTAAGAAAACCCATACAGTGACCCTCTTTTGGGCCACCGAGAACAGTTCTCTTGTGTATAGTTCTTGGGTATGTGTTTATATTTTGTTTTTGTCTGTTTTCGCTTTTTTCTTGCTATATACATATTTTTTTACACACATGCATTCTCTCATTCACTCTGGCATATCATGTGATATGCCCTCATGCACGCACACACACATACATACACGCACGCACACTGGGCACTTCAAGTGAGCGTCCCGCTCGCACATGTTTGCTGGGCACACGTAACTATGCGTCCCAGCATTATAACAAAGGACTATATACACACGTTAACTATATACATTATGTACACTCCGCGGTTATCCTGGGCGGGGCAGGGTGCAGCTCCTGACCTGTTCCCTAGGGTGCAGGCCTCTAAGGTAGCGTGTGTCCGGCCTAGGGCCGTGTTTGCGTGGACGCGCATCAGTCGGTGAGCCGAGTGACGTTTAAAACATTTTAATACGAGCATGCTTCCGATGCTTGGGCTCCCTTTGCCGATATTGGCAATGACATAATTGTCGTGGTTTCTGATGCGCGCCCACGCGGCAGTGGCTCTTTTTGTAATTGCCTCGGGTATGGATGGGGTCTGGGTTTCTTGGTGAAGGGTTTGATTAGTGGTTAGGATGGGAGCAGAGAGGATTTTTCGGAGGGAGAGGTTTTGGAGGGTTTGGATGGTCTTCAGGGCGGTATTTGAGGCATTTGCCCAGGCCACACACGCGTATAGAACTACCGATAAAATAAAAGCTTTATACAGGACGAGTTTGGACTTCAGTTGCAGCTGTTTGCTGCGGAAGATGGGAGCGCATAACTTTAGCCGCTGTCTGCCTTTGTTGGCGCTATTTTTTATGTGGGTGGACCAGCACATTGTGCGGTCCAAGGTAACCCCTAAGTATTTAACTTGCCGACGGCAATGCAATACCTGTCCACCGACCGTTAGGTCCATTGCCAAAGTGTGATGCCGCTTAGAGAAATGAATCAGCTGGCATTTGTTGGGATTAATTTTGATTTTCCAGTCATGTTGCCAGAAAGGAAGATGTTAACATAACGTTGCATTTCTGCAAGGCCAAAACGGGGATTTCTATGGTGGTTGTATATTGCAGTGTCGTCGGCGTACATGGCGACCTTACATCTGGCGTCCACTGGGAAATCATTGGTGAATAATATGTACAAAAAGGGGGACATAATTGCCCCTTGTGGGACGCCAGCCCGCATCACTCTCTCCCGTGAGGAGGAGCGGCCCACTTGGTCGTAAAATTTCCGTTTTTCTAAAAAATTGTGCAGCAAATATAGATTAATTTTGAAGAGCCGGGAAATTGTGGTGCAGTTTGTAAATAAGGCCATTGTGCCAGCACCGGTCGAATGCGGCTTCTACGTCCAGAAATAGCGCCAACGTTGAAGCCCCATTGTTAAATTGCTCTGTTAGGTCATCAGTTAGTCTGAGAAGCTGTAAATCAGTAGAATGTCCTTTTCGAAAACCAAACTGTGAATTTGATAGTTCATGAGATTCCGAAACTTGTTTTTGGAGTCGAAAAAGTATAAGTTTTTCGATCAATTTACCAATAGTAGACAAAAGACTAATGGGGCGGTAGTTTTGCGGTTGCCTGGTGCTTTTCCCTTGCTTTGGGAGCATAATTATCTTGGCTCGTTTCCAGGTAGAGGGGAAATAGCCTTGCTGCAGACAGGCGTTAAACATTTTAGTCAGTTGCACCAGGGCTTTTCTCGGGAGATGCTTAAGTTCCTCATTAGTCACTTTGTCTGGGCCGGCAGCTTTCCCATTAGGTAATTTCCTAATGAGCTTGTAAACTTCCTGCGGTGTTTTGATGGGTAGTTGTTGCTCTTGCTTCTGCGCCACCCAGGTTTGTACCCATGTCTGTACCTCCCGTTCTGTATCTCGGTTGGTAACTGGGTTTTCGCTGAATCTATCTTCAAGACAGTCAGCGAAGACCTCGGCTTTCTCCTCTTCGGAGAAGTGCAGGCCGCCATGAGTGTGCAGCGCCTCAGTTGCGGAGTTGACGTTCGTGGAGACTTTAAATGCCTTTAATAATTTCCACAAGGAAGAGTCCGAATGGGTGGTACTCAGCATTTTGTTTTCCCACTGTTCAGTTTTGTTAATTTTAATTTGATGCCGAATGATGTTGCGTAGCCATTTTGCTAGCACTTTATATTCAGGCTGACGGGTGTACCGCCACAGTCTTGTCAAGCGTCGTCTCCGCGCAATGAGTTGCTCTACCTCGGGTACGTGCAAAAACCGGGTGGTCTTGTGGTGTAAGTGGTAGCGCTTCTCTTGGCCGTGTGTAGCGAGGCAGTGAAGTTTTCAATGGCGACATCTATGTCTGCCTCGCTATAGTATGACAGCCTGGGTTGCGCCATTCCGTGCATTTCCATGGTGAACTTATTCCAGTCGGTCTCAGCCCTCCTTCGAGGCCCAGAGGCACCGGCCGGAATGCCACCCTGTATATCGAAATGCACGGGAAGGTGGTCAGAGTCCAGGCTGTGATACACTGTAAAGTTAATTAAAGGTGTCGCATTTTTTGTTAGTACGAAGTCCAAAATTTCGGGGTCAAAGTGCCCCGAACTGTGCCAAAATGTGGGATCTGGGGGAAGGTGTACCTCTAAGTCGTCATTATCTGTTATAAGTTCAACCAGGAGATTTCCAGCCGCGTTTGCCCGGCGTGAAAACCACCAGGGGTGCCGAGCGTTGAAATCTCCTGCAATTATAACGTGCTCCTCTAAAGCGAGGATTTGTTCGAGGTCATGTATGAAATTTAAGGAGTTGGGGGGCCGATAGAGCGCTACCAGCATCACCGTTTGATTATTTACACGGGTTTTAAGTGCTGTGCACTCTAACGCTGCCATTGCAGGTAGCGTAACAGAAGCATGAGCAACAGTGTTTCTGAGCAAAATAGCAGTCCCTCCCTCCTGTCTGCCAGTTCTGTCATTCCGAAAGATTTGGTACCCCTGGAGCTTAAAAGTGTGCTCGTGCTGTAATTTTGTTTCGCAAATGAATGCGACATCAATTTTGTTACGCCGCAGGTAGTTTTCAAGTTCGTGTTGCTTCCTGTGGATGCCATCTGCATTCCACAGGAGTGCGCGAGTTAAAGTTATGCCTCCCCTTGAAGTTGCCATTTACTCGAAGAGAGTGGTTACCAAGCATATGATGGCTTCTAGCTTCTCCATGGTATCGTTGCAGCTTTTTAATCTTGCGATTATGGGCCGCAACTTTGGTAGTAGAACTGGGAGGTTTAAATCCTTGAAGAGGCTGAAAATTTCTTTCAAACCTCCCAGGTCACTGGTGGGTGCCTCTGAGGGCTGGGGTTGTGGAGGGGGAGCATTTGGTGGTTGCTCGGGAGCATTTCGCCCTCCGGCGGCTCCTGCAAAAGAGGTGCCGTTTTGGACCAGGGCCGGGTGGCGGATGGGGCGTGGCCCTGGTTGAGTACCAGGAGAGTTCCTGGCAGCGGCGGCCAGTTGACGGCGGTGGCGTTCCATCTTAAATGTCTCGCACCCGCTGTAGCTGGCAGGATGCGCTTCCCCACAGTTCGCACAGTGGGGTACAGCGTCCTCCTTGGCCTTCTTCGGGCAGTCAGCTAGGCGGTGGAGGCCACCGCAAAGAACACACCGGGAGGTCATGCGACAATTTTTGAAGGTGTGAACTAATTGTTGGCAGTTAAAACACTGCGTGATGTTTTGGAAGGTTTTTAAGACCTCCACGGTGACCATCATATGGCACACTTCTCTTTCCTGTATGAGCTTCTGATTATCGGTAGTTCTATTTACGCTTACCTGGTAATTCGAAAGAGGCCTACCGCGGGACACCATTTGTCGCACCTGAACGCCGGTGTAACCCTTCTGCTCCAGGTCCTCCTTTATGTAATCCACCTGCAGATCTGCAGGCAGGCGTTTGATCACGAAACGCAGGGGCTGGTCGCTTCTGGGTGTAAAGCTGTAGCATTCGACACCGGCGTTCGTCAGGAGCTGCATTGTAGGGACGGCGTCTTGTTTCCTCTGAAGGAAGAGTTTCAGGCAATCCCTTGTTGTTTGTATTTTGTATGAGCCATTGTTGAGTTTATTTCTTAGTAGTTGTAGTACCTTTACTGCTTGCTTTGTGTCCGGTATGATAATCCTGGGTGGCTTTTGATTTTCTTCTGTAGAGGTCGTCGGGGGTGTAGTTGTGGCTGTTGAGGTGGAGGGGACTGGCTTAGGGGGGAGAGGAGAGGGGCAGGTTTTTGTTGGGGTCTTCTGGTGTGGTGGGATCTTTGGTTTGTGGAACTGTGTGATGGGATTCTGTTTGGGTGGGGGGAGTGCTGGGAAGTCCGACTCCTCGCGTTCTGCTACCTCCAGTGGTGTGAACGAGTTGCGTAGAGCGAGGGGGTGGGGCGGTGTGGATTGTCGTGACTGCCTCTTGTTATTAGAAGACTGGGGGCGTTCGCCATCAGAGTCGCTGCCGCTGTCTCTTGTTCTTTTCTTCTTGGGTGCCGCTATCTTCCACCCCTCGCTCTGTTTCACCAGTTCGCGCTTCTTTATGGCGTACTCCTTGTAGCAGTACGCGAGGTCCTGAGAGAATTTGCCAAAGTTCATGGAGTCTGCGTCCAGATTTGATAGTATTCCGGTATAGTAGGTTATTTCTGCTTGAATCTCTTCCACTTCCTTTTTTAGTTTTGCAAGGGATCTTGCCTTCTGCTCTTCCTCCAGTATGCGTGCTTCGTGTTCCATCTCGTCCACCAATGTGGGTGGGGAGGGCTGGATCTGTGCTGCTGCGGCTGTGGTGGTGTCTATAAATATAGGCGCTGGCGCGCGGCAAATGCATGAAGTGACGTCAGACCTCACGTGGTCTGCGTAAACCAACAAATCCTTTGACAGATAAATACCCACTGACTTTGTTCCTAATTTCAGGAATGCATAATTGCTTCAACTGCATGATTCAAATAAAATTTTCTACCAAATACCTAGCACATTAATAACCACGGACTCTGTTCCTCCTAGCAGGAATGCATAACACAACTACTATATAGAGAGACGTCAGACCTCACGGGGCCTGATTAAACCAAAATTCTCACCCTAAATGCTCTTTGTTTCAGAACCACTACAAGAGGTCTCCATCCGGAGACATCACTAACCCAATACTCCCTCACTCAATTCCCAAGGGCGTGTCCAGGGCCACGGCAATGTTCACGTCCTGGCGATCTCTCCCTGGCTTAGGCCCTTGTGGCCGGCCAACAAACCCACACCCACAATCCACAGGTGCATTAGCGGTACTGTCGGATTTTCACTCCTGAATTCACCGGTGGAGGTTTTTTAGTGGAGTAGTACCTTCGGGTGAGGCCCACAGTCCCCCTCTGTGCCTCCCAGCGCATGGGGCTCCGTAAATGGATTTTTCCTCCACTTGAAAAAAAAAAAAAAAAAAAAAAGGCTGTCGGCCAGTTTGCCGCTGGTGCTCGGCTCGGCAACATGTGGTGCCGCTGCTGCCATTCTTTCACTGTCTTGCGCGCGGGGGAACGCCAGGCGCACCCCACGCTATACCTGTCACTAAGGATATCACAAACACTTTCACTGTCACTAACCATAAATTAAGCACTGGTTAGATAATATACACAGGAAAACACGAAGATTATATACACTGTTTAGTCATATGTACAACACTGTTTACACTTCACTTGAAAGAATTGATATGTACACTCCATAAAATAGTTACACAAAATAAACCACTATATACACGTCTGTACACTACATTTTCAATCCTCCCGGGAATATCTTCGGGAAAGTATAAATCCTCCCAGAAATAATTACGGGAAAAACCACTGTAATTTGTCCTGGAGTCCCAGTGAACGGTGATCGCCGCGTACTTTCCCGGTCAGTGACGGGCCGGTTGCCACGCACTCGAACTTCGCGCTTACTAGTTATTCGGACCGCTCCTGACTCTTGCGAACGACTTCTCAAGCAACACTCCTTGAACCATCTGTATCTAATCTGTTGTGAACCTACACCGATACAAATCCCAGAAGCTCTTGAAGTAGTTTCAACTTGTCTGTTTACATCCAGCCGTAGCAAATTTTCCATGTTCATTGTCACCTCCGTGATACTTGTTTTTGATTAACATAAATGTTGCGAGATTATCATATCAGCCATACAAAAATGTAGACTGACAAGTGCCAATAATTATCAGTTATGACAACTTTGGAGAAAAAGGAACACCATAGTGATCTAGGGAAACTGGCGACATCTGTTGCACATAAATGTCGTTGAATCCATGCGTTTTTAGAGTTATATATTTCCTGTTTCCCTTATAAACATTATCCTCAACCGAATATTATGAACATAGTGCATTGTTAACAAACGTAAATACACATAGGGTATGTATGAAATCTAATCATTGGGATTCAGCATGGGAAATAAGTCTTTTTTTTTCCCCCAGATACTTCTTCCCGTGTCCATTTTAGATATATAGTTTATCAGAATAACTTAAGAACACTAAAAATAAGTAGAATCCAAACTCAGTAAGTTTATTTAAAAACACATTAACATGCTTTTGTTAATTTTGTTTCATTATTATGGACCGTGACTCATTAAAGTTTATAGCAAACTAAAATCACCCTATTAGAACAGCTTATAAGAATTTAATTATTCGCCCAACTATCATTGAAAATAACTAACTAAGCTGTTAACATTTTAATTAACCATTGCTGATAAGAAGGGCTGGTGAATAAAAATTATATTTTTAAACATTGCAGTCTGACTCACGTTTTAACTCTTACAAATATACCTGTAAAAAGCTTTTGTAACAAACAGGGACGATGTATTAGAATAAAACTTATTTTCCATTTCAAATTCCGATGTCCAGTTTTGATTCCCACCCTATATTAGGGATATAACTGCAGATGTTTGTATTGGTAAGTCAGGACAGTGTAACAATATTTCATCAATATTTATTTCATTTGCACACTAATAATATTAGATAATAATAGTAGTACGTTTTCAGGTTGGTTATTGGCTCTAACATAAGTACACGTGGCACACAAGCCATACGCGTTTATTTTCACTGAGATCGCGGCAAAGTTTTGAGGGTAAACCAGAGTGGACAGGCCTCGCGATAAAGACTGTCGCTGCCATATTTTGGCATAACGCACAACTGTAAGTTTCAAGCTTGTGTCTTCACTGAATTCCTTGGCTTGATTATGCTTCTTCCTCTAAGTCTAAATGGTCGTTCATGTTGACGTAAATCAGACTTCCTTAGCAGAAGAAAATTATGGGACTGATAGTGATCAAGCTGAAATTGAATTGTCAGCTAAGAAACAATATTAGTGGACCTACACAATATCAACACCAATAAAATACTGGTAAAAGTTTGCATTGTTGCGTAACAAAATGCCTTGCCGTCAGTTTCTGTTAAAATGGGAATTTTTTCAGCAAGGATATGGAAAAAGACAAGCACACTACCTTTCGAGAGTGAAATTTGTATAAAAAGTGCGGCTTATTTTCACACCAACACTATAAGTATTGGGGGAAGCAATTAAATACATTTAATTGAGGATTAAAGGTCTTTTCTTGCATTTCCAATTCATTCATTGCTTATGCTAGGGTGCAAGCTCGAAGGAAGCCTAATGACCCCAGACTACGTAGACCAGCAAGTCAAGTGTTGAGATTTGTACACGTGGAAGCAAAGCGGGCAGTCTATATTGCAGGCGTTGTTCATTTGGTGACGTAGTTACGACCGTGCAAAAAAATATCAAGTAGTAAATTATGTGATGTTTGTAGAAAAAACCCTTATGCCGATGTACTACGGTCCAACTTTTTGATCCAAAGTATTGTGTACAACAAAAGTGCATCGTGAGGCATCGAGAGTTGAATACAATAATCCTATTTTTTTGTATCCAGCTTGTTTATATACAATGCGATTGAGTTGCATCTCGTTTGTTCATCCAACAACTTGAAAATAGTCAATCAGCGTCTGTAACGTAACAATATGGCGGTCTGCGCAGGCAACATGTAGTCAGCTGTTGTGGTTATTTTAATAAAACGTTTAATTTTTTCTGCAGGATTTTTCGTCACCATTAACACATATTACTGAGGTGGTTATTGCATAGCTATAAATAATAAGAAATCCAGTAAACAGTATGTTTAAATTTTATGTTATGAAATGAGTTCAAATCTCCTGTCTATCCATACTAAGATTAAAACCATTACAATTTTTCCTTATGTCTTTCGCGCTTGTCTCGTATTTGTGTTATGGTGTGTAATTTTACCTTCGACATGATGTAAAATGCTGATAAATAAATCTTCGTCAATTGGTAGAAAATTGCGATAGTTTTCCGGGTCATCTAACCTCAATTTGTTTTGTAGTCGACATATATATCTCTACCTGTGTCCTGTTATCTTCTTTATAACTATGACCGTGTCCACCAACGTCTTTTAATTCTAATACATCTCTTCTTCGTATTGAGAGTCGTGGAAGTATATCCCAAACATGCGCTTAATATAGCAATCGCTAAATTAATATTTGGGTCCGCCATGTCTATTTCTCACGTTTGCTACGTGAACTGTCATTTGTATCGACCACAATGAATCATAGCGTGGCAAACCTTTTTCTTTTGTGTGCAATTCAATGGGATACAAAAAGAAAAAAACAAATGACACACGAAGTGGATACGTATGAAAGTACCAATCATCAAAATATCTGTACTTAAACCCCTAACACCTGTATATTAGACGCATGTATTTCTGTCAGCATCGTTTGCTTTGCCTAGATAAACACTGACAAGGTGAATTGAGTGCCCAAAGTTTGGAAATCGCAAGGACATAAGCCGAGACGAAGTCGTTAGTTACCTAGAGCTATCTCTTCTACTGACGTCAGAGCGCCAATGTGTCGCAAGAGCACAACAGGAACACATGCTGAAATATTCCTGTTTCTCCACAGGTATTATTTTTAACAATATCTTGGTTGTTGCCTCTTTTTCTTTAGCCCTGGCCTTTTCTTTGGCTTCGAAGAGAATGACGTCACAAGGGCACCAGTTGGTTGTCTCTTCTGTATACTGATTCATTTTTTGTAGAGGTGGAAGAAATATAGAGGTGATATTGGTCTTCTAGTTCATTCTGGGTGAAGGCTTGGAGAAAATCTTCATCAGCGGCAGAAACTGATAACTGCACTAGGAATGTTGAATGAATCATTGCACAAAGAAATATTTAAATCTTTTTAAATATATTTTTGTAGCTTAAACAGTTCAAACAACGCTACTTTACACGTTACAGGATATATCTTGTTAGATATATGTACTATCACTTGTGTTATCAGTGATTGTGAGAGAACTGATTGAGGTTGACTTCATTCTTGACTTAGTGTTGTTACGTAATTTTAATGTCATAAGATCTTTTTTCCTTTCTTCTATTTATTTTACGTCTATGGTCATATCGCGGCGGATTTGTTAGGAGATACCTCGCAGATTGGTGTGTGGCGGACAGTTAGACTTTAAAGTCTCTTGTCAGAATAGGTCGCGAGGTGAGACATAAACAAATCTTGCGCATAGGGGAAGCTACTTTCCTCCCCTCCCTATCTGCAGGCCGAGAGGGGGAAAGGGGACGAGCTTGCCGCGAATGAGTAAACATTACTACGACAGCGTGCAGCTGAAAGAATTGAAGTTCACATAGAAGTAATTGTTGGGATATAGCCACAGTTCGTTATAATGCTAATTTTATACATATATAATGTCACTAGCAATATGCACTAAAGCTATGCTAGTGTTGACGGAAACGTTATGACTTCTGCGCACACATGATTGCGCAACTTCCCCCACCATGAGCCTCTCAGATGAAGAGTTGCCACTGCGCAGGTAGGGGAATTGCTCTTGTCTTGCCTCACGACCTATAGCACACCATCTTGCTTCGTCACATGTCCACAGAAGGTTCAATGCAGGACAGCTATGCCTTGTGGTGGACAGATGGCATTAGGGTGCCATCCATCTGGTTTTATCTGTGGATAGATGGCACAACATTCGCTGTTACTATCTATTTACATTCTCAGTATTGTTTTAGGCCTACAGTGGACCTTGGGGTCGTAGTGTTACATATCCAATCCGATATTTTACGTTGGTGACTGAGAGAAACCACGAACAAAAAAAGATAGATTGGTCGGCCACTGGATTTGAATCCAGAACCTCCCGAATGTGGCCACAAAGGTTATTGCCTGAGCAATTCCACTCAATTCATATGCTTTGTTATCTATGTGCAGCCAGCTTGTTGTGAGTTCTTGAATAATATACATTTGCTTGTATTTCATTTTGTTTGTGTCTCTTTTATAAGCGCCAGTGAAACGGAGTAACTTTAAAAAATTACACCCCATTTTAATATAAATTTTTTAAACATAATCATCAACATCCTAGTATTATCCTACTATTACCTGGTCATTTCCGAACATTAGGGAATGCAGCATAGGCCATTAATATTTATGTTCATACCTCAGCATGAATAATTCATGCAGACTGATAAAATCGTACAACCAAATTTAGCAAGACGTGTCATATGAACATTCAGTGGGTATACAGCTATTCGTCACAAAAATAGAAGCACATTCACATCTACATAGTTCTGTTTTACCGCTACATGATCAGCAAATTTAATTTTATTTCTTTAAATCAAGATTTTTCCTCGTTGCAGCACTTGTATTCTTGGAAGTCCTATAGAAACTGCTGTCAATGACGTAAAACAACTGGGCGCCACTGTTTTGTTGACAATGCATAACATGTTCAAGATATTGCGTTTTTCCGCCACATGACCAGCGAATTTAATTTTATTTCACTAAAGAAGGATTTTCCTTTATTGTAACACCTCTTTTATTTTTAGAAGCGTTCCAGGAACGACACTCTCAGTGACGTTAGACAAGATATCAGCGTGCTATATTTACACCGTCTTGACGGCTGTCTTTATTTCCTGTCAGTAATGATCGAGTGATACTAATCTGGACTATTTCATAAATAAAATATGAATTTAAATACTAAATCACAAAGATTTGGCCACAGAATGTTAAATTCTATAAAAAAATAACCTAAAATATATTCATTTCGATGAGTGTAATTCCACTTACTCAGCACTGCCAACTGAGGAAAACAAAACCCAAGAATTACATATATTTCGATCCTCTCTTGTTATACCAGAAAATCAGTTTACAACTTCAAATATATCTCAGTTTATTTTTAACATGAATAACCTTTCTTCTGGATAAATAAATTGATTACTAAAAGAATTGTTAAAAACACAATAGTGTTATTTTGAGTGTTAATCGATTGTAATGTGAAATAAATTATTTTTCAGCAATTGATGGGATACAGTTGTCGACTCTGACTAAACAAAAGAATGACAATTCATATATGATAATATAACGCCTCTATGTATGAATAGTTCCCCTTTGTCTCCTGCTAAGTGTTTGTTATAGACCCTATGACCAGGTTTGAAGGAGGGACATAGCACCTCGACATAGAAAATATTGCGCTCATGCCCCTAATGAGGCGTCCCCCGGAAGGGAGGGATGAGGTGAGAGGATAATAACAGTGGTCGAACCTGTGGAGAGACGAGAGCAGAGGGCATGTTCCCCAACAGTTGTAGATTGAAGCTCCCCAATAGCGACTCGTACAACCGGGCCCCCATTCCCATGTGGGCTTACACATCTCCTAAAGGGTCTGGGACAAGGAAACCTTCCCCGATCCCGAGAATGAGCATTCACTGAGCAAATTCCCAGACATGCACGGCGAAATGTCCTGAACTTTGAGACGGTTCCTTTGTATGTCCTTACAAGACAGTGCGAAATATAGATGCTATGAAAACCGATCGTCTTATGCTTGGTAAATAACAACGCTTTGAAAAAGTACGAAAAGAATGTAATATATCTGAAATCTACATGAGAAAAGTAAATTGTAATTTATCCAATGCATCTGAATTTCAAGAGTGATATGATTTTATTCCCGACCATGCCTAAATTTATTAATTATAAGTCTGGTAGAGATTCTTTAATGGAGCTCCTTAAGTTCAAACTTTCATTAAAGGACTGGTCTTCATCCAAACAGACAATTCAATTTTCATTAAAGGACATGTGTTCCACCAATTACAGAACTCCCATGCACAATGTCCTTTAATTCTCGAAAAGCAACTAGAGCGACTTTAGTAAACGCTAAACACTAAAAATTAACCTGAATATAGTATCAACTTCCAAGAATATTGCACAAGGCACAATCCAGCAAATTAATTTCACTATAATTATAATTGTACAGTAAATAACTTATACATGAAATAAAGTTTCGTCTGAAAGCCAATATATTTAATTTGCCTTCTATTTCTCAATGTTACGTAGCATTCCAAGGTTATCATTTTCATCATGCAGCTGTGACGTGCTGGAAACGAATCGATCGTTTAGCGCCTGCGCAGAACTCCAAATATCAGCCGATGCAATACGTAGGTCATTGTCCCTAGTGAGTGTACAATATTTTACAATGTTTCAACAATAAAATGAGGTATATGGTCGAGCATAAATTGTATGAAACTTAACTATAAGAGTAATTAAGACGCTCGCATGAAAATTAGGTTACTCGCTTCGTTCGTTTCCTAATGTATATTCTCGTTGCTCCACAAGAGCAAGCATTTCGGTTGTCAAATTCCGTTTGTCAACTGTTCCAAATAGGTGGATAATTTGTAGCAGTTAGTTCAGGAAATGCGCACCGTTAGTTGCTACTCCTGTAATGTTCCCTCATTGCCGAACAGAAAGATAAGAGACGAAGTAAATAAGGGAAGAGAATGTGTTTACAAAACCGTCCGAGCAACCATCGATATTAAAACTTCAAGTTCCAGATTACATCGACTGGCTAGCTGACTCAAGGAGGCAGGAACAAAAAATACTACGCCAAAGCGATTGACCTCAGCCACTCGGCTATACAACTTTCTAGAGTCAATAATAAATATAGTAAAGCAAGTACTTATACATTTCGTTTTATGGGCAATGCAATTTTGTTGCTGGAAAGTTTTAACCCCTTTAGCCTCTATCTGACCGAGCGAAATGGCTCGTACTCAGAAGGTCTGAGGTTCGATTACCGTCGTGCCTTCTCCATTGTTTGTTATTATTTATTTCACTGTTGAAGGACCGTGCAACGGCGTCCGGTGTGTTGCGACTTGACGGTAGAGGTACGTTTTCTAAAGGTTTCTCGCTGACGTAGGTGGATTGCTGCCTTCTGAAGGGTGATATCTGGCTTCTAAGGGTCCTAGGGAGGCTCGGGGCTTATGGGCATGGCTGACCTTAGAGATCCTGTCCGTGCTCGCAGCCATCGCCCCACAGATCTGATTGCCCTTCGGGTCTCGTCCCTCATTCCTCTCTCCAATGGGTCACGTTAGGAGCAGAAAGGGCCGCACTGTCCTATGTGTGATCCTCTGTTTCTGCCCCCTTCTGTGCTATTAGTCTTCCTACTTCTTTAGCCTCCCTGCTGCTTATCTAATGTAGAGAAAGTATTACACACCATCCAGAAATTCCATACCAAAATTTCATCCAAATTACATATTTTTGGTATGATAAATCCAAAACGAATATTTCTACAAAAAGCATCTGATGTGTGACAATCAATTCTGTTCCCTTTGCATGGCCAAGAGATAAAAACTGAATAACTGCATTTTTGTGTAATCAGATTTTGTCTATCTCTTATGGTTAACCAGTTATGCAAAAGTCACTCAGACTGCAGGGGCTTCTGAGGACATTTTCCAGAAAGTTCAAGATACACATGTCATTTCTATGAAAATACCTTAAACATGTGATGTTTTAAGTAAAATCGTTTACAGTCTGGGAAGATTTTTTTTCAAAATCCTTTTTTCACATCCTTAGAAGATGCTGAACTTAAATGCCAAGATTGGTATTTAACCAACCTTTTGTTTTTGAGTTTTGCTGTTGACAGATACACATGCCTTGTTTTTTTCTAAAATACCTTTTTTTTATTCAGGGAGCCTCAAAACATGTATTTCCGATGAAATCTTGATATGAAATTTTTGGGTGGATATAATCTTTCCCCTATTTATATGCGTAGTAGAGAAGGTTAAATGATTCATACATTTTGATGTGCTTGCTATGCCACAAGTCAAAAAAAGAAAAATTAAAGAAGTACTAAATTTAATATTTAAACTCCAGTATACATTAAGAATGCTGCATGACTTAGTTTTCATTGAATGTCTCGTAATCCGAACAATCTTGTATACGAAAAACGGCTCTGGTTACTTTTGGTGACATTCCCTCTGTTCAGTTGGCATCAATACTAGCAACTGTATAGATGATACCCCAGATAAAGGGTTACTGTTCGGCTTAAATGGTTGTGCAGATGCACATGATGTTGTTTTAGTAACTAAAATAAATGCTTCACACTTCCAACACAATTTGTATTAGTAAATGCACTACAATATATTTAACCTGGAACATGTTGTATCCAAACAAGATTTGCGATGTAGGCTTAGCGGACTAGATTGATACTAATAAATAATATTGTAAGGTTGGCAGTAGTTTGTTTTAGTCAGCGGGAGATGGCGTGCAAGACAGTTGAAGCCACGTCCTCTCTGTAATGAAGAAAGATGTCCGCTTACATTAAAAGCAATGATAAATATTCCGGAGTTTAGCAGTTTATAATCGATTAATATTGCTTAAAATGTATAACAGGCGTCCTTTAATATTACGACCGAATCTTTTAATGCAATTCCTTAGTAGAATAAAAGACACAGCTAAGAGAGGACTTATAAATTAATTGAAATCTGGTCGGCATGCTAACCAAATTGTTACCGCATATACAAGCTAAACCCTTTATTCCCTTCAGTCCTCAAAAAGTACTTCAAAAACGTACTGAAGACCTAATTGTTCTACTGACGTGCTTGGTAAGTATTTTATAAATAAAAGCAACTCTCATCTATGCTGAAAGTACATTAAACCTACTGAATTAAAACAACCGTGTTATTTGCGTGGTAATCAAGAAAGGAACTTAAGGTACCAACAAAACACATGATTAGGATCGATTAATATACTCATATATTAATTACTAATGTATACGTTTTGAGCCTTTCCTATGAAGTTCAAATATTTTTCTAAAAACGTTTTTCTTTTTTTGATTCAGGGGACCTCAAAACATATTTCCGGTGAAATCTCGAGGTTTTTCCTGAACTACCTAGCCCTAGTTATGACGTAGTTTGATGTATTAGCACATGCACGCGGAGGCTGACCTGAATTGTTCCATTGTATGCACATTACATTTCCCCATTGTTCTGTAGCGTCTGGGATTCCTGGAGTGCTTTCATATTGGAATCAATAAATACATTTAACTCAATAGAAGGTTCAGTGCTGAAGCAGCCTGTAGTCATTATCGAAACGATATTGAACCTCGTCGTTTCAAAATGGCAACACGGGTTTCATATTACATATTAGGGATAAAGGCGGTCAACTGAAGTTTCAAAAACAGCTTTCTTAATAATGCTTTGGAAGGCATTTGCAAACTCTGCTTTTCTTATAACGTGATAACAAACTAAATTGTTGATAAAATTGTGTGAGGTTTCACGGCCGGTGTTATAAAATATAGAATGAATATTCGGGCTTGTGGGCCGTGGTCCAGTGGAAATTCTTCTTCCAGACATTTCGTTCGAAACTGCTTGTGAGGGGTTTTCTTCCACTAATTTTGTTTTTACTCTAGAATGCAATATTTAAGTATAATATGTATTTGTTTACAGTGGTAATGTTAAGGAACCCATCTTATACATCCACATTAGCATTAAGTTTATTAATGTTTACTAATCTCCAATAATAGTCGTGTTATACATAGTCAGTTGCAGTATGAAAATTAATACCCCACAGCAGCTCAAATTCCCCCCTATTGCAGCTGGAGCAGAAGGGACGTATCAAAAGCTTTTTCTTTCAGTGCCCTGGGGGTAGCACCCTCATCTCTAACAAGGGGAGAACACTGCGATTTTCTCGCGCAATCTCCGCCAGAAACTGCGAAGAGCAGCTCTTGAAAGCCCGGGCTGTCAAGTGACTGAGCTTTGAAACGCTCCGAGTTGAATATAATCTCGCCCAAGACTTGGCGGCTGTTTTATTATGTCCCACAGACAGGGCGTTTAATTTCTGTAAACTCGGTTTCATACATGCCGTCCCTAAGGTGACATTTTATCTACAAAGCTTCTGAGTGGACGCGCACACTCGCTGTCGCTGTAGCCAGGGTTGCCAGGTCTACCCATTTTGCAGGAGATCTGCTTTTTTACTAATCTACTGCTAAAAACTTAACACACTTCAAAATCTCCTGCTTTTAATGTTTTCCATTTTTAAACACTATTTTCCTTAATATCATATAATTCGCTCTTCCGAAAGGGATTTTCAGGCAAGCCATTTCCCTTGTGTGTAGAAACAAAAGATTAATACAATCACCTGTATACATAAACAATATACCATATCTGTTGTTTGCATTGCGAACTATCCTTGACTGCTACATTAAACCTGAACGTTTGAATTCCACTGAAATAGTCAAAGTTGAATACAGGGATCCGAAAGTAGATATTTCTTCCTGTGGAAAACATGTATTTTGGTGCCGAAGTTCAAATATCTCTGACAAAATCATCTCTGTCCGATAAATATGTACAAGTTTTCAAAAGTGACGTTTATTTGAGAGTATTAACTGGTTTTCTGTTACAAGAAGAGCATATCGAAATACATTTAACTCTTCGGTTTCGTTTTTATTCGTTGGCAGTGCGAGTTAGTGGAACTACGTTATTCAAAATGAAATCTTTTAGGTTATTTTCTGTAGAATGTAACTTTTTCTGGTCAAATCCTTGAAATATAGTGTTTAAATTCACATTTTATTTATACCATAACCCAGATATCATCGACGGTCTAACCTTCACACACAAATTCTCTCGCTTTGCACCAGAGTAATTAAGATAGAAGGTAGAGAAATCTATGTGAATGTAACACGCTATTGTTATTCTTTATATCCGTGAGCAGTTCTTTTCCCTATGATACAAGTTGTGTTAGCTTGGTATCTCTTGGGAACAGGCTCCACAAATAAATCCGCATTAATCCATGTTTGAATGACAGGGCGGAACGTGATGTAACGTGACCTTTTAGTTGAAATATGAGGTAACAAACACGGCGGCAGCAGAACAGTTGTACTCTGGCTGCTGTTCCGGTTCAGGTTAGTTTAAATTTCACTATATCACGTTCAAAAGCATTTTCAAGAGGCTGATATAACAAAAGGACAGTCAAAACTCGTGCATGCATTCGGCTTCAGTAATGTTTGGAAATATAAAACATCCAAACTTCCCTCCTCTTTTTGCCCGCACAAAACATCTGGAGTGCGTTTTGTATGCATCAAGCCTCACTGCCGAAATAAAAAACAGGACTCTTCCCTCTCGTTCCCACTCCCAGCAAGATGATCTGCATTACACACTGCGACTCATCAACGGTTTCAAGCATAAACATTAAAATGCTCCCTACTTTCAGAGTAACACAAAGGGAGGGCTTGAATGGGATCCAAATATCAGACAAATTCAAGAGAAGCGCATCTACAGTATGACCCGGAAGTAACGTAATTCAGCTGTTTAAGCTAGCAGTCGTACCATACCACGCCACTATTGAGCGCACCGGGTCAGAAACAGCACAATTTGACATCAAATTTAACGAAGATAAACCCCTATTGGGTTGGAATTTTACATAACATAAATCAGTTTTCAGTTCTTGCGCTGGAATGGAAAAAAAAAAAATATTGGGGGAGGGGGTTCAATGATAGAGAATTGAAATTACAAAACTATTATTATTATTTATATTATTATGATTATTACTATTTATTATTATTATTATTATTATTATTATTATTATTATTATTATTATTATTATTATTATTATTATTATTATTATTATTATTATTATTATTATTATTATTATTATTATTATTATTATTATTATTATTATTATTATTATTATTATTATTATTATTATTATTATTATTATTATTATTATTATTATTATTATTATTATTATTATTATTGCCGATGGTTATCCGCCAAAACATATTCTTTGATACCGGAATTATTAACGAGTAAGATTAGTAATTTTATAAAGAAATGATAGGAAGATAGCACCATAACGCTTGTGGTTGCCAGAGTGGAGGACGCAGCGGCCATCCCGTAGGCCTTGGAACGGAAAGGGCTGTTCCTCCATGGGGTTAGTTAGAGACACAGAAAAAAGTTGCAATATATAATTATTTTCCCATGTTAAAATCAATGCATAATGTGAAGAAGCAAGAGGACATTTCGCTCGCTAATCTTTTACCAAGAAATATAACTAATACAATTGATTTATAGTAGAAAAATAAATAATTATAAGAAAAATATCTGATAGAAACTGACATAAGTAAATTATTTACAACTCGAACTTAAAATCATTTTAGGTTACACCCGCGTCTATAGCACGTATTTGGGAGAACATTCCCTCTCCTTCCAATTCACTTTATTAATCATTTCATTCATCCCGTTGGTTCTTTCAGGGTCACTATATGTACTAGCATGATATGTACCTCTACAGGAAATCTTTGCGTCCCTCGTTGTTCGTAGGGGCAGCATTCCAGGACGTTGGATCTCGCCGGGGTCCTCCCAAGATGGCCTTGGAAGACCTAAAGACTTCGAGATGTCTCAAACTTAGGAAACCTTAGGGACCTTTGTCAATACTTAGAGTGGGTCTGACCGCCCGGTGTGCCCTCCCACCTCATCCTTCCTCCTGGGGCTGCCCTCTGAGGGCATAGGTGCAATAAGACACGCAACACTACCAAACCCCCTTCGTATCTCTCCCATTTCTATTCCTTGTAAGCACAATGAGAAGAAGAGAATTCAGTAGTCTTAAACATACTCAGATCCTTTAGGAGCTAATCCCTATGTGACTGCTTTGAAAATCTATTGTCTTCTGTGGTTAAGACAAAAAAAAAAAAAAAAAAAAAATACTACATCCCATTTGAGAAAAGTGTAAAAATTGGAAAATTCAAACAACTAACAAGAGATATCTTTAAAAAAATCTGATGTGTTGCACTCACATAACTTTCTCAACTCTTGTACTAACCATTCTAACAATCTCTTATTCCTATATCTTCTTCGTGTTAGTTAAGATAAACATTCGTACAAATTATCTTATTGCTTATTTCCTTGTAGGTACAAGGGGGATATTAGAATACAGTAGGCTTTGTGCGATAGTCAAATGTTTTAAAGCTTTGAGATTCCGCTCTCTTTGCATACTTAACATATAAAAAATGAACAACTATGTTGCAATTCACTAAAGTTCTAAGTTTTCCGAAACTCATACACATAACAAGGAATATCTACGAAATAGTTCAACCTAAAAGAAAATTTATTTGGACATAAATTGTGTATTTTAGTAAGATCTACATCTTTTGTACAGTATGATTTGGTCTATCTCTGTTTACTAGTTGTGCAAAAGTCGTCTGGAGTAAATACGACTACAGGGGCTATAGCCAGAAAATTCAAGATATACATTTCATTTGTCATAAAAATATCTCAAACATATTACATTTTAATAACAATCGTTAGATGGGTGGAGCTATTTTCTAAAAAAATTTCGTGTCGCATCCTTGAAAGACATTAAACTTAAATGCCAAATTTGGTTTTTAACCGACTTTTCGTTGTTGAGTTATGTTGCCCATAGACTGACACACACAAACACACACACGGACCTTTTTGTAAATTTTTTTTTTCACCGTATTTTCGGTGAAATCTCGACATCAAATTTTTGGGTGGAATACAATACAATACTTCCTCTACTTTACTATACGTAGTAGAGAAAGTAAAAATGCTTCTTAGCTTCAGGGGTCCTAATATATATGGATATCAGAAAGCAAGTGAACAACAGCCCACATTTTGATTCTAATGACGTAGAAAGCTATCGTGCAGTTTCTGTGTTACGTACTTGCTTTGTTTTCAGAATATTAACCATTTGCTGTCAGATGCAGCATTGTGTCTGTAACAAATTATTCGGCTTTATATGTGCATTGTTACGAAACTTCAGCATTCCACCAGCGTTGCAACAGCTTAGCTTCAGATAGCCTAACAGTATACTCTATAGCACTGATTAAGGGAACTCTTTTTACTTTCTCTACTGGTAAGTAGAGGAAGTATTGTATTCCACCCAAAAATTCGATGACGACATTTCACCGAAGATATATGTTATGAGACACCCTGAATAAAAAAAGCATTTTTAGAAAAAGGTCCGTGTGTGTGTGTGTGTGTGTGTGTGTGTGTGTGTGTGTGTGTGTGTGTGTGTGTGTGTGTGTGTGTGTGTGTGTCTGTCTGTCTGTCAGTCTGTGGACAGCATAACTCAAAAAACGAAAAGTAGCTTAAAAACCAAAGTTAGTATTTAAGTTTAATGTCTTTCAAGGATGCGACACGAAGATTTTGAAGAAAATAGCCCCACCCTAAACTACCCTTTACATGGAACATTTTTCGAAAAGTTTGATTTTCTTGAAAATGGCTCTAAATATTTTAATTAAAATGTCATGTTTGATATACTTTTATGACAAATGAAATGTATATCTTGAATTTTCTGGCTATAGCCCCTGTAGTCGTATTTACTCTGGACAAGTTTTGCATAACTGGTAAAACGTTAGAGATAGACCAAATCATACCATACAAAAAATGTAGACCTTGCTAAAATACGCAATTTATGTCCGAATAAATTTTCTTGAAGGGTGAACCATTTCGGAGATATTCCTTGTTATGTGTGTGAGTTTCGGAAAACTTAGAACTTTCGTGAAATGGATCACTTTTGTCCATTTTTTATATGTTAAGTGTGCAATGACAACAGATTCTCAAAGCTTTAAAACATTTGACTATCGCACAAAGCCTACTGTATTCTAACTTCCTCTTGCACCTACAAGAAAATAAGCAATAAGATAATTTGTACAAATGTTTATCTTAAATAACACGAAGAAGATATAGGAATAAGAGTTTGTAAGAATGGTTAGTATAAGAGTAGAGAAAGCCATGTGAGTGCAACACATCAGATTTTTTACTTTCTCTACTACGTATAGCAAGTAGGGGAAATATTATGCTCCACCTAAGAATTTGATGTCGAGATTTCATTTTTATTTTCTGGAAAACAGCTCTAATGATTTTGATTAAAATTCCATATGTTTGAGATATGTATATGGCAAATGAAATGTACATGTATTTTGAATTATCTGGCTATAGCCCATGATGCCCTATTTACTCTGGATGACTTTTGCATAACTGGTAAACCGTAAGAGATAGAGAAAATCTAACCATACAAAAAATGTACACCTTGTCAAAAGGTGTAGTGTATGTTCAAATAATTTGTGTGTGTGTGTGTGTGTGTGTGTGTGTGTGTGTGTGTGTGTGTATGTGTGTGCGCGCGTGCGTGCGGAGTGAATCATTTCGAAATAACGAAATATTCCTCGTTATTTGTGTGATTTTTGCAATACTTATACCTTACACAAACAGAAGATCGTTATTCATTTTTTATATCCTAGCCGTGCAAAGAAAATGGAATTTAAAAGATCTGACTATCGCTAAATGTCTATTGCATTCTCATATTCCCCTTGCATCTACAAGAAAATGAGCAATTAGACAATTCTGGCAAATGTTTATCTCGGCTAACATAGAGAAGATAAAGGAATAAGAGTTTGTAAGAACAGCTAGTACAAGAGTAGAGAAAGTCATATGAGTGCAACACATAAGATTCTTCTTTTGTGGATTAACGTGCTCCAACGTAGGCCAAGAGGAGGCACTGTGGTCGGCCGGCTGCCCTTCCAGGAACTGATTGACCGGCCGGATCTGGCTAGTGGCGGGTTCTCTGTGGCGACTTAGAACTCCGTCAGGCTGGAGAACTTGCCTGCACCTATTAGAGACCCACCGTAGTTGTAGTTCCGCCTGTAATACGTTCTAGCGCATATTCTTCCTCTCAGGGGTCTGACGCAAATGCCATCGGTTGTCCTGCGCAACCTCTGTCTCCATGGACACACACAGAACACTGTAAATGTAGAGAAAGTTTTGTATTTCAAACAAAAATATCCTTATCTAGCTTTTAAGGACTCTGGGGTAGTGACTGGATAAGTCACAAAACAAAGAAAATTAAAATGCATATAAATATGAAATTTCGTATTTGTCAGACACCTTTTAACTCCAGGGAAGCATTTCCGAGAACATAACAAACTGATTCTCATTTTACTTGCTGAATCCAGTAACATATTTCGATTCAAAATGCATTTTATCTGTGATGGGTACAGCTTTCATTAAAACAAAACTATGTCACTCGTTGTCACGTTAAATTACTAAATGTGCCTGACAACAGAATTTGTGAGGTCCATGATGACGCCATTAGTGAGATCATCACGTGATGTGTGTATAGTAGTCCTCTTTAATGTTCATCTGCATCATTATGTACACAGATCACATCCCAACTACCATTAACCTCATTAATTGAGCTCACAGAGTGCTAATCTCGAGCATTTTGTAAATTTCATTGCGTTTTATTGTCGTTTTTTGTGTCATAATTATGCAGTTTCGTCTACGTATATTTCCGTGTGTGTGTATGTGTCTGTCAGGCTGTCTGTCTGGTCAGTCTGTGGACAGAATTAAAAAAAAGAAAAAAAAAAAAAAGAAAAAAAAAAAAAAGAAAGAAAAGTCGGTTAAAAACCAAACTTCAAACTAGAAGAAAATTGCTTCACCCTAAACTACCCTTTATATGGAAGATTTTTCGAAAATGTATCTTTTTTGAAAATGGCTCTAACGATTTTGACTAAAATGACATGTTTGAGATATTTTTATCACAAATGAAATGCATATTTGAATTTTCTGTGTATAGCCTATGTAGTCCTGTTTGCTCTGGATGACTTGAATAACTCGTAAACCGTAAGCGATATACAAAATCTTACTATACAAAAATATAGATCTCTACGGACTTCTTAAACGTAAGTAGTACCAATCTTGCGATAAACATCTGTTCATTAGTGACTTAAGATTTGAAAGGGCTTTCGCAAATCAAATGCAACGTACATTTCACCAAACCGCCACTGTAACACAATGTACGGCTGTAGGTTTAAGGTTGGCAAAGTCCGATATAGTGGAAGGAGGCAAACTCAACCTCCCCTTTCTCTGGACACCGCTCCGCCACGCGCCGCCGATATCTTTGAAAGATATTCAACTTAAATACCAAGATTGGTGATCATTCAAAATTTGATCCACGGAAAAGTGGAGGATGCGCGCGCACACACATGGACCTTCTAAAAATGCTGTTTTTTTTAGGGTGGGGTGGGGGGGATTTATAGTAGGTCCTCAAAACGTGTGCTTGAGATGAAGTCTCGTCGTATTTTTGGGTGGAATGCAATACTTCCTCTGTCTACTAGGTACATACGTGCTAGGGAAAGTAAAAATTTATGGATTTCGAGTACAAATTCGTTATAAGGGCCTTGCCTGTAGCGTATCCGCCAAATTATCTTTCTTTGAGCTTTAATATCAGGGGGTTACCTTTCTCCTTTAATCTGAAGTGTTGGGACAAAGGTTATGAAACTGTGAGATGGTTCGTTTCTGTGTTGTATTGAAGAGAAAACTGATAAACGCAAATATATTGATAAATATATCAATAGGATATTTGCAGCTTCATTTGGCATTCTAAACTTGGCACGATAATTGAGGGCAGAAAAAACACATTCATTTTACAGTTATTTTCGATTATTAGACTAAAACAGTATTTGTGTCTAATGACTGCAGTTTGATTCACTGCACAACTTTTGGCATATCTATATTTCAATAATGATAGTAATATCCTGAGTTATTATGATTATTATTGTTTAGTGTGCACGTATATTGAAATCTGCATATTACACTTAAATAACTAAATAGTACTATATTTAAATTTTTATTTATGCTATTTTGATTGTTAATCGATGTAATAAATTGTTTTTTCAGCGATTTATGTGATACAGTTGACTAAACTGTTCATAGCAACAGATGGCCGCTTTCGGAAGTGATGCGCAATTTGTTTCACAGACTCTTCGAAAACAACGCCATGTTTTCGCTGTTGTTTTGTCTCAGAGTAAAAATGTAATCTCCAATATTGAAAGTTGTAAAACTCGTTAGTATCTGTTCTCAAGCAAGAAATTCCTTCTTGTTTTGTTTTAATTGCTAAAGAGCTGCAATGAAAATAGAAAGCTCAATACATTATTATAGCAGTTACAAAAATAACGGGACGGAAAGGAATTAGTTGCGCATCAAGGGCTACGAAAGTAATGGTGACAGAAACGAGTTAGTTATCTATTTGTGTGGATAAACCTGCTGAGAGGTTTTCTCTGCTGCTTTCGTTGACTGCAGCCATTATCGGCACCTCAAAATATCGTGGAATTATCAATCTATAGCATCATCTGACGACAACCTCAGGTAGGCGCTTTTTCATTAAACTAAATTAAATGGACTTGCTTGCATCCTTTGTATTTAATGCTATACTCTATGCAACTATTGGCATTGTTTGTTTTCTATAGCATCATGTTTATGGGAGCACCTATAAGAAATCTAATTTCTAATACTAATTTCTTTGAAAGGAAATCTTTTTACCAGTAATTTAGTTAGATGTTCTAGTGACATTGTACACCATATTTTGATTTTTGGTGCATTAGATACAGTCACAGCCCAAAAAAAACAAAATAAAGGTCCATATGAATTTAAGAGTCAATAACTTCTATTCTAATAGGTCTTGCTCCAGAATATTGTTTCCTAAATGTCTTATGAACATGTTAATTGGGAAATAATTTGAAAATTTTTCTTAAAAAAGGATTGTTCAACATAATGTTATTATCTATCAGATTAATTATGCAAAATTGCTATGGAAGAATTATTGTTCAGTTTATTTGAGACATGCTGTATAAATTTGAGGTCTGTAAGTGTAATAGTTCTGTACTTTTATAGTTTTGGAGATGCACGGGTTTTTCAGTTCTTGGGAAATAACTTAATGCTGTACATTTTATACATGATCATATGAAACAAAATTTCCAAAGTAGTAGTAAATAATCTTAAGCATCGTAGAAGATACATTATTGAGTTTTGGGGTCATTTATAAGTGGACCACTCTATGGCGTCTGTTCTCTACCTGCTTTGCTCTCCGAACTAAATAAAAATACCTCTTGAACTTCGGTTCTCTCTGTAATTTGCTCTTATGTACTCTTCTTTCATCTTTTCTTGATGCCAGCTTCAGAGTGCTTTTGGAATTGTAGAAGTGATGCCAGAATTGAAGTGGAGTTATTTCAATGGTAGGCAGAAAATACGCAGAATATGATTTATGTGGAGAGAAAATGGGTCTAAATTTTACTATGGCAATAAATAAAAACACAGTGAATTAACATTTGAATATCTATCTAATATTGTAGTGTAAGAGATATCTACTTTCCTGTAACCAGTGGCGATTGAAGAATGAATGCATTATTTAGTTGATTTTTAAGACGATTAAATAACGTTCCTATATCTCCGCATGCATTTCAGTTTAACCATGTCTTCTAAAGCTAGAGAAGTACCTTATTTTTTACTTCTCAATATAGCATACTTTGTCTTACGTATAGAATCATAATGTTGGTACCTAAGATTTGCATGTGCTGCCAACGATAGTCGTGACACGGATTTGAGGTATCCCCGTGCCCCTCCACACCGCTAGTTCCCAGAGTAAAGGTCCTTCCGAGCCAGATATGAAGTGGGGCGGATCCTAGAGTAGTAATGTAATTGTGTTGCAAGCTTACAATTTAAGGTAGCTTTCTTCAGCTTATAACGCATTTGGGGTATACAAACAATTTAAAATATTTACGTATTGCTCCCCTTTATTAAGGTAGCACCATGGCACAGAGCCGCCCTTGTAACAGATATAGCAGCAGATATCTACAAACTAAAGACCCGTGTTCAAGTCACCGAGAACGGAAATGATAACAATAACAGGAAGATTAGCACCTTTTGCACAATCTATTGAGAACGAAAATGAAAGGGAATTTGAGGAATTTTTTGGTTGCTAATCCTTTGACGAATTGACAAAGTCCAGTTACTTTTTCTTTGTCACTATTTCCGTTCTCAACTGAAGCACAAAAACATAGCTCTCTTTTATCGTAACACAGTCTACAGTTCTTGGTGACTATACAACTCATAGTTGTTCTATTTTATCATAACCTTGACACATACTTCACAGTCTTTCAGTTCTCTCTCTCTTCGATAACGCTCACTAAAAGTGACTCACACAACTCCCATGCGACGATTAAGTGTCCCAAAACTATCTCTGACGACACACACACACACACACACACACACACACACACACACACACATTTCCTTTTAACGAATTAATCGTTCAACACTGAGGACTGCTCACAAAAAAACTCGCTTCTCTCACCGCCGCACTTGCTTATACAGACAAGAATGACTGGCATAGATTTTTCTCGAAATTACTTATTCTGGAACCTCTCACAAACAAGCCGGCAGTAGAAAGTTCACGAACAGTCTGGAAACGCCTTGTTCTACCGTTCCATTGTCGCCTGCCACGCATTTACAAGCTGCCCAGTGGTGTGAGGTAGCTTGACCTTGAACGTCTGAGACGCGCGGCTGGTCGGCGTCCCAATACTAATACCAATATTACACCCTACATCAGGTAATAACATAAGATACTGATGACGCTTCATATATAATAAGAAAACGAACTAAAGCATATCAAATGTGGGAACTTAATATTAGTTTTAGAAAATCAAATATTTTATAGAAGAAAGAAGAATGAAATGTTATAGACTTGTCAAAAGAATAGAAAGTGATAGAATACCGAGTAAAATCGCACTAGGATGCGAAACTGAGGGAAGCAGAAAAGGAGAAAGGCGAAGAGAACAATGAATGGATGGTTTCCAAAGAAGTATGGCGTCTAGAGGATTAACAGAAACAGATGAAGAAGATAGGGGCTTATGGATACAAAAAGAAGTTATGAATGTGTTGTAGGAAAACTACTCTAAGTTAGAACATACCCTCCCCCAGAAAAAAGTGCAATAAATGGAAAATGCGGACCAGAACAAGAGGAGAAAATAAAACTTGAGTGCAAAAGGTCTTTAGCTTTCAGCTTACCAAGACTGGAAGTGGGAAAGCATGTTGATTATTGTACCTTATAACTACATTGAAAATCGATTCTGCGCATTACCATATCGCTTGTTTAGAACTGGCCAATACCAGTGAAAGCAGCCTTGTTAACTTTGAATTTCAATACGTAAACATCTTTGAAAATCTATATGGTGGTGCAGCAAAATTACATAAGGTGAGGAATTTGGAAGCGCGAAGACATTTGGAATATAATTATTTACCTATGTACTATTATTAAGAGCTAGTAATAATAGGTCAACCTATTGGATGCAGGAGAAATAAATAGAATAATATGCTAATAGGACTTATGCCCCTTAGGACTTGCAAGCCAGTGCCTAGGGTCAGACGCTTGTCGGAGAGGACAGGAACCTATGGACCGGACAGAGTGAAGTCCTGGAAGCGGGTGGTCACCCAAGCACCAGGTATGATAGTGAGGTAGAGGATGTTATAAAATGCAGGCGTGGAAAGATGATAATGGAGCAATTGGTGGAATGAGTGACGGGTAAACCGGAAAACCCGGAGAAAACCTGCCCTGACGCTGCTTGTCCATTATGAATACCACATGCGGGTCCCTGGGATCGAACCTAGGCCCCCTAGCTGGTAGGCGAACTCTAACCGCTCGACCACGGCGCCGCATGCTAATTTACCAAATAGTAAAATATTGGAAGTTGCAGAAGATAAAAAGAATAGTATAAAACTAAGAGCCTAAAAAAAAAAAATCTGATGTGTTGCATTCACATGACTTTCTCTACTCTTGTACTTACCATTCTTACAAACTCTTATTTCTCTATCTTCTTCATGTTAGTCGAGATAAACATTTGCAGAAATTATCTTATTGCTTATTTCCTTGTAGGTGCAAGGGGAATATGGGAATACAGTAGGCTTTGAGCGATAGTCAAGTGTTAAGGCCGGTTGCATATGATGAAGGCTTTGGAATTCTGTTCTCTTTGCACGGCTAAGGTATAAAAAAGTGAATATCGACCTTCCATTTGAGAAAAGTATAGGTATTACAAAACTCACATAAATAACAAGGAATATCTCCAAAGTGATTTACACCACAAAAAAAAAAAAAAAAAAAAAAAAAAAAAAAAAAAAAATCATTAGGACATAAATTGTGTTTTAAAGAAATCTACATTTGTTGTATAATACGACTTTGTGTATCTCTTACGGTTTACCAGCTATGCAAAAGTCATTGTAAACAGATGCATTGGTTGTAGCGAGAAATTTCAAAGTATGCATTTCATTTGCCATAAAATATCTCAAAGATATTATGGCATTTTAATCAAAATCGTTTGAGCTGTTTTCGAGAAAATCAAAATTTTCTTAAACTTTTCCATGTAAAAGGTAGTTTAGGGTGGAAGAATTTTCTTTAAAATCTTTGTGTCGTATCTTTGAAGTATATTAAACTTAAATATCAACTTTGGTTTTTAAACAAACCTTAGTTTTTGAGCTATGTTGTTCACAGGCAGACACCACACGCGGACCTTTTTCTAAAAATACTTTTTTTTTTGGTTTCAGGGGGCTTCAAAACATATATTTCCGGTGAAGTCTCAATATCAAATTTTTGGTTGTGCTTGAGCGGCGATAGATTCATTCAATGTGGAAACGTTAGGAACAAGTCCGTGTTTGGGCACATTGTCTCCCGGATGTGGTCACCCTTCGGGTCTCTCTCTCATCCCTTCTTCCCAAGTGTCGCGTTCCAAGCAGAAACGTACTTGAGGTAGATATTCATGTCATAAGCAAGTTGTACACTGATACACTGAGCGAGGTGGCGTGCGATAAAATGTGCGACTCATTTGGAGGTCGCGGGTTCGATCCCCGTCGACCAACCACTCTACTGGGGTTTATCCGTGATTTCCCTTTGTCACTAGGCGAATTTTGGGGTGGATTTTGTACTCCACGGATGCCTATTCCCTTCTTATTTTACTCCCTTGCCATGCTTCAGCTTTGGTTGGCAGCGCGGTACGTTCCGGCGGATGCGGACAGATGGCACAGGTGCGTACACTCTGTAAACCCTTCTTCCTTGGTCCCTCCTGGAAGTTGGTGCCCGGGCCACAAGAGTCACTTCGTCCCCTCTTCCTCGGTAGCTGTAATGCTTCGGCCGTGCACCAGGTGACAACCTCTGTAACTGTTACGACATCTGTACGTCTCTGGGCTTCGTTGGCTCCCTCCTATGACAAGTCTGGGCTCTCCCTTCGCCTCATCTCTTCCCCTAGGAGGTGGTAGCACCCAATAGATCCCTGTCGGATCGTAGTGGTTCGAGGTGTCCCCCTTCATTCCTGCTATCACCAATCAGTCAATCAATGTTTTATTTTGGAGAAATTGTAACTCTTGCTAATTGGAAAACGTAACTGATAACGTAACTGGGAACAACATTAAAATGCATTCACATTAGTGAATGCTATAGGAAAATAAGGCTGATTTGAAGACCGTGAAACAGAACTGTCGCCCATTTCCATAGGAAAGAGCAAGTTGGGACCGTCAACAAATATTCCATGACCTTCATTAGTGACTCAGAGATACGTACATTAGTGTGCCATGCCAGGGAAACAAACACCTCCTCAGATTCCTAATAAGAACAAATGAGCACCGTCAAGCTCAAACAAATGATACACTACTGAAGTTCGTTCACGCTGCTCCAAATTCTGCCACGATAGTCGTTTTTACTTTCTCTACTGCGTACATAGAGTAGAGGAAGTATTGAATTCGACCCAAAAGTTCGATACCAAGATTTCACTGGAAGTATTTGTTTTGAGGTCCCCTAAATCCAAAATGTATTTTTAGAAAAAGGTCCGTGTTTGTATGTGTGCGTCTATGCACATGAACAACACAACTAAAAAACAAAAAGTCGGTTAAATACGAAACTTGATACTTAAGTTTAGTGCTTTCCAAAGATAGGACAATAATTTTCAAAACATCTGATGTGTTGCACTCACATGACTTTCTCTGCTCTTGTGCTCACCATTCTTACAAACTCTTATTCCTATATCTTCTTTATGTTAGTTGAGATAAACATTTGCAGAAATTATCTTATTGTTTATTTCCTTGTTGGTGCAAGGGGAATATGAAAGTACAGTAGACTTTGAGCGATAGTCAAATCTTTTAAAGCTTTGAGATTCCGTTTTCTTTGCAAGGCTAAGATACAAAAAATTAATAACTCTCTTCCATTAGTCGAAAGTTTGAGTATTCCAAAACTCACACAAATAACAAACATCTCCGAAATGGTTCACTTAAAAAAAATTCATTTCGACATAAATTGTGTGTTTTAGTGAGATCTACATTTTTGTACAGAAAGATTTGGTCTATCTCTTATGATTCACCAGTTATCAAAAATCGTTAATCAAAATCGTTAGCCATTTTTGAGAAAATCAAATTTTTTAAAAAAACTTTCCATGTAAAGGGTAGTTTAGGGTGGCGGAATTTTCTTCAAAATCTTCGTATCGCATCCTTAAAAGATATTAAAGGTAAAGGGTACAGGTACAGAGGGGGACACCTCGCTCACTTCGACCTACAGGATCCATTGTGGCTACCGCCCCCAGGAGGCAGGGATGAAATGAGGGAACCGAAGGGGTGCCATCAGACTCGCAGCTTACCAACTTTGATTTTTGACAGAGTTCTCGTTTTTGTGTTACGCTGTTCACAGGGGCGCGCGCGCAAACCTTCTTCTAAAATGCTTTTCTTGGATTCAAGCGACTCAAAACATATATTTCTGGTGATATCTCGACATAGGATTTTTGGGTGGAATACAATACTTCCTCTACTTACTATACGTAATATAGAAAGTAAACACATCCCACCCCAAATTAACCTCGATTTGGAAATGTTTTCGCAAATTTTAATTTTCTGAAAAATGACTAACGATTAAGGCATAATAGCTTAAGTTGAGACAAATAACAGCACAACTACCAACAATAAACTGGCCAAACTTGGTCTGTCTTCACTGTTCACACTATTAAGGACATAAAGTGACCGACTCAGCATTCCTCACAACAGCAAATGGCAAAATATGTAGTTAAGTTTTTAATTAGAAACTCCTAGATTGCTTCCGTAGTAACAATGAAGGGGCTTTATATCACCTTTGGATAGGTGTAATTAAATTATTTTCCCTTTCATACAGAAGGCGCTGAAGGTTTTCTGCACTCTTTGAAGAGAACCATGGGAACAGACAGATTGAATGGACTAGCGTTAATGTATATACATAAAAGTTTGTAAATTAAAACTCGAGAAGTACTGAATAAAATGTGTAAAAACCTCGGCGGTTCCTCTTTAAATGTAATTGTATAACTCTGTAAGATAATTATAATTATGATATTCATATATACCGGGTGTCCCAAAATAACACCGACAACGCTTAGTATGTTGTGTGGGATGGCAAATTGATCGGTTTTCAAATAGAAACCCCTATCTGGAAATGTACGAGCGTCGAAGTTTGAGAACGAAATGTTGTGACAATTTGTTAACATTCGTTTTCGTATCTGAATACGGAAGATATGCAACCCTTTAGCCATCTGTGTACTGGGATGAACGACCTGAGCATGATAATATTCCTGCGCATGCGCTAAATTGCTCCATAGAGTCCTTGGTGCGCATCTTACAGCGTTACTTACGTAGTTTCCAGTACAGTAGCGTTTTTTAACAGCAGTGTGACGTACCAGTACACAGCTGCTGAAATGACCGACTTGAGCTCCAGCACACTTTAATGTAAATCTGAGGAATCACCAGAACGTCGCACATTCAAATCGATGGATTGGTTGAGGAGGACCAGTTCTATGGCCAGTAGGGTCGCCAGATGTGACACTTCTTGACTATTTTCTGTTGTATGAAGAGCATGGTCTATGACACTCCTGTAACTTCAGTGGAGGACCTTATGGCTCGAGTCCACGGAGCGATTGAAAATCTTCAAAGACAACCGCACGTATTGGGTCATGTGCATGAGGCTCACCACCTCCGATATAGGCTCTGCAATAACGTAGGAGGTACACAGTTTGAAGGCCGTTTCTAATGGAGACAGGTCGATAGTGGGTTTATTGATGAAATGTGAACGTACGACCATCTCACATTTCAATGTACTACAGCGTCCAAACCGTGCATTTCCGGACAGGGGTTCTTATCTCAAAGCTGATCAGTTTACCGTCCCGTACAACATACTTAGCGTTTTTGGGACATCCTGTATATGTGTGTGAGTGTCTGCGGGCATGATATTTCAAGATTTTCTAATTGTAGCACCTCATCAGACCCCCCCCCCCCCCGAAAACAAATCCTGCGTCTGCCCCTGTAATAGATGGTTTGGAATATTTAATGTTACATGAAAATGCATAAATTTAAAAGTTCTGCCTAAAATTGTAGAACTTGCTCTGTGTATCCCGGGGTCCAATGCAGCAATTGAGCGTTTGTTTTCAAAAATGAATCATTATTGGTCATGTGGTAAAACAAATGTTTTAGATAACACAATTGCCAATGCACTGATTCTCCAGTGCAATATAGGGTTAACAAGTTCCTCCGCACCGTACCGGTGAGTACCGCTCAAGATAACGTTGGTATCCTGTTTATCTACGAGTACATTACCTTTCATGAATTACACACGTGAATCTATCACATACTTTATTTTGTGGAACGTTATAAATAACCATAGGCTCGCGGCAGCCAGTGCTGCCACCGGAATTCCTGTCTCCAGGGGAAATTTGGGTCATGGGAGACTGCGGAGCGACTTCTCGATAAGCCTGTATAAACATTCCATGTGCAGACATCAAAGTGGTGAGTTTCAAGTTTTCTTTATTCATAATTTTGGCCTGGTGCCGGTACAAGGGCCCCGGCTTACAGGCTATAAATTTACATTTATTTACAATTTTTATTTTTACAAGCTTATAGTTTTGGGTATCACCAAAAACCCATACGGTGGCCATCTTTAGGCCACCGAGAATAGTTTTCGTTAGTCGATTGGTGTCTATTCCTATTATTTGTTGTTGTTTTTGTTTTTTTCCTTATATACATCTATATACACACATACACGCACGCATTCACCCACACACTCACATTCACACGCGTACACACACACGTTCACTGGGCACACCAGAAAAATGCGTCCGAGCTCGCGCACGGCACTATTTACAATATTTATATTTTCCCGCTGTTTTCCTGCGCGGGCAGGGTGTAGCTCCTGGGTGTTTTCCGAGGCGAGGGCCTGTGCCATAACGTGTGTGTGGCCTAAGAGCGAGATTGCATGGACACGCATTAGTCGGCCAGCCGCACCGCGTCTAGAACATTTTTATTCTAGTATGTTTGCGGTGCTTCGGCTCGCCTTTGCCAATGTTGGCGATCAGTGATCAGTTGATCACAACCTTTTCAGATGTCCCATCAGTGGCGTAAATAACGGCCGCGCAGACCCCGCATCGTGGGGGTCTCCAGACTGTCTTTAATACTTTTCTTTAAAAGGACATGTTATGTTTAATTCAACCATAAAAAATCCCTATAAAGAAGCGCTGTAACAGATGCAGTTCGCTGCAGATAATACTGACAACAGAGGTGTACCATGCAAGCATTTACTACCCTTTCTTGCTTAAAAGTGTGAAACAAGCTTACCACTAAAGCATTCACAATCATATAGAGAAATTCATTAAAGCACGGTACTTAATTCAATACGGTTGTTATAAAAGCCGAACAATTATGCCAAAATGTAGTCGATTGGCTAATAAACTGGATTAGTTTAGAATTTCGTCATAAGGTATAAACATAAATCAATATCTGCTGTTCTAACTAGTTGTTCAGTGTTATTACTTCTGAATGATATCTGAGGCACCACAAATAGAAGTTCGCTTGGGTTAAACAGAATGTTGACAAGTGACGATTTTGTTTCACCTGTGACATTATGCATTTAGCGATTGTGTGTTTATGTAGGAAAAATGTTATTTTAACAATTCGTAGGTTGTTTGTCCCAAAAATTCATCTTTAGGTGAGTTTACTTCACTTTAATACTATTCTCTGTGAGTAGGCAAATATATATATATATATATATCAATTTTTAAGCTTTATTACTAAGTAGGGCCTCCAACATTTATTTGCAGGGGTACATCCAAAACTTTACCTACGCCACTGCGTCTCGTACTTTAACGGAAAAAATGGTAGTCTTAACCAAACCGCCACTGCAACACAATGGAGTGTTAAAAGAGTGGCACAGTCCGTGTATAATGAAAGGAGGTAAATCCAACCCCCCTCTTTCGCAAACGTTTGACATCGTTGCTCTATAATTTGATAGATACATTTGATTCTGAGGAATGTAGTGCAATATTATTGCAAAGTCTCTCATTTTAGAACGATTACTGGAGTCTTTTCTGTTCATTAATTTCTTTAAAAGCATATTGCATCTGCAGGGATCAGGTATAGAGTTCTTCACTTCATAATTTATTACTGCAAATACTAGACGAATCAAACTATTATAGAATCTGTTATTTCTTAGGTAAAGTTTTTGCAGATATGTGCGTAATAAAGAACGTTTTGTTGGACTGTAACAATGAACGCGAGTCTATTATTGGTCTGATATCCGTGACGCAGAACGAAGCTTCTCTAGATTCAAACTCATTTTAATTGAAAATAGCTGTTTTTCTTTCAATACATTGTGAACAAGTGTATTGTATTAATTTAAATTATTTAAGTTAGTAATTTCTTTATGTACCTATTTATTTATTTTCAGTGTGTATTCATGTAGATGGTGTATTAACTTCAAGCTTTTTTTCACAGGCTCCATTTCTAATTCCATAACCACAATGCTTTCGGTCGGGCCATGGTTGGACAGTCCTCATGACAAATGACTGTGGAAACTAGGAGGTGCGTTTCTTTCCGCTGCTGAGCGGATCCACACTATAGTGAGCGCATGTTGACTAAACTTAGTAAACGGTCTTAATATTTGTTTTATCGGTGTTTTGAATTAACAAGCGTAAAGATTTTGATGCACCTGGCCCTAAGCTTATTTCCATTGCCTATTATTTTGTTATATTGTTCATGAAGTAAACCTTTAACACTATGGTTGAATATTTAACATTTATATTTTCTTACATAGTGTTCACAATTCTTTAACTTTTCTGAGTATGCCCCGTATTTTTGTGAAAAGCCCCTTGAAACAGCTACTTTCTAAGCTTATAATTGCAGTTAACAAGTAACTAGAGCTGTAACCGAGCCATGAGAAAACCAGTCTATCACAGAACACTCCAGTCTATTCTGGAGAGAGAGAGAGAGAGAGAGAGAGAGAGAGAGAGAGAGAGAGAGAGAGAGTAGAAGGGTGGGAGGGAGGAAGAGAGGAAGGAAGGTGGAGAGAGAAAGAAAGAACGAAAGAAATAAGTAGGAGGGAGGGAGGAAAGAAATGTGTTTTTCTTTTCTTAATGTCCTTTTACCCGATAGATCATATCGGATGTTGTATGAATGAAATGGATGAAATTATGCTCAAATGAGCCTAGGGTCTGTAGAGCTTGAAGTCGGCGTATGTGTTCTCAGGATAAAGAAAACCCCAGAAAACAGCCTTATCCGGATAACTCACCCTAACCGAGATTCGAACTCGAGACTTCTTCAGTTATAGACATACCCGCTACCAGAACACCACAGTGATGGGCAACGAACATTTTGAAGCAAGCTTAAATTTTATGTATTAAAAATCTGCTTTAAGAGACATAAGTATTAGTATAAATAATTGAGAACCTACATGAATTCTCTCTTTTATTCTGCGGTATGAATATCCAATTTTAGCATGACAGTAATTTATCGGGATATTCTAAAATGTTCATGAATTTGTCTTAATAAAGAAATACTTTTTATGCGAACTATATCTTTATTTTACATACTTTTATTTAGGAGTAAGTAATTTCATAGATAAATAGCAAACTAAGTATACAATATTTATCTCACCTATGTGCACATCGCGTTCGCCATCTTTAGATTCCGACAACTATAAGCTGCTTTGTTTTGGGATAGATATGCAACTTATTGAACAATTATGTCAAACGGTTATGGACTTGCTGTTTGTAGGCTTGCATGTAACGTGACGTCATGATCGCTCTGAAACCGAAGTTGTCCGAAGTGCGAGCGAAGCGAAAGGCAAGAGGAGTCGTGAACAACAGCCAATCGCGAGTCAGTACGTCGTTGGCTACGAGTTAGAAAACGTGGAGCGTCAGCGTGTAGTGCAGTCGAAAGAGGATGTATAACATTTATGCTCCTTTTTTATGAATCTCAAGGCCCATCACTGATATCGGTAATACTATATTGATGTCTTAGTTTAATATGATCTGTAGTCCATTATTAATGGCAGTTGTGAACCCCGCGGGAAGAGGGATAGTTACTGACGTATATTCAGCTATACCAAGCTCCTTGTTTCTCCGTCATTACAGTACTCCTCCCTAGCACGTGGTCCTCACATCCAACAATTATGCACGATGCACCTCCATTATGGAGTAATACCAGTATCCTAACAGCCATTTCTGTTTTGGGGAAGGTAAATTTGCTGGGGAATTACGAAATTGAAAAGTTGTTGAATAAATAGCGCCATTAAAATAAAATTAAGCAGTAGCTAATTAAATATACGTGATATAGAGATTAAATTATTTTGTTTCTTGTATTTTTATAAATATTACCGTAATTTGGTTATAGCAAACATTTCATATTGCTTTTCAGATCACTAATTGACCATCTCCGAGCTTCGAAGACGAGCCCTGAATATCCGCTTCAGAGGGAGGTACTTCGATGAAAAGTGAACTCTACCGTTCAACTTCAGAAAAGGTTGCACCGAAGAAATTGTGACAGTGATGAATTGTTTGTTCTGACGTTAAGAACAGCGTGTTAGTGTTTAGGTAACCAAAATGGAATTTGTGATGATTAAAGACATTCGACCAGGACTGAAGAATCTGAATGTGGTGTTTATAGTGTTAGAGGTGGGTCATCCAACAGTGACGAAAGAGAACAGGGAAGTGAGAACGTGTAAAGTGGCAGATGCAACGGCTTGCATAAACGTTTCCATTTGGGACGAACCAGGACAGCTTTTGGCTCCTGGAGATATAGTACGTCTTACCAAAGGCTATGCCTCTATTTGGCGCAACTGCCTCACGCTCTACTCGGGCAAAAATGGTGATATCCAGAAAATCGGGGAATTTTGCATGGTGTTTAATGAACAGTTGAACATGAGTGAACCAAATCCGGCCTTGGCTGCACAAATGATTCAAAGCTCAGGGACTCCAAATAACAATAGCATATCTGGTAATAACAATGGGAATGCAAATAACGGTAGTTCACTGGGTCGTCATGGTAGTTTAGCCAGTGCGCAGACGACAACCCCCGCTTCGCAGCAGAACTCCGTGGGTTCAGGAAAGGGAAACGGTACTAATTCCCGGTTTAGCGGTGATCAGGCTGTGGGTGGAAAACCGCCAGGAAAAGGTAACCAGAGAGGAAAGGGAAGTCACAGAAATGGGAGCCGCGGGGAAAGGCGGTAAGAAAAACAATGAGACTGAAAACTTGTGATATGCGTAGGATGACTCCAAGCACCAGGACAGTGACATTAAAAACTAAACTAAAGAAAAAGAAAGGAGGGAGTAATTTTATAAAAACGTTTTAAAGCCCAAGGCTATGAAAATTGAAGTGCATATAGATATTTATTGTATTTGCTATCCGTTCGCAAAACATTAAAACAAACTTATGTTGGAAGCTTGTACTTATATAATTTGGGACATTTATTGCATTTGTTCCACCGACCAAACTTTTTTTTTTAATTTTAATTTTCGCAGCCTATTCCAATCAACTCCATTCTATGTGTGTTACAATGTCCTATGCAAAAGGAAGTAATTTTCCCAGAAACGCATGACGAATCCAAGTGGTGTACGAGGAGGAAAAGAGGATGGTTGTGCCTACATCACTTTGTGAGTGTGAGTTAATTGAACTATTTGGAAACCTAAGAAAGTATTTACAAAAGCAATAGCTTCTGTTCAGCGCTAATGAATGGAGTAGAGTTGCGTTAAACCGGCCACTCTCTCTATCCTTTTTCTTTTTTGTTTGTTGCGTCAATACTTTTCCACGTACTCGTAGATAATACGGAAGCAAAGTGACAATATGGCGTGTACTTAAATGCATTAGGCGAATCTACAGCGAATGGAATACGGATAATCAACGTGTGAAAAAGGACGCCATGGATTCCTTCCCAGTTTTGGAGTGTTGGAGCGCTTCATAGTTGTGATACTGAGGTGCAAATTATATCCTTGAAAAACAAAAAAATGATAGGTTATGTTGATGTTTTGTTTTAATAAATAGACCGACATACCGCGACCATATTGCACATTTATGCTTACCACGACAAACACTTTGAGACAGTTATAAATACAAACAAGCATTGCAAAACCTGCTTTGACACATTTAGCCCGTAAACATCCATTGAAACCGTGTTGATATATGTATCTCTTGTTAGCGTTCAGCACGTGTCCCAGGTGTTTGTGCATGCAAACAAAAATCTTGTTTGTTTGTTTGTTTGCTGTTTTGAAAGTATAAGTGGCGCTAGAAATATTTCACATTCAGAATGTGTTAGAGCAAACACAATGGTATCACACGATGACAACTGTTGTATGCAAAGCACTTTTGTGAATATTGGCGTCATAAGTTATTTTGTTTTCGCCTGTAGCAATGTGAAACAAAAATGAATAAAAATAAAAACAAAAGATAAAGAAAAAGAGGGAACAAATAATTGCGGTATTTGAAGGCATACATACAATTTTCAGTTAAATGTGTTTTCAGTTTTTAAGCCATGTGAAACTTGTTATATTTTTTTTCTTTTTTCCCCATGTTCTAAACTGTTCAGATTGACAGCTATTGTTGAGTGTACTGCAATTCTTACATATTAGAGTGTACAAAATTCTTGGATTGTTAGGCTTATGAGTTTTAACTATTATTTATTTGAGACCAGGCCGGGTGAATTCTGTTGTAGTTAAGTGTCTCATGTTCTGTTTTGGAAATAAATAATTCTTTTGCAATTATTAGTGTCCTTATTTTTATATCAGACCATTATAAAGTTTGTAAATTTGTTATATGTTACTTGATTTCTAAATTTTAATTAATTGCACTTCTGTTAATTTATTATTTATGGGAATGAGCCAAAAGTTAGAATTTTGTTACCAACAATTCTTACAAGACCCAAAATACGAGTTTTGCCTAATCATACCTATATTTTCTGGATAGATTTATAATTCAGAGCAGACTTTTTGAATGCTAAGGCACTTAGTATTATTTTGTAGCAAAGATGTTAGCAAAGTCATTATTGCTTCGACATGTGAAAAGCACTTACCTATCTTGTAACAACACTGTGCTTCAACCTATTATCTGATTAGCACATGGCCTTGTGTACCAGTTGCAAAATAAAGGGGCTCGCTGGTATAGTTTTGTTCAGGAATAATGTAAGCTGTGAATGTACTATTAAAATTGTAATTATCAAACATTGACATATTTCTGTACTATCTGATGAATCATAGGTAAAAAGTGAACTCGTCCTTTTAGAACATTACTCAACTTAAATGGCTTTTAATAAAGAAAACTACAGGTTCTCACCAACAGAAACAATTACTCAGGTGTAGAGAAAAGGAACTTTCTGTATTCACAATATAAATTGTTTTTGAACAGGCCTTCCACCTTTCTTGTGTAAACATTTTTATTTGCTTTATAACCTCTAGGTTACTTGGTTTATCTAAGCTACCGGTTTTCTTTGAACTGAAAACTTAGGAAATGTTCTGTTCTTTTAAAGTGGTGATAACACTACAAATATTTCTCGTCTCCTTTACTTCTGCATTTATGTACAACATAAACAGAGCCCCCAATTTTGTGGTGTATTAAAATCTTCTAGAACTACACATAAAATCCATCCAAGACCATGCTTACTTCATAATAAAAATGTGCTGTGTGGTGGTGTTATTCTTAAACAAGACAAAACAATGAAAAATATAGATTTTCCAGTTTTACTTAACAGTTTACCAAAATATAAGCACACCATACTGTCTTCCTTTCACAGAAGTTTGAAAACAGTGTTGTTGTAATTAATTTAATTTAAAAGGTGAGTTAATTAATAACACTGAACAACACTTACAAAATAGTTTTCCGGGACGCTTTTCGAAGGTTAACTTTCCTCCATTATCAACCGGACAATAACTGGGTTTCCATGGTGTTTCATGGTGCGGATGGTGATGCTTCTTCTGATGTTTCTTCTGGTAACGGTTCAATGAACTTACTGAAAATGTCACTCTGAGGAATGTTGAAATTAAATACTCGGTTTCTATTTTTTAAAATAAAGATTTGTTCCCATGTGGACAGTTCTTATTTTCCAGGTATGCATTTGAGAAGTTTCGGTTCTAGGTTTATGTCATGATTTTTTGTCCAAAAGTGAAATGCAACTGCTGATTTTTCTAATTGTTTACTCTTAATGTTTCTAACGTGTTTTTTGGATCTGATTTCTAAATTTCTTTTGGTTTTTCCTATGTATATTTCATTACAATCACTGCATTCAATTTGGTATATGCCAGATTTTTTGTTAGGTGGAATAGCATCTTTGATGTTTGAAAGTAGTAGGTTTTTTATGGAGTAATGGTTTACTGGTGCTAGCTGAATGTTGTATTCCTTGAACACCTTTTTAAATTTATCAAAGGCCTATGGATGATATGTGAATTTTTGAATATCATTTTTGTTTTTGCTGCTGTGAGAGTTGTGGTTTCTTTTAATAATTTTTTCTTTTCTGCTTGTTTTACCTTTTTATCTACTAATTCTTTGGGGAAGCCGTTTTTTTGTGCTATTTCAATTATTTTGTAATATTCTGCTTTATATTCTTCTGCTGAAAGAGGGATGGGATATTGTTTAGAAACGTTTACGCGATGAGTTGGTCAGAATTCCGGCAAAGTTCCACTCGGCAGTGTGTACGAATGGTCACGAAAGTTGCCGAAGTTGCTGTGTTAATGCAGCGCTGCCAACAGCAGAATGTCCCTAGGAGTTTGTTGCCAATAGTAAGCTCTCTATTTTCCCCCAAGTCGCTCCAGTTTTTCCTTTAGCATACAGGAACTAGCTTTCATTTGGTTGACATTGTAGTGCACAGTATAACACAAGTCCCTATTCTATATTAATTTATGGGCGAAAAATATAAATTTCTGTGGAATGGCCACTAAAAATAGCAAAACAAACTGAAATACCTACATACCGCATCTATCACATCAGCTATGTCCACAGCTCAGAAGAATACATTGTCATTATGTTGTGTGTGGTAATTGCAATATGTCACTTCCTCACATTGTTGTGTTACATTACCTTGTAGCTGCTAATCCTATTGCTGAATTTATAAACTTCTCTTTTTGGATAATCCAAACATTTCTGAATCTGAATAGGCCGCACCTCCAACTAATTCAGATTAGTGGGATTCTACTGTATATATATATATAAAAAAATGAATGTTTCTTTGTCCTATATGGGTTCCTATACCTTTCATCCGATTGTGATGAAAGTTTGGTAACTTGTGCACATTCCTGCAAACATTTCCGAGTTGGTCAAACCATTTTACAATTTGTTATCTATGTGTAAATAGAATGCATGTAATTTTAACAAATTAGTGTTATCTATCTATATAACTCCGGTTGAACGATCAGCATGAAAATTGGCACACCTAAGTGTTTTTTGATGCAAAAGAACTGCACACTGTTTTACTATCCAAGGTATTACATTCACGTTTTTTTCTGCTTGCTTTTCTTTTACATAACACATTCACATTTCTTGTTCTCGCCTTTCAACATATAATTCATAATTTTATATGATTGAAATAGAAATACAATGTATTAACATTCACATGGTTTTCTCTACTCATTTTCATTTCTGAAACACAATCACACTTCTTTCTCTACCTGTCCTTCAACATACAAATTTGTATATGGTTGAAATACAAATGCAATGCATTACATTCACACAATTTTCTTTACTCACTTTTCTTGTATGTAACATATTCACGTGTTCTTCTATACTTGCTCTTCAACATAAAATTTTCTATATGATTGAAATAGAACTGCAACATATTACATTCACACAGCTTTCTCTGCTCACATTTCTTTCCTGTAGCACTTCTGATTGTTCAACATTGCTTTTGCATAGTTCTTCCCAGTGTTTTTATTTATTATTTGTTCTTTATAGTATCCTAAGCACACAGATCATCACCGGTTCAGAACCACAAAACCTAAATACGGTAACTCAGTGTCTACTGCTTGATTTGTGACAGCCATTTTTCATCTTTGAACTAATGTTAAACACTTTAACTCAGTCATTGGGAAGTTGTTTTAACACTGATATAAAACTAACACTGTTCAATGAAACAGACATTTGAATTGCTTTAACTTTGAAATATAATATCCCTTGGTGAAACTGAGCCTAAGAGTTTTAATTAACTCTTTGTTTAAGTGTATTAAGTAATGTTTCTGTAAATGTTTCAAAAGAAACACAATGCTATTAGACAAGTGCAGACTAAATTTAAAAGTTGTAGGGATAAGTTGTAAAACCACAGGCAACACTGCGTATTTCAGCAAGTATTTAATAATTTTAGCATGATTGTTTAAACATGTCAGATTAGCATAGGAAAATAAATATTTACAATGATAACTATGATAATGATCTGTAATTCAAAGTGGCCCTGAACAATGTTGTGTTTTTCCAGATATTCTATTAGAAAACTAGTTCTTGTTGCTTAAAATGGCCTTGTATCAAGAGAAAGACCTTTCCACCGTCCAAGAAGTTACTAATGCAGCAATATGTGCAGGATCAAGACTGACTGACTTGTTGCGTTTCCCCAGAAAGAACTGAGGTTACATTGCATATTAATTTGCATCCTGGATTATGGTTCATGACCCTGGTCATTTTCAAGACAATTTCACCCATCTTGCAACCTACTTTAACTTTTCTGTTGTTTCTTAGTGACGTCAATTATCTCTGTTAGAAGAAGACCTCTCGTCTTCAGCTTTTTAATGGCTACCAGTATGTTTCCAAAATTTTAATTATGTAAGCAAGCTCAACTTTGATGTTTGGGGATGACAGATTCTTTTGCTTCTTTAGTGGGAATGGGTACAAAACCATTTACAACCTTTAGCAGAAAAAACAAACTGTAATTTGTATTGTACTTTGATATTAGTTGAATATGGATAAGTATCTATACTATAGATTTTTATTAGTAGATTAGTATTTTAATGATGTCGAAATATTTGAGGCACTGAAAATTTGAACCAATTGCACGTTTAAACCAAAAAGGTGAGTCGATTAATAACACTATACAACACTTATAATTTACTGGAACATGTTTCAGAGGATGACTTTCCTCCATTATCAACCAATCGATGTCCAGTTGATAATGGAGGAGTCAGCTTCCGAAACATGTTCCGGTAAATTTCAGTAAGCATTGTGTAGTGTTATTAATCAACTCACCTTCTTTCCCTGATTACCCTGCCCTTATGTAGGACTTGCTAGCCTAGGGTCAGACGCCTGTCGGGGAGCAGAGGAACCTCTGGACCTGACAGAGTGAAGACCTGGAAGCAGGTGGTCAGCCAAGCACCAGGTATGATAGTGAGGAAGAGGATGATATGAAATGCAGGCGATATGGATGATTGGAAGGATGATAATGGAGCAATTGGTGGAATGAATGGCGGAGGAAACCAGAGAACCCAGAAAAAACCCGCCCAGATACTGCTTCGTCCACCACGAATACAACATGCGAGTCCCGTCTAGGTGGTAGACTAGCAGTCTAACCACTCAGCCACGGCATCACCATTATACTTCCAGACTCAGGGAAGGATGAGGAATAATCCTGGCTGGAGAAATATTCCTACTGGTAATTGAACCCAGGACCCCTTACACAGCAGGCAGGTGCTCTACGGGGCCAGCCAATTGACTCATCTTTTTGGTTTAAAATGATTATTACAACACTGTTTTCAAACTTCCAAGAAAGAGGAAAATTGCATGTTGTTTGTAAATTAAAAACTGACAAAAGTTTACATAGATCTATTTCTGAATATAAAATTACACATGAGATTGGCATGCTACCAGTGCGTTACAGGCATGGTCTCAGTCTAATTTAATTAAGTAAATAAAAATTAGGATAGGGAATGAAAGAAAATAAAGTTAATATACAAGTATTGATTATACCAGCTAGTGTTGTTTATAGTGTTTAACGCCTGCTTTTACTACTACGGCACCGCAGGCGGTGACACTGATGATACATGGAATGAAGATGGAGCACCGGTGGAATGAGATGGCGGGGGAAACCGGAGTACCCGGAGAAAACCCGCCCTGATGCCGCTTCGTCCACCACGAATACCACATGTGGGTCCCTGGGATCGAACCCTGGCCGCCTAGGTGGTAGGCGAGTGCGCTAACCGCTCGGCCACGGCGCCGCCGATTATACCAGCTAGAGAAAGCATTATTGTATTGATTTTAATGTAGGAACTACTTGCAAAAGGGTCAGAAATTATCTACATAAGATGAGTCTGCTTCAAGCCAGGCTACCCATCTGGTTAATATTGACTATGAGGCAGTGTTACAACAGTAATAGATGTTTTGAAGGGCAAAATTCTGTTGGGAGCTATCTCGACAGTCTAGATGAAACTATTGACATCTTTGAAATGTTGATGAACTTACACTGCTCAGTGAAGGATGTTGGTTGTGCAGGTAATGTGTGTCAAATTTGGATAAAATGGTTTAAGACGGTTGCCAGCTTTAATCCTCCGTTGGTCGCTAGAAGCCTCAGAGACCCTTAGGTTTATTTAAACATTATAGTTTGCAATCGAATGCACCTATGTAATTGCCTGGCTAGAACATCTAACATTACACTTTATTCAAATATTTGCTGCAGCATGTTTATTTCTTTAACTGCAAGAATGAATAATCAGCAGTTAGTGTTGTGGAGGTTAATCAGACCCTGCATGCCTACTTTCATTACATATTGCTGGCATTTGTTTTTTCTCATTAGTTGTGGAATATTGCTTTGTCATTTCAAGTCGTATGTTACAACAAACAGCAGTAAAAAGGTAAGATCTACAAAATCCCAAGGATTTGGAAGAAGTGCTTTAGAAAGGGCTGAGCAGTTTCCTTATTCTTTGCAGCATTTGTTTCTTGCTGAGTGGTGTGCTTGTGTTAGATGGTTCTTCACACCTTTTATCTTAAATAACAATTAGACAAAAATAGAATAGCCTAGGTAAATTATCTACTTTGCTTACTACTGGTTTATTCAAAATTCAGTTTACACCAAACTACTCATGTGGGAAATCCATCACCTACCAATAGCAAGCCAGTGCATATGCCCGTCAATGAGACAATAAGGAAAGTTTTATTTGCTTTGATTGTACTGCATATTTGCCTACTCTGATATACATTACGTCAGCGTTAATTTTAATTAAGTACTCAACTATATAGCATTTGTAAACATTTTCATGAAAGTTGTTAGTTACTTTAAAACCCAGTGATTAGTGTATTATTGAATTTCAAGCAAAATGCCCCATTCTTGTTAGGTGTAGTATGACTAGCGTTTTTCTGCTCCAACCAGTTATGTCCATACCTATTGTCAGTATGGAAACTATTTCTTCAACCTGAAGAATAATTATGTTCTTTTAATGGATTTCTAAAACATCCAATACTTGCAACCTTCTTCCAAAATACAAAGGTACAACATACAGATAACTAACCTGCCAAGCTTTCTGAAACAGCCTTTTAGTGATTGCCGGCTAGGGTTTGGTGAAAAGACGGTAAATATGAGTAACTCTGTAATCTCCTAGTGTAAGTCTGAGTTACAAAAGTTGCGTTACAAATGCCTCTCGCTGGCACATGTATTTTTTTAATTTTGTTGTTTATTAAAATAAATAATAATATGCAGATAATTTAGAAAAAGACACTTATAATCTCGAGTCCATAACTAAGCAATAACCCCTCAAATAGGCATTTATAGGCACTGTAAAATTCACACAGATCTTAAATGACCCCATATGGATGTTGGGTTAAGTTACCTGAATTTTTATATACAGAAATGACAGGCAAGCAGGGGAAAGTCCTAGCTCAGCTTATGGTTTTTGATATATAATATTTTGACCAATGTTGTGGTTTTCTTTTAAAAAATGGTTTGATGTACCAGGCTTCTATTTGTTTTAATTTTATGTTTCTGTGGTGTTCCTTTAGTCTAATTTGCAAGTTTCTTTTCATTTTGTGTATTTCTCACAATTTATCTGACAGCATGCTGCTGTAACAGTAATGTGAGGGGGAACTACTGACTTGATTTGCAATGTGAGGCTGCATGAAGAAGTCACCACAGTTCCATGAAATTGTGGTAGTTTCCTTGCAATGTACTTCCTCAGTACATATCATACTGACATGTAGTATGTGTGGGGAAACTGCATGACTTGATCTGGACATAAGGTCACATAATGAAGTCGCCACTCAGTCCTATGAAATTCTGGTCATTTCCTTGTAATGTCAAAGAAACAGGAAATTTTGAAATTGTGAAATGAAACCTTAGATGATGTATTAAATTAATTTTTATTATATGAAGATCTAGAAAATAGTACACCGTTTGCTATAACCACTATTTCTTGAAAATAATCTCCTGAAGTGTCCACCACCAACACACACATTCTTTTAATCGATCTTTAAAGTTTCTTCTCACTCTTTGCAATATAACTGCTGGGATTCTTGCAATTTCTTCACAAATTTCTGTCTTCAGGTCGTCAATGTTTCGTGGTTTTTTGTGTATACTTTACTTTTGAGATACCCCCATAAAAAGTAATCACATGCAGACAAATCAGGGGATCATGCAGGCCACGGGATGTTTCCATTCCTCGATAAGATATGATTCCCAAACAAATTTTGCAGTCCTGTCAGAGAGATTCGTGCAGTATGTGCTGTTGCACCATCTTGCTGAAACCAAGTTGTTCTGTTGGTCCCAAAATTTCTTATTTGACCACATAAGAAATGTTGAATCATTGTCACATAACAATCTGCAGTAACAGTTTGCGCACGGCCATTGAAATCTTCAAAGAAGTATGGCCCAATAATTCCTTTGGAAGAGACAGCACTCCAAATGGTTACCTTTTGTGAGTGCAGGGGCCGCTCATGAAGTTGCAATGGATTCTTTTGTGCATAATACCGAAAGTTCTGCTTATTTACGAAGCCATTCAAATGTAAGTGGGCTTCATCAGACGTCCATAAATTCGGAAGAACTTCGTTATTTTCGTTTTTATTAAAAAATCGCTCACAAAACATGACACGATTATTTACATCTTGCTAATTTAATTTAAGCACAACTTGCAACTTGTAGGGATGAAATTTTAGATTGTGTTTCAGTATTCTTTGTGCACTAGAGCGATCCATGTTAAGTGCCAGAGAATATCTCCATACTGAACGTGTCGGGCTGTTCACTATAGCAGCTCTTAACTTTCTCAATATTTTCAGGTGTACGAATAGATTTTGGTTTACGTGGAGATTTCTTCTTTAGTTTTGAGCCTATTCCTTCTATTTGCGAACCCAATCATTTATCGCATGAGCAGAAGGCACAGGATCATGACGACGAAACTCCCTACGAGCAGCTTCGGCGCTTTGACCATTTAGATAATAAGATTTTAAAGCAAACCCTCTTTGCTCACCAGTCCAATGTTCCATGTTTACTAAATTGCAACTATCACGCTCAACAATGACATGAATCTAAGCCTTCTGATATAAACCATTTACTAACAACAACAAAATTAAAATTTCCATGACCCACCTTGTACTTCATCAGTTTAGCCAACACTGACATGTAGTATGTTACTATAACAGTAGCATGAGGGAGAACTATGTACATGCCACTTACAACTACAGAGATGGCCGACATGAACAACAACACACTTTGATGTTAATGTGCGGAATCACCTCAACATTGCATATCCACATCAGTGGAATGGTGTGAACCAGTTCCATGGCCAACATGGTCTCCAGATCTGACACCTCTTGACTATTTTGGTGTATGTTCCCGTAATGTCAGCAGAGCATCTTATTGCTCGAGTCCTTGGAGTGATTAAAAAGTTTCAAAGACTACCATACTTATTGGGCCAGGGGCATGAGGCTCAGCAATGACGTAGGAGATGCACACTTCGAAGTCCGTTTGTAGTATAGGCAGCTTGATGTGCTACACTTGTTGGATTTATTGATGAAATGTGAATGCTTTGATGTGTTACCACCTCCAACCTGTGTATTTCTGGTCATGGGTTCCTTCTTGAAGGTAGATCAGTTTGCCATACTGTACAACATACTAAGCATAGTTGGTGTTTTGTTGGGATACACTGTATATAAAAACCCTGCTGTTTTGAAATATTTAAGCTACAGAAAGGAAACTATCAAGGCAGCTAGAGGAAAAAAATCAATCTCAGGTTCTTGATGAGCTCTCATATTACATAAATTGACATTTGTTCCTGATGGACCCATGCAGGTAAAAAGAATTAACTCTTTGTGTATCATAAGTCAGTTTTTGTTCCTAATTAATTAGGAGGAAGTAATTATTTAAGATCCTTAAAGACATTGCATGACAGTTCAACCTGAGAGATATAAAAGATGAACCAATGAATAAGAGCTAATCTACAGAAAGGTTATGTTACATTATATTTTGTTGAGGTAAAGGAAGGAGCCATGTGTCTAGCCTTTTATTCTAGCCATTGGCTAACCTTGGAAAAACAATAGTGGAAACTACAATTCACAACCTTCTGTTATATAATTTAAAGTATGACTGCATAAAAGACTTGAAGAGTCCTGTTGCTGTCGATAAAAATGCATTTGAGAGCTCAATTGTAGGTATGTCCTTGAGGTAACATACAAAGTTTTCTGAATTTTACAACTATTGTTTTAATTTGTACCTGCAAACATCTTTAGCAATTTTAATTACACTGTAGTACTATTACTATTGGTGTCACTTATTCCAGTTTAGGTGATAATGTTTGATTTCTTTTTTGGAATGCAGAAATTCTGTGGAAACCACTTTGCTTTCAGATAAATGAAAGAATAAGACTCATACTTAAGTTTGGAAAACATCTTAGTTCTAGAAAAAACTTCTTGGCTGATTTTATGTGGTCCTGCTGGAGTAACTGGGTCCAGATGTTTTGTCCATAACCGTGTGGTGGACGTAATCGGCGATGCGGACGAGGTCTTCTTGGTGAAGGTTCAGTTGTGCCTGAAGTGTTAACTGTTGGGAATGCAATACTTATCTAGAGAGGGGTCTTCTCTGATTGGCTTTGAGTGACTGAGGCGGTGCGGCTGGTGGGAGGGGTTTAGCTCCTCCTTCAGAAACTAGTAGTGACCAAGAAGCAGCTAGGCCCCTTCCACCAACCATACTGCCTCAGCCGACCCAAAGATAGTCAGAGAAGACCCCTCTCTACATAAATACCACACCCTCGATGGTTAATGCTTCAGATGCAACTGAACCTTTACCGGGAAGACTTCGCCTGCACAACTGATGATGTCCGCTGCAGTTGTGGACAAAACGTCTGGACCCAGTTACTCCAACAGAACACAGCAAATCAGCCCAGAAGTTTCTTTTGGAATTATCAACTCTGGCCATGAAAGCTTACGCTTACAAATTATTATTTCATACAACTGAAATGCCTGGTTTTGCCCATGGTTTGACAGTTTATTCCTACAACTTTTAGACTTAAGTTGCACTTGTCTGATAACCTTGTATTTCTTTGCAGACATTTAAAAATTAACACTTAAGATACTCAAACAAAAAGTTAATTAAAACTCTTGGGAGACTATTAAGAGCAAATAAATAAATAAAAGCACAGAGGAAACCCTGTGCAAAAGTACTGTTGAACAGCCACAACTACTACAGAAGGAAAGTGCTGCAAAGCATGAGTTACAACATTTTGAGTTAAGAAGCAGAGTGTCGCTTATATCACCTTTACAGAACTTTAAGCAAGCATTAATTTATTATTTTTATAATCATTATTTGCAGAAATGGGTGATGTATATCCAACCCAAATTTAGTTACCATTCACTCAGTGTCAACTGTGTAACCAGGATTTATTGTAGTGTTATGTGTTAATTGACTTAACTTCCTAATGACATTCTAAAGCCCTTAAAAATATTACAATTTGTTTTATTGGTACCCTATAAAAATTTATACAAATAAGATTGTGATTAATTAGCCAGCATTTTCTGTGATTTGACAGCTTATCCCTACAATATTCAGCCTTAGGTTGTCCTTGCCCAATAACCTTGTGCTTCTTTGGAGGAATTTAAAAAATATTACATGAGAACTTGAGTTATTTAAAACTCCCTGAACACTATAAAGATAAAAAATATACATAATCAAAATGCCAAGAAGCTACCATGCTAAAGTACTGTTATAAACCAAAACTATTTCGATTTGTAACAATGATTTCCTGTTAATGCAGCCGAATGTCTTCCACATTGTCGCATTTGAACTATCTTGTCACTGTTTATAGAGAAAATCTATTGGGAAAAAATAATAATTTGAGTATCATCAATATAGCCTTGTTTATTATTAGTAACTAACACACACAAAGCTACTAAGAAAACAAATTTGAGTGTATTATTACTCCGTGATCAATGTCAGAGAGGAGATCAGCAATATATCAACCTGCTGTTCCTTTGTTATTTTGTGAGGCTGTGAAAATGTAATTATTCTAGTTGGTAATGTTTGACCTTTTATGATGGTTATTGTTGACAAAGGTATGGTCTTGCAAGATTTTGACTTCTAAGCCAGACAGTAATTTTTACCTTGTGTGAAAGGTTACTGGTACCAAGTTTGGTTGAAATTGGTGCAGTAGTGTAAAAGTCTATAAGGAACATACATTGAGTTTTATATGTATTAAAATAGTCACCAGAACTGTATTCTAGTCCAATTTATACTTGTTATACATCAGAACTCAGTAGGTAACATAATGTTGAGTCTTGGGCTCCACTGGCAGTAATTTACAGCAGTACTGTACTGCCTAAAAGTGGGAAGCATGCTTTTACTTGGATAGGGCTACATAGGCAGTATTTTAATGTAAAAGTATGAATGCCAACAGCAGCTTCAAGGTTCCAGGCCAGATTCCATTTTCTTGCAGTAACTTACTGCCCCTGCTCAGGCTCCACTGGCAGTATTTCACTGTGACCATGTTCAACACCACATTATAGTCTTTCTTAACTGTATTTCATTGTTTTTCAATCTGTTTGTTAAAATATAGCTTGATACTGAATTAATAACAATTGAAGTTGAGAAATATCCAATTCTTTATAATTCTGGGAAAGAAAGTTGTAAGGTTAGAAAAGCGAAAGTTAGAACCTAAATAAACAATAACTACGCCTGCTGAAATAACTTTTACAAAGATCTGATGTATGAATTCATATGACTTTTTCTACTCACTCTTGTACAAATTGTGCTTAAAAAAACTTATTCCATCTCCTCGATGTTAGTCAAGATAAACATTTGTAGAAATTATTTTATTAAACATTTCCTTATAGCTACAGTGGGAATACAAAAATGTAGTAGGCTTAAGTGATATTAACATTTTTAAAAGATGGTCATAATGTGATGGTTTTGACATTTCATACTCTTTACAGAACCAGGACAATGAATAACAACTTCCTATTTGAGAAAAGTGTAAGTATTTGACATAGATATGTGCTTTAATAAGATCTAAATTTTCTATGTAGTAAGATTTTATCTCTTATGGTTTATCAATTATGCGAAAGCGACCCGGGTTCGATCCCAGGCAACTGCAGGTGGGATTTGTGGTGGATGAAGTGGTGCTGGAGCAGGTTTTCTCCGGGTTCTCCGGTTTCCCCTGCCATCTCATTCCACCGGTGCTCCATCTTCATTCCATGTATCATCAGTGTCACTGCCTGCGGTGCCTATGTAGTAAAAGCGAGCATTAAACACTTAAAAAAAAAAAAAAATTATGCAAAAGTCACCCAGAACGAAGAGCACTTAAGAGGCTTTTTCCAAAATATTCAAGATTACATTTCATATACATTATAATACTGGTCATTAAAGCAGTAAATTACTGCCACTGGAGAACTAGCCTGATAGTATTATAGTATGTCTTTTTCATTTGTACAGTAAGACTTATTCTACTAGTATAACTGCAGCAAGTCTGCCTCTTAAAATATTGTATGTATTTTACTTTCTGTATTATAGGAAATAAGTAAATCAGACACACCAAAAGAAATACAAAAACTTCTAGCTCTGGAAACAATCAATACTAGGTATCCCACAGAAGAATGGCTGCACATATATACTGATGGATCCTCGAAGGAAAACCTTACTGGAGCTGGAGTTACATGTTCACATTTTTCCTTTTATCATTCTGTTGGCAGAGACACAACAAATTATGATGGAGAAATAGAGGCTATATACATTGCTCTCCGACAATTATTAAATCTTCCCTTAAATAAATTTAACAAGGCAGTAATTCTTTCAGATTCTAAAGCTGCAATTCAGGGAATATGTTCAAATACTACAAAGAAGTCAACAAAAATTAGAGAATGCTACAAAATGTTAACACAACTCCAAAAAGTTAATAAGACTGTTCATCTCCAATGGATTCCAGCACACTGTGGAGTCATGGGGAACGAAGCTGCAGACTCACTTGCAAAGAAAGGCACAACAATAAAACAAAATTCTAAATTCAATTTCTCATATTCCTCAATAAAACGCTTGATCATAAAAAATTTTTGTCATTCATATCTACAAGAAATAGAAACAAATGCCAAAGATAAAAAATGGATTACACTACTTTCCAATCCAGATATAATCCCCCAGAGACCAAGGAAAACAGCTGTTGCAGCCTTCCGACTATTGACAAATCATGACTGCTTGGCAAGTCATCTCTACAGAATAGGTATCTCAGCCTCACCAATATGTGTCCTGTGTAACGATCCAGCAGAAATGAACGAAGACCACTTGAAGACCTGTGAAGCATTAAGATCAGAAGAAACTACAGTTCAAAAGTATTGGAAAGCACGAATGCTAATGGCTTCATTGCCAGATGCAAGGCACTAGAAAACAACAACAACTTTCTGTATTATGCATAGTAAGTAGGGGGAGTATTGTATTCCACCCAAAAGTTCAATATTGAGATTTCATTGGAAATGCATGTTTTGAGGCTCTCTGAATAAAAAAAAGTGTGTGTGTGTGTACATGCGTGGGTGGAGGTGTGGGTGCGTGCGTGCTTAGGCACCATACTTGGTTTTTAAGTTCAGCATCTTCCACTAATCCACCCCTGACTACTATTTACAAGGAACATTTTTCAAAAATTCTTATTTTATCAAAAATGGTCCTAACAATTAGAAACATATGTTTAGGATATTTTCAGGACAAATGAAATGTATATCGAGAATTTTCTGGAAATGTTTTTAGAAGTCGTCTTCATTCTGAATGACTGGTAAACCATAAGAGATAGACAAAATCTTACTACACAACAAATTGGAGCTTGTTAAAGCATAATTTATGTCAAATATGTTCTTTTTCTTGCACTGAACCATTTTGGGGATTTTCTTTCTTATTTGTCTGAGTTTTTGAAAACATTTATACTTTTCCCAAATAGGAAGTCCATTATTCATTTTTTTGTCTCTTGGCTGTCCAAAGAGAATGGAATTTCAAAGCCTTCGCATAGTGAACAACTTTAAAACCTTTTACTATCGCTTAAAACCTACTGTTTTCCCATATTTTCCTTGCACCTATAAGAAAATTAGTGATACGATAATTTCTGCAAATGTTTATCTTGATTAACATGAAGTAGATAGAGGAACAAGAGTTTGTAAGAGAAGTTTGTACAAGAGTAGAGAAAGTCATATTTGCAACACAGAAGTCATTTAACCTTATGGAATAGTTTTTATCAACAGGAAGTTAACACTATCTTATCACTATTTTAATTCCCAGCAACATTTTCATTAGTATGATTATGTTATCAGACAGCTGTTTGGTTATCACATAATTTTTTACGCAGACTTCAGTTATGTTGTTTGTAGTTTTAAGAGCAGTTTGTGTAGCAGTTTGAAATGGAAGGACATGCAAGCAGTCTTGGTGTAGTAGTGTGCAAAGTCGAGAGTGATCAATTGGATAACATATTTTCAAGTTGAGAACCTTTCTACTCGTGTGTCTTATATTGTGGGTTCATAATGAAGACTTCAACATCTTATCTGATTTATTGCTCAAAATACTTGTGGTTATTTATTCACATTGGAAACACAATAAAATCTGATGTGTTACATTCACGCAACTTTCTTTACCCACTGTAAGTTCTTATACATAGCTACTGCAAACTATTCTTACAAGAGCTTATTTTTCTATCTGCTTAAAATTGATTGAGAGGAATATTTGCAGAATCAGTTTTATTACATATTTTGCTGTAGGTACAGGGGAATATAGCAGACCTAAGTGATAGTCAAATGTTTAATAGCAGGTTATTACAGTTGGTGAGAACTAACCTGGCACTTGACAGCTAGCTGATTCACCCACCTGTGAACGAGGCTAGCACTATCTCATCCAATCAACTAATGGTTGCGTGATGTGTTTGTAACACAATTGGATGAGATAGGAATAGCTTCGTTCACAGATGAATGAATTTTTTATTTAAACATTTGCAAAATTACAATCTGTTCAATAGTTGAACAATAAGTAACAATGATAACATATTACTTTTACAAACTATGGCCCATTGGCCATAAAGTTGCTTATAATTTGGGTGCAAATCTGTACTGCAATTCCAAGACTTGGTTTCTCTGTAATCGGCTTGTTGTGCTGCTGCTGTTGTCAAGTAGATTTATTGCCAGTCTATTGGGATGGCTGTAGAGACGCTTTTGGTAGGACAGGCTGTATGTTGCGATTTCCTGTTTGATTGTTGGGAGTTTAAAATCGTGGTAGATGTACTTATTACCGATGTACCAGGGGATCTTACCAATGGTTCGCAGAGTTTTGGATTGAAAACGTTCTAGTATTTCAATGTTTGAGTTGCTTGCTGTACCCCATAGTTGAATTCCATACGTCCAAATTGGTTTCAGTATAGTTTTGTATATGAATAGTTTGCTTGTCACTGAGAGTTGTGATTTAGGTCCAAGAAGCCAGTGCATTTTGGAGTATTTTAAATTTAACTGTTTGCGTTTGGTGCATATGTGTTTTTTTCAGGTGAGTCGTCTGTCAATGTACATCCCTAGATATTTCGTGTCTTGTGCTTCTGGAATAATCTGATTGTTAAGAGTAACAGGTGGATATAAGCATTTACGGAGTGTAAATGTTACGTGGTGACTTTTAGATTCATTAACTTTAACTCTCCACTTCTTAAGCAAGATTTCGATGTCAGAAAGATGGTCTTGTACAATTTGGGAAGCAGTAGTAGGATCTTCATGAGCTGACAGAATGGCTGTATCATCTACAAAACTTGCTATAGTTGTTTTCTTTTGTTGGTAGGTCAGCAGTATACAATATGTATAGAATTGGTCCTAGTACACTACCTTGTGGTATGCCTGACTTAATAGGATGAAGTTCTGTAAGGGTATCTTGGAATTTTACTTGAAAATATCTGTTTTCTATGTAAGATTTTAATAACACATAAAAATGATGTGGCAAAGATTTCTTCAGCTTAAACTTTAGTCCAGTATGCCAAACTTTATCAAATGCCTGACTAACATAAAGAAATACTCCTGAGCAGTACAGTCGTCGTTCAAATGCGTGGTTAATCACTTCAGTTATTCAATGTGTTTGTTCAATTGTGGAGTGTTGGGGTTGGAATTCAAATTGGAAGCTGGGAATCAGTGAAGACAAGTGAGGTTTCAGTTTAATGAGAAGTAACTTCTCAAATAATTTAGAAAGCACTGGGAGCAAACTAATTGGTCGGTAAGATTTTACTTCATGTGGAGGTTTTCCTGGCTTTAGAAAGACTATGATCTGTTCTATTTTCCAATCTCCAGGGAAGTAACCAGTCCTTAATATAGCATTAAACATACAATTTATGAATATGACTGCTTTAAATGGTAGCTCCTGAAGCATTCGTCCAGTGATGAGATCATATCCTGGGGTCTTTTTTGCATTTAACTGGCTTATAACTGTTCTTGTCTCTCTATATAATATAGGCGGAGTTTATGAAAATGACACCTTGAACGAGTTCCCCAAATAAATCTAAATTTAGTTAAAACAGTGTGTGAGCAATAAGTGATTAGGATTGCAGAGGGATAGAGTACACATGGCGCCAGCATAGCCCTGTTGTGTGTTGCTTTACAAGGTCAGTGTTGCACCAAGTATAATCAGTGAAGAACTGTCAAAAACTCTGATGTGTTGCACCCAGATGACTTTCTCTACTCTTGTACTAATCATTCCTACAATCTCTTATTCCTCTATCTTCTTCCTGTTAGCTGAGATAAACATTTGCAGAAATTATTTTATTGCTAATTATCTTGTAGTTGCAAGAGGAATATGGGAATACAGTAGGCTTTGAGCGACAGTCAAATCTTTTAAAGCTTTCAAATTCCCTGCTCTGTGTAAGGTTAACTTATAAAAAGATGAATAGCGATGTTCCATTTGACAGAAGTATTAGTTCTCCAAAACTTACATGAATAATGAGGAATATCTTTGAAATAGTTCACTCTACCAAAAAAAAAATATTTTGACATAAATTGTGTGTTTTAGCAAGATCTTCATTTTTTGTACAATACGTTTTGGTCTATCTCTTACGGTTTACCAGTTATGCAAAAGTCATCCAGAGTAAGTAGGACTTCATGGGCTATAGCGAGAAAATTCAAGATATACATTTCATTTGTCATAAAAATATCTGAAACATTTTAATCAAAATCGTTATGCCATTTCCACGTAAAGGGTAGTTTAGCGTGGAGCAGTTTTCTTCAAAATCTTTGTGTCACATCCTTGAAAGACATTAAATTTAAATACCAACTTTGGTTTTTAACTGACTTTTCGTTTCTGAGTTATGCTGTCCACAGAATGACAGACACACACATCTTTTTCTAAAAATGCTCTTTTTGTATTTAGGGGGCCTCAAAACATATTTCCAGTAAAACCTCAACATCAAATTTTTGGGTGGAATACAATACTTCCTCTACTCTAGTATACGTAGTAGAGAAAGTAAAAAAGTAAGTGCCAGTATGCCTCGTCGACTTCAAAAGGGTGCAATATCAGGATGTGAGTTTGGACAGGGCAGAGTGATTGCTCTCCGGGAGGCAGGTTTGTCATACTGTGACATTTCAGCTGGTACAGGCAGGCTGCTAGGACTGATGCATGTGTGGAAGCATTGGATAGAAGAGGGTTATATGTGGCAAAAATTGGGTACTTGTCCGCAGCACAGGAGGACCACCATCTTGTTCATATGGTCATAATCAACCAGACAGCTTCATCTACAGTGTTAGTTCAACGCTGGAGCACTGCAACAGGTGTGAACCTATCTGCATCAACGATTTGTTGCCGTCTACTGAAAATTGGACTAATTGCACAATGCCATTACGTTAGCTTCCATTGTACAGAAACTACAATTGCCTCTGATTGCAATAGGCTTGTTAATGCCATCTCTGGCATGCTGAATGGCAAAATGTAGTCCCACTTTTTGGGATGCATATGGGATAATTTTCATTGGTTATCTCTAAAAAGAAAAGCAATTAATGGTGAGTATTATGCAAACTTGTTGCAGTGTTTGAGTGATGAAATCAAGCAAAAACGGCTGCATTTCACAAACAAGAAAGTTTTGTTTCATGAAGACAATGCATCAGTTCACACATCCACTTATCTTCTTCTTTATCTGATTACCCTCCCTTTATGTAGGACTTGCAAACCAGTGTCTAGGGTCAGATGCCTGTCAGGGAGCACAGGAACCTATGGACTGCACAGGGTGAAGACCTGGAAGCGGGTGATCAGCCCAGCACCATGTATGATAGTGAGGAAGAGGATGATATGAAATGCAGGCAAAATCAATGAATGGAAAGGTGACGATGGAGCAATTGGTGGAATAAGTGGTGGGGGAAGCCAGAGAACCTGGAAAAACCTGTCCAGACGCCACTTCGTCCACCACAAATGCCACATACGGGTCCCTGGGATTGAACCCAGCTGCCTAGGTAGGTGAATGGTCTAACTGCTTAGCCACAGCGCCATCTTCTATCCATTATTGCCATAGCCAAAATCAATGAGTTAAAGTCCAAATTGCATCCTCATACACCCTATTTGCCAGATTTAAACTCCTCTGATTATTTTTTGGTGGTAAAAGGTTTGCCAAAAATGAACAGGTGGAGTTTGCAATTGATGGCTATTTTGCAGAGCTCGACAATTCTCACTGTAAACTTGGCATCAAATCTATTGAGCATCACTGGGAAAAGTAATCATCTAAAAGGATACTATGTAAAGAAATATCATCAACCACAAGGATTAGGCTTTTAGACCTGTTCTGTCCTCTTCAAAGAAATCTCCATCATTTTGTGGGTCTTCTCTGTCTCTAATGCAGATCTTTTTAGGGATACAGTGCCATGCCATTCTTTGTACATGTTCATAATATTTTTCTTGATATTCTTTTATTTTAAAATTTAAATTAAATATTTTCAGTTCATCTCTTATCGTTTCATTACATTGTCTATTTATTTTTCGGTAACCAACTACCCTCTCAAAAATCTCATTTCTCATACTTGTATTTTGTGTTTTTGACTTAATGTGAGAGTCCAACATTCTGCACCATATAAGAGAGTTGGTACTGCCAGAACTTTATTAAATTTCAAAATAGTTTCCTTCCTTGTTTTATTTAATAGAGTTCTTTTAATCGTTCCACATATATGATTACAAATTTGTAATTTTCTTTGTTGGTCTAATTCTCTTGTATTTCCAATTTCACAACCTAAGTATTTAAAGTTTCTTACTTGTTCTACTATTTTATCGTTAATTAGGATATTACATTGTAGCTGCATTTTGCTTTGAAAAGCTAAAATTTGTATGTAGAGAAATAAGGATGTTTTTTCCCAACAGTTTTGTTCTTTCTTAGTAAGGTCAGCTACTTCTGGGACAGCCCTTATATGTTAAGGGTCTGTTTATGATGTTATTAAATAACTATGGGACCAAAGCGAAGGCACAAAGGTTTGGAATGTCAAAGGATTTGTATAGACTATGCAGCATTTCCAGAACTTGGAATACAGTCAAGGAGGGGTAGATTAAGGAAGTCAGATGTTCTGCTGATGTTTCACATTCTTTTGCATGAATATCAGGGCATTGTTTATCTGTAATTAATAGCTAGAGTTGTACAAAATTATTATAATCTGTAAGAGTGAGAATTCACCATAAAAATCTATTTGTGCTGAAATTACAGAATTGGTGTTATATGGCATTGTTTCATTTGTAAAGTGATTATTTAATCAAATGCCATGTACAGAGGTATTTTTTAGTGGTGGCGTGTGACGTAATGTTGCGCAGTAGTTCATGGTCGAGTCCACTTGTCTATTGCAAGATAAAAGGGGTGTCTGGTTAGTATCTCTTCGACTTCTAGCCTCTAGCCAGCAGGCTGCTGGTGGAAACTTACCCCCACCATCGCTTTGCGTGATGTCACTTGTGCACATCCGAGCAAGGTCACGCGCCACTTCTAAAAAATACCTCTGTACTCTTGTATTTGTTCTCAGTGACTAGCAAAGTGCTTCCAGCATATTTTGAAATGTGGAATAAACACTGAAAAATTTAATGCCACATCCAGGATTTAAATCACGGATATTCTATTCCACATGTGGCTGCACTAACCACTGAGCTATTATGGCAACATACTGTTATGACATTAAATTCCCCAACTGACTCACATTTTCGCGGTAGACCACAAGGAAATATCAAATTTGAGATCACATACTCCAATGGTGATTTGCCTATATATGGTCGGTGTGTATTAGAATAATAAATTCTCATTAATTAGCCTTATAAAGGGAAACTATTCTAAAAACTTTAAAGCCCAGGATTTAAGTACTTATGAATTTGAGGCACCATTGGAGTATGTGATCTTGAATTTGAGATTTCCTTGTGATCATTAGTTAAAAGTTGTGCCAGTTGTGGAATCTAATATTGTAGCAGTATGTTGCTAATGGTTAGAGCAGCTGCATGCAGACCAGAATGTCTGTGGTTCAAACCCCAGCAGTGGCATTGAATTTTTCGGTTCTGATTCCACATTTTAAATTTTACCTACAAACAAATCATCATTGATTGGCCTTGTAAATAGTTCTTCCATATAGTTCACAATACTGATCCATAATCAGCCCTAGATGGGTTGTTTCAGTGGTTGATAAAGTATAACAAGAGAAATTTGAAAGTGCTAGTTCAACACATGGCAAATGGTAGATTGATAGGTCAGTAGTGGGGATGTGGAAGCTAAGATTAATGTACTGCTTAGCATTAGCTTATGCTCATGATATAGTACTAATTGCAGATACAGAACGGAAGTTACAACAGGCAATAGCAGGTGAGGAGGAACATTAAAAGAAAGAGGGATGAGGATGTCTAGAACAGAAGATCAGTTAGATCAGATAAGGATTGAAACTGATGCACAGTGCTTAACACAAGCACAGAGGTATTTTTTAGATGTGGCAAATGACCTTGCGAGGATTGGCGCAACTGACATCATGTAAATTGATAATCGGGGTAAACATCTCGGCTTCATAAGCAAGAGACTCCTAATAATGCAAGCACTGTACTTAAACATGCATTCCTGCGATGTTGACTGCACGGAAGTGAGAGAAATACTAACGTGACACCCCTATAATACAATACAATACAAAAGTGAATTCGACTGTACGGCCAGTGGATCTCCGGCCCTGGCGTTTTACAGCTGTGATGAGTTGGAAGGGGAAGGTTAACGTTGCCAACGTATAGTTAATGAGTTAAATAAGGAAAAATTGAAGCTATTAACAGTGAAGCAACAAGATTCTAAAGTAAGAACAAATTAGAAACTAAAAACTTCACTTATCTTAGTATGAGCTGGACACAGCTTGAAACCCAGGGTCAGCAAATCATACTAAGATAAGTGAAGTTTTTAGTTTCTAATTTGTTCTTACTTTAGTATAGTTAATGAGTTTCAGAAAATGGATTCTCAAAATTATCTTGACAATGAAAGTATGTGGTATTTATTAAATTTAAAACATTGAAATACAGGTTTTGGTTTTGTTTTCATGCAATATCTTTGTTACACCACTATTCTGTTCGAATATTACCTTTACATCTGTTATGCATAGTAGCTGTAACCTTTTGCATTACTGGAAGCGAGTAATGCACCGGATGTTAAAACTTTCTGCTAGCACCAATCAGCAGTCTCACTGCTAGGCATGACTTCCAAATGTAGCTCCATGGTGCCAACTCCGTTTTACAAGGACCACATGGTTTCAATTACTTTGGTATTTGTGCATGTTTTTTTCTGGTAGGTAATACAGTATAACAATTGTCTCCATATTGTACTATTCTATGATCATTTATATGCATACTGTTCACGTAAATTTACGAAGTAGGGATGCAATTTGTAGATGCAAGTCATAAGTTCCAATTGAAATTCACTTTTATTACTTATGGTGTCTTTGAGCTTCTCTATCATCATATTAAGTAGTTCTAAACCCCTAGCACAACAGCCCTTACAGGCAAAGATTACAACTACCGGGAGAACAAAAGCTTACAAATCAACTGTGAGGCGTTTTGCCTGTTGGTATCCTTGGCGACCGTTGCCCTTTGCTGCTATCACAGAAAGGCAGGAATGAAACCGTACATTTTTAAAACTACTTACCAACTTTATGAAAGAAGAAGCTGAAACTGGCCACTGTCGTCCATACATTTTTGGCAGCTCTTAGGAAACTATCTAACTACCTGGGTGACCGAGCTTCGCTCGGCGTTTCTCGCCTCTGTTTTTGAGAAATATTTTAATCTTTTTTGTGGGAGAAGATAGATAAACCTGAAAGGAAAAACGTTAACTAAATAATCATTTCTGTTGCAATTGTTAAGAGTTAAAAAGTACTTAAATAGATAAAACACTGTGAATGTAATATGCAGCATTTCTATTTCAAACATGCACAAAATTGTATGACTTATTTTAAAACTGTGGATAAAAATGTTTTTTTTTGTGTGTGTGTTTTTGTCACGTTTTTTATGGAAAATTGTTTATAGAAGAGTGTGTAGAGAAAGAGATGTGAATGTGTTACCTAAAAGTGAGTAGAAAAAACACTGTGAATATAATATGCATGCATACAAAAATTAAACCAAATCTTTAGAGCCATTTCTGAAATACCGGGTATATATCTATATACAAGAATTGCACTGTAGAAGCGGGAATAAAAAATGTTATTTTTTATGTAAAATCGCGTTTTTTTGGGAATTACACCTACATAGATGAACTTAAAAAGCAAAACCCTATCTGAATACAAAATTTGATGGAAATCGTTAGAGCCGTTTCCAAGTTGCACGGAATAAATATATATATTTATATACAAGAATTGCTCGTTTAAATATATAAGATTTAAAGGGAATTGAAGTACACTGCTAATAAACTCTGTATTCATGTTACTAGTATGACACTTGTCTCTCTTATTCAAAAGCATTTGTTAACGTAATTTTTCCAAAGTCAGCTTCAAAACTTTTCTTCTGTATTGTGTTTTATTTACAAATTTAAAAAATGTAGGATATTTAAGAAGTAACGTTAATTTGCTAAAACTGACCAAGTGAAGGAAAAATGAATGAGGCAAAAATATGAAGAAATAGACATGATGAAAAGGAAGATACAATTCAACATAGTGTGAGCCTAAAATGTTTGGACTTCGCAAAAGTCAGTGTGGCTAATGGATGGTAAGAATAAAATATTGGGCAAAAGAAACATTGAAAAGGTGGAAAAAAGTTTAAAACTGACATTAGAAAGAAATTCTTCACGTTACTTTGCTGCCTTTATATAAACCTAAAGGGTTATCAGTTCCTCCACACCATGTCGGTGCGTACCGTCCAAGACAACTTGGTATTCTGTTTATCTACATTACCTTTCATGAATTACATATGTGAATCTATCATATACTTTAGTTCATAGAACGTTATAAATAACCATAGGCTCGCTGCAGCCAGTGCTGCCAATGGAATTCCCATCTCTAAGGGAATTTTGGTTATAGGAGACAGTGAGCGACTTCTTGATGACCCTATATTTTTGCGTGAAATCCTGTATTTATCCTAATGCTGTTGCATGAATAACAATTCTTTAGCAAGTTCGAGATGTACAGATGTGCAGAATTCTAAATGTTATGTTCAGCGCTATACTCCCCCCAAGAAAAAGATGTAATTCCTGCAATTTTTTACTGTGACAAATGACAAGTCCAGTTAATTTTTATGACACTTTATTTCTTCTTAAACTATTAGCAAAGTGCTAATACTTTTACTGAAACCAATGTTGCAGATACAGAATCAATACACAACTGTTCTGTTGTATTGTAACTTTGCACTCACAGCTGTTCTCTCACACAACTGTCCTTGACACACAGCGGTATCACACAACTAAATGCCTCACAACTAGCTCTCACTGCACAAGCCATTCTGCTTATATGGTTGAGGATCACTGCAGAATTTTTTGGAAACTGAAGTTTGTGAGCTTTTGCACATGAAAAACTCCAGAGATGCAGTCAGCAGCGTTTGTGCTTAAGCCGATACATTGTCACATCTGCAGTTATGGTTTGCAAAGCCAATGGGGTGAGGCAACCAACACTTAATCCCTCTGTGGCAAACTCAGCCGCCATGACAGTACTATATTTTGAAGCCTAAATCTCTATTTAACACAATAGGTATACAATGGAGGGGCCATCTCCACACCACAACTTATGTGAGATCTATTGCAGCTATCAACCCCCAGGAGAAAGCGATGACATGAAGGAGCTACAGGCCAGGGATATGCGGAAGTTCTTAACGCCTATGGTTTGAGTATCCATCCCACTATTGGAGCTGCCTAGAGATAGCGATGAATGACACATCCAGCCAGGCAGCCCTCTAGTATCCAGAGGGACACTTTCCTTGGAGCAAGCATCTTCGCCACCGATCAGTATTGTCATATTCAATGAAACCTAGAGAAGGAGATGGAATGAAAAGGAAATGAGGGAAAGTAAATCATAGTAGATGAGAAACTACCTCAGCATTCACCTACCGACCATGGCAAATCTTGAAAAATCGTAGGTTAGGGGAATCAAATCCAGGAGCTCCTGAATGCAAACCCTTCATGTTACTGTGGAGTCAAGTTGCTTGTTTATTTAACATAATTCATTCTTTGAACATTTATCTCTCCACATAAACTTCATGAACACCATATTAAATATAAATTTCATGCACTATAATGTCATACTAAAATTTTGTTTCTATTATTAAGATTTGTATTTATTTTAATGCCCAATTTTGTTCATTTATTTTTTTAACATATAATTCTTACTCCTTAAATGAAGAAAGCTGTCACTACAATCACACAATTTGTGCATGTTCAGTAGGGTACATTATCACTCCAGCTCAAACAAGAGCTTGTTACCAGCTCAGTATATCAATTTGTTGAATCACTTCTCACTCCTGAGTAAGAGCTACCCACATTTCTTCAAAGATTTAGAAAATTCATCAAATGAATGTAACGTTAAAGCATGTCCCACTTATTTTTGGGATTAAGGCCGAAACTTCTTACACGTGACCCTTACTCCTGATGTAATTGCAAACTTTATAATTCAGCGCCACAATTTGAACAAATATTACTGTGAGGAATATACTCAGAAGTTTGGTTCATTCAGTTATAGACATCATATATGTTTCATACTTCATCAAGTTCTATACAATTTATAAAAAAATTTTATGTGTACAAGAATTCTGATATACTTATACAGATATAGAGAATAAAACCATAATTTGAACGTTATAACTCATCTATTTTATGCAAATATCTTCAAATTATTTCTCCAATGCAGATTTAAATTGCTTCATCTCAGCACTTTTAAATTTAGTGGGAATTTATTGTGCAATGTACCAACAATTATGGTAGGCCTTTTTAGTGGCTTTCTTTGTAATAGATATTCTAAAGTAATTACCCTGATTTCTTGTATTATAATTGTGGAAGTCACTATTACAAGCGGAGCCCTAATGATCGATGGTCAATACTTTTTACCTAAAGTAAGTAGACAAAGTATAATATTCCACCCAAAACTTTGATACCGAGATTTCACAGGAAATACACATTTTGAGGCACTGAAAACAGAATTTTTAGGGAAAGAAAGGTCCATGTGAGTGTGTGTATGTGAATGCATAACTCAAAAACAATGAGTTCATTAACCCTTTCACTGCTGAGATATTTTGCTACATATGCCGTTCATGCTCTAATTCCTAAACTGGTTTTCATATCTCTTTCTGAGGCACATCAGTCGAAGCGATTCGGATAGCCATGATGGTTAAGGCAGTACGCAATGAACTGGCCATACATTCAAAGCCAAACGTCGTGAGTTCGAATCCCAGCAACTGCAGTTAAATGTGCTTGTAGTAAAGGAAGGGGAGGGCCCAACTAAAATAATCGGTGCAATGGCATGCATGGAAGCTGACAGGGTTACATTTGAGTGCAGTGGCATGGATTTAGCTTTTTTTCTCAAAAAAAAAAAAGGACACTACAGTTTTATTGCAAAAATTTAGTGTTTTAAATTAATATTTTTACAATAGGAAATGGCTGCAAATAGTTGAATTCAATTTATTTAGATTAGCATAACAAGAAAGTGGAACATATCTCAACAGTGAAATGGTTAAATTCCCCATCGTCTATGTGATGGCAAACGCAGTGGAAAGGTTAAGTACCAATTTTGGTATTTAACCCTAGCATCTTTCAGGGATGCTACACAAAGATTTTAAAGAAAATCTTGCCACTCCAAATGATCCTTTGCATGGAAAATGTTTCAAAAGTGTTTATTTTCTCAAAATGCATGTAACATAATTAAAATACTACATGTTTAAGATATTTTCATAAAAATGAGACAGATATTTTGAATTTACTGGGAATGTCCTCTTCATTTTGGATGACTTAGGCATAACGGTAAACTGTAAGAGGTAGGCAAAATCTTACTACACAAAAAATGCAGATCATTCTTAAAGCACACAATGTGTCAGATTGTTTTGTTGAATTAACCACCCCTGAAATATTTTTTGTTTTTGGTTTAAATTTTCAAATACTTCTACTTTTCTCAAATGGAAAGTCGTTACTTGATTATGCAAAAAGAACAGAATTTTAAAGCCATCACATAGTCAGCTAATCTTAAAAGATTTGACTATTGCTTCGGCCTTACTGTGTTCCCAAATTCCCATTGCACTTACAAGGAAATACTAAATAAAACCATTTCTACAAATGCATATCTCGATTAAAATGAAGTAGATAGAAGAATAAGCTTTTGTAAGAATAGTTTTAGAAAAAAGGGTAGAGAAAGAAATGTGAATGCAAAACATAAAGATTGTTTTTCTAAGTTTAAGTCCTCCTTAGAATTATATGTATATAACTTTATTTCCTGTTCATGACAGATGAATTGGTGTGGTGAATGTGACCTGAGCAATGGCAAGAGTAGCACTGCATCTCAAACACAGAGATGCAACACATACAGAGAAGCAGCCCACATTCAACCTCTTCTGCATCAAACTGGTGCTGACCACAATTGGACTTATTCTGATATATTTTTCACTCTCCATTGGCCTCACTTTCTACCAAAGATGGTTACTAAAGGTGAGAAAGTTAAACATAACATGTAAATTTCACAGAAACAACAAGATACCATACTTTAAGGCTAGTATTATTCTGTCCTTCCAAGGAATTTCTTCTGCAAGTAATGTAATAATATTTTAATATAATGCTATTCTATATCGTTTCTATATTTATACATGGTGCTCATTTTTATTTGTGCCTTCACTTTCCAATTTATGACATCACTCTTTAAAGCGAGTCTATGGTTACCTAGAAATGCACCTCCACTTTGTGCTACCTAACAATATATAGTTGTGGTATTTCCATTAATCTTGGCAGCTGAATCAGTGGTTGGTATCAGGTGCGATTTTTAGTGTATTTTTCACCTGGAGCTGTCCCCATTCTGTCAGGTTGTCACAGTAGCTTAATGGTTAAGAGCACCCACCTGGTAAGTGGAGGGTCTGTGGTTCAAATCCCAGCTGTGCCATCAAATTTTTAACTTCCAGTTCTACCTCTCAAACATTGCCCACACATGGCTTGTGTGTTTAAAAACACCAACAGTAAGTTTGTTGGCATAAATAAATAATAATCTATTTGGTTACCTGCCCGTGACCTTATGCCATGTTTTGGCACACGGAAAATCTTATGCTGAACTTCGGAAGACAAAATGTGAGCCCTAATGGCTCAACTTGTTATTTTGGCAAAGCAATACATCATCCTTTCATTATGTTTGTTTGGATTAAGGGACATATGGAAAATAAATCTGCTAGTCACCCTTCAGATAAAGGAGAGGAGTGAGGTAGGCTGTGTTTTGTTTACATCTGGAAGCCAGTTCAGAGAGCAACATGGTTTGACCTGTTTGCAATGTTGCCGAATTCTACAGCCACATTACAGCTGCAAAAGAATGTGTTTGGAATACTATTTTAAGTGATAAATTATTTAAAAACTCTGTGTGATGTCACATAGTTATTTCTGAAACTATGTCAGAAATGAGTTACTTTACTTATCTTAAAAGTAATCAATAACTGTTATTTTCATGTATTCTTGTTCAATTAAACATCTATGAAGGATATATTGGCAGGACTGTAATAAATTCCCTTCCACCCAATATATATAGCCTTCTTTAACTTTGTGATCATATAGGGGGCTTTGACTTAAGAAACAATCCTTCTATAGGCTCTTTTAACATTGGATTTTAGGCATTTTAATGTGGAACACATATTCACTTTCATATGCATACTTTGAGACTCTGCAGAGGATAGTGGAAGATTCTAGTTAAAGAAAAATGACTCTGCTCCAACTGGAAGTTGAACCCAGAACTCCTTAGGATGAGAAGCCAAAACACTGACCACTCAATTGCTCTCTATATGTTCCTTTTTTGTGTGCGTGATATTTCATTGTAAAAGTCAATCAAGTGACATTGAGTTGAGCTTGTAGTTTTAAATATTGGATTTACAGAGTACATTAGAGTGTACAAAATTTCAAATATTTCCTTATTTATACACCTTTCAATTTATTACACCTTAACCAGTTAAAGCTGCGGCAATATTTAATGGCTACTGACTCAACACAAAATCCAATCGTAGGCTTGCCATGCCTTGCAGTACTGTGTGGTTAAACACACTGTGAAATTATGCTGTACAGCCGGTGATATAAATATTATTTGAGCCCACAAAATTTATTTGTACAACAGGAAAAAGGGATAGTAATAGTCAACTATCAGCTGCCTTTAAATTTTGCGGCTACTGTAATTGAGCTATTTAAATGAAAATACTTGTCTCTTCTGAAAACTTTATTTATACTCTTTGATTTGGTTTTGTATCCATTTGTGATAACTATGTATTTAAGGCTTCTGTTCAGTTGAAGATCTTAACATTATCGGGAAAAGTAGTATCTTAGAACTTTGAGTTTGTATATAAAAGCATGATAAATTATTTGTTGCCTCTGCTCCCACCATATAAGGAGCTGGCTACATACTTAAAAGTTATTCATGAAGTTTTTGAGAGTTGTATTTCCATGTATCACTGATTTATTACTGTTATACTGGGAGAGCAAAAAGTTTCCAAATGGGCTGCGCATTACTGTGCCTATCTGTATTCTTGGTGCTCATTACTGTCTACCGCTATCATAGAAAAGCTCAGATGAAACCATACAACATTTTTGAAACTGATTTTAAAGGTTTTACTTATAAATTTTGTGAAAGGAGATGCTGAAACTGGCCACCTTCATTGCCCATATATTTTTCGCACCTCTTTAGGAAACTATCCATCACTCTCTGTAGTTCACGTTGAGAAATGCTGGCAATTTCCTGGCAGATATTTTGTTTTAATTCTTCCAGGGCGTGTGGGTTTGTCTTGTACACTTTATGTTTTAAGTTACCCTAGAGATAGAAATTGTAGGGAGTTAGGTCGGGGACTGAGGGGCCCACAATTCTACTAATCATTCTGTCCTGAAACACACTTTCAATTATTATTTTATTTATGCCAACAAACTTACTGTTGGTGTTTTTAAACACACAAGCCGTGTGTAGGCAAAGTTTGAGAGGTAGAACTGGAACTTAAAAATTCAATGCTCAGTGGTTAGAGCGTCCACCCGGTAAGCGGAAGGTCTGTGGTTCAAATCCCAGTTGTGGCATTGAATTTTTAAGTTCCAGTTCTACCTCTCACACTTTCAATTGTTCACATCAATAGACTGGCCATATGAGCTGTTGCAGTCTTGTTGAAAAAAGGCAAAATCATGCTCCCTGTTAGTTAATTTTCTAAAAAAAAGGGGGCAAAAAAGTATTCACGTATGTATAGGTGGCAACTGTTGACTCAAAAAATGTTGGTCCTATAACTCAGAATGTCGTATTGTTCATGAGGTATCGGTTCATGACAAAAATATTGCTGTGTGGTTCGCCATTAGCAAAGAAAGCTCCAGTAAGTGATTTCTATCTTTGGGGTAACTTGAGACATAAAGTGCACAAGACAAACCCACACATCCTGGAAGAATTAAAACAAAATCTGCACCAGGAAATTGCCAGCATTTCTCAACATGAACTACGGCGAGTGATGGATAGTTTCCTAAAGAGGTGTTAAAACTGTACGGATGATGGTGCCCAGTTTCAGCATCTCCTTTCATAAAATTAGTAAGTAAAGCTTTTAAAAGTAATTTTAAAAATGTTGTATGATTTCATTCACGCCTTTCTATGATAGCAGCAGATGGCAACAAGCGTGAGGATGCACACAGGCAAAACATTGTGCAGCCAGTTTGAAACATTTTTGCTCTCCCATTGTAATGAATACCAACTATAATAATGACATTTAAGGCAACAGTGCTTAGGAGAGAAACATAAATGGAAGTACACTAATACATGAAATGCTGTGTAACATCAATAATTTAACTTTATTTAATGTATTGTTACAGTACTTTTTAATTTGTTAAATGTTTGTGAGTCCATAAATATATTTAAAGTTTTGTTTTTATAGGATTTTCATTTTCCTTTGACTGTGGTTACGTGTCATTTGGTAATCAAGTTCGTACTTGCAACCCTGTGTCGTCAGACATGGGAGGCCTGCAAGGGAAGTCCACGGGTACTGCTAGGGTGGAGGAATTATGTAAAGAAGGTTGCAGCAACAGGCATTGCTAGTGGTCTTGACGTGGGCCTCTCAAATTGGGGCCTGGAGCTCATCACTGTCTCATTGTAAGTATTATTTTCTTTTATTTTTCACAGAAAAATTACTTACAGCAAGTACCTTCATTCAGACTAGAGATTCAGTGCAGTTGAAGTGCAAAATTCAAACTTGATCTTTATTCACCAAGCCAAAAGCCATAACCAATGGAGAGTCTAGAGGAAAACAGACTTTGAGAGTCTTATGCACTGTATCTCTTTGTTTTTTGATCAATATTATACATTTAGTACTTTTGATATAGATCATGTCAAATAATTATATTTATCAAGAAATATTAACAAATATTTAGAGACTAAACTATACTTACCTTTGGTAATTTTGAATTATTTCAATTTCTAGACTAGTTTTGCAACTCAATTACTTGCATCCTCAGCAGAAATATTTATGTCATCATATAATAAATATTTATTATATGATAACATGGGCGTCGCGAAGGAGGGCAAGGGAGGGCCGTGGCCCCCCCTTGGAAATTAATGAACTTTATGTGCTGACTATTAAACTATTATTTTAATTTTTATTTGAAGAACAATTTCTATCTAGCGCAAATTTATATGGTTATCCGCAACAAATTCTATAACTTTTGACAACAAAATAATGAATTAATAATCTGATTGCAAAATTCTAACATTTGCCCCCCCCCTGGAAAAAAGTCTGCCGGCGTTCATGTATGATAAGAAAAAAATCTGATGTGTTGCACTCATATAACTTTCTCTTCTCTTGTACCAACTATTCTTACAACCTGTTGTTCCTCTATCTTCTTCATATTAGTCAAGATAAACATTTGCAGAAATTATCTTATTGTTCATTTTCTTGTAGGTAAAAGGGGAATATGGAAATTCAGTAGGCTTTGAGCGATAGTCAAATCTTTTAAGGCTTTGAAATTCTGTTCTCTTTGCACGGCTGAGATATAAAAAAAATGAATAATGATGTTCCATTTGTGAAAAGTATAAGTATTTTAAGCTAAACACAACTAACAAGGAATATCTTCGAAGTGATTCACTCAACAAAAAAATTTATTCGGACATAAATTGTGTGCTTTAGCAAGATCTATATTTTTTGTATAGTAATATTTGGTGTATCTCTTATGGTTTACCAGTTATGCGAAAGTCATCCAGAGTAAACAGGACTTCATAGGCTATAGCCAGAAAACTCAAAATATACATTTCATTTCCCATAAAAATATCTCAAACATCTGCCACTTTAATGAAAATCGCTAGAGCCATTTTCGAGAAAATCAAAATTTTCCAAGTAAAGGGTAGGGTGGAAGGGTGGAAGAATTTTGTTCAAAATCTTTGTGTCGCATCCTTGAAGCTTATTAAACTTAAATGTCAACCTTGGTTTTTAACTGACTTTTCGCTTTTGAGTTATGCTGTTCACAGGTACACACACAAGCACGCATGCGAACCTTTTTCTAACAATACCATTTTTGGATTCAGGGGGCCTCAAAACATATATTTGCAGTGAAATCTCGACATTGAATTTTTGGGTGGAATACAATACTTCCCTGCATACTTTACGTAGTAGAGAAAGTAAAAATTGTCACCTAGCATCCATAGTGATGACAACCATTATAAACATTGTATATGTTGGCAAGGAATACCAGGAATGTCTCAATACAGATGGACATTGTTTATAACAAGGTCAGTACTCTTTATAGTGCATCTTACTGTTACAGATGAGTTTTTAATTACACAAAAGTTTATAATGGATAGAGTGACAGCATGGGCTGAGCTGTAAAACCACCTTTTTGCATATATATTGTACACACACACCAGAAGTAAAATATCTATACTATGTACATCAAGTGAATAAAGTAGATGTAAACAAAACCACGTGCATTTTGACCACAGGGTGCCATCTAAGTAGTCCCTTGAAAACATACTACTTCTAAGGTCTGAAATCTCATTTAATGTTTGCTAAAGTGTGGCGGGGTTTTATTAAAAGATGGTTGTTCATATATCAGCGTGAATATAGCGGCAGGAGTATTGTTTTTGCTAAAAGGTGGAAAGTTTGTTAGAGCAGACGCCACTCTTACTTTCAGGGTCTATGGTTGAAGAATGGAATGCAAAAGCCAACGTTCTTTTATTAGAAACACATTTATTCGATATATATACTTTTTATCACTATTACAGTTAGTTAACGACTTTTAAAATTGGATAGCGTCCATGTTGTTTAAAAGTTTTGGTGTAATTCACATATTCACACGCCATCAACAATTATACGTCCTTACACTTTGAAGTCACAGACGCTAATGAAAGTAGTTTCTGAGCGTCCTATGACACAACACCGCCATTCTTATGTATTCATCCGCGCAACAGTTCTCATTGGTCGAACTCAAACAGTTGAGAAGACATTGTCTATTTTGAGTATTATCAAAAGAAATAAGTCCCTGATACACCCAAATTAAAAGAATTAAAAATTTACACACTCTTACAAAAATATTTACATGAACAATTTTCTATTAATCAATATTCTGTCTCATATGCCCCTTGTTTTGTTTTTCAAATTGTCACCTTATTTACAATCTTGAAACACAATACAACACTTCTCCCTACTTCTATGATTCAATCACTTTGTACAATATATTTTTTTTTCTTTTTTTTTTTTTCTTTACAGTCTTCTTCACTGTTTGTCTTTGTCCTTTGTTTTGATATAATACAACATGTCTTTATAAGTTTCACATATTTGGTTACTACACAATGCATTTGGTTATTATACAATACATATCCAGTTATTGTACAACACATTTTGTTATTACACAATATGTCCAATTATTATGCAATACATATTCAGTCCTTGTTCAATATACCCAGTTATCATATCACATATGTTGTTATTATACAACACACCTTCAGTCATTATACAATACATATTCAGTTATTGTACAACACATTTGATTACTACACAACATGTCCAATTATTACACAATATATATTCAGTTATTGCACAATATATCCTGCTATCACATCACATATGTTCTGTTATTATGCAATACATATTCAGTTATTACACAATACATATTCAGTTTTTGCATAACATATTTGGTTATTACTCAACATATTCAGTTATTACACAATATATCCAGTTATCATACAATACATATTCAGTTATTGTACAACACATATTCAGTTCTTATACAACACATACTCAGTTATTGTACATTTGACATTGACACAAATATAATTTAAGTGTTTCATGTGGTTTTTGACTTGTATTCATTGCTATAAGGAGAGAAAAACAGGATACAAATTTTGAGCTAATGATTATGATTATGTTTATGGCAATATTTTATTCAGTTCTTTGCCTTCTTTGTCTTATAAGCTCATGTATAGGCAGGTTATTGAGTCGGTTCTTAAACTCTGATGTTACATATGATACTAATTTTCTTAATTGGGTTATTATTCATCGTTGTTTTGGTTCAACATTTCTTCGAGTTAAGCATTGGCTATATTCATCTCAATTCATGGGCATTGTTTTTCTGATTATGGTTTTCCTCACTTCACTAATTGTCATTTATTTGTCTCTTATTTTTATAAGAGAAAACTTCTATACTTACAATTATTCTGTAATTGTATTATTTTTCTTCTCCATTTACCCTCGACATCTTTGTGTCGAAATATTATATCTTTTTCATCATAATTAATTCATTTTTATTTTTGTCCCTGACATCCTTATGTCAAAAACATATTATCTTCCGTCGCTATGATTCATTTATTTAATGACAATTAGTGTTCTCATCTGTCTTTGTTGACAATGCTCTTTGTGGTCGATATAGCCAATGACTATGTTGATCTTCTTCCCTGTTGTAATCCTATTCTGAACGTAATTTCCTATAAGTAACCCATTAAAAATTGTTATCTTCTTTCATCTCTACTACTCCTGCCTTACACATTCGTTGACAAAGACTATTTGGTCCTTTCTTTGTATGGCTTCAATTTATTTTTATGGTATCTTCCTACCAACTTGCCATTTGTATTCTGTAGCTCATACGTGTGGTCACCCAGCTGTTTTGTTATGACCAGTGGTTCCATCTCTCTCTTCGTGCAGCCATCATGGTGTCAATGTCAATTGTAAGTTGCTGAGATATTGTTGTTTGTCATCCACTCGGTTGAGACGAACTTAGTTGTTGTAATTTCCCTGAGTGTTGGTGGTAGTTGTCGTTTCTGTATTCTGTGCAGTATCTGCCCTATTTGGCACATCTTCTTCTACTTCCTGCTGTCTTGTGTTGTTAGTGTACCATTGGTCTCTGAACCTTTGGCGTGAACCTCTGTCATGTGACGGTCTGTGGTTGTTCGAGTGTTCCCTACTGAATCGTATATGACTCACTTGATGGGCATGGTCTCCTGGTCTTCCACGATCATATGTATATGTTTGATGTCTCGATTCATCCCTCGGTATTGTGTCGTGGTACCGCTGTCTTGTGTTCTCCATCCTCTCGCCATGATTATGTGGTTGTGGGAAATGGTGTGCCCCTCTCCCCCTTTCGTGGGTACTCCTAGTATTTCTATGTTCTCCCTCACTCTGGTTGTTCGTAGGCGTGTTCCGGTTTAGGATGGGTGAGTTTGGGTTCCTATGTCTATGCTCATTAGGCCGACCATTTTGTGTTTCGAAGGCTGTCAGCAGTTCTATCATATCTGCGAAATCTACTGGCCTCGCAACAATTAATCCTGTTCTCACCGTGTCTGGGAAATGTCTCGTTATGCTGGCAATTAGTTCTGCCTCCGACAAGTTGGGGTCCAATAGCTTTCCTTTGTTGGCCACTTTCATAAAGTAATCCACTAGCGACAACCCTTTGGTTGGATCGTACCTACCTGTCGCTAGCTCTACCCTAGTTTGGTTTTGTTTAGCTGGGCCCCAATATCTTGATAGGAATAAATTTCTGAATGAGCTATAAGATTCATGACCAGCTAGTGTTAACCTGAGCCATTCTAATGCCTTGTTTTTTAAGCTTTTCTTAACTATCATCATCCTAAGCTCGTTTGGTATCCTTTTCACTTTAAAGTATTCTTCCATCTCTTTAACAAAGAGTTTTGGATCGTCTCCCTTCTCCTCGTCAAATGTAGGTGGTGTGATTTCATGTAATATGCTGTTGGTGTAACATGTGTTATGTGTTGTGTCATTGTTTGGTTGTGAACCTCTTTCTCTGTATGGTGAGTCAACATTTTGTACATTACTCAAATAACTCTCATCTTGTACATTACTTACATCTAAATCATCTTGTCTTTGTAATGCCTTCACAACATCATTTACATTAGCCAAATTTTCTTTCCCTTTTTTCATTTCTTCACAAATTGATTTTAAATCATTCTTTATTTCTAAGTGGCTTTGTTTCATATCATTTATAGCATCCTGTTGTGAAAGCATCACATCATTCATTGTCTTAATTTTAGGAATTACAATTTGTTCTACAGTTTCATTAATAATGTCTTTCTTTACTACCTCAATCTCTTTCCTTAATCCCTCAGTTATTTCTGCTTTTACATTTGTTATCTTACAGTCTACATTTGTATTACATTCTGTTATTTCATCCCTACATCTAGCAATTTCTTCTTCCAACACTATTTTATTCTCTTTCATCTCTGATTCTATCTTTCCCATCCTATCTCCTACAATTTCTATCCTAGCTTCTAAGGCTTCCTTTGTTTCATTTAAGTTTTTATGTACTAATTTTAAATTAGTTTCCATTACTTTCATATTTTCTTTACACTCCTGTCTTCCTAATTCTATTTTCTGTTCTAGGTTCTGTCTACCTAATTCCATTTGCTGTTCTAAGTTCTGTCTATTTAATTCCATTTTCTGTTCTAAGTTCTGTCTACCTAATTCCATTTTCTGTTCTAAGTCTTTTCTCACTTCCTCCATTTTCTGACCTAATTCTTTTTTATTATTTTCCAAGTCCTCTCTCACTCCCTCTATTTTCTGACCTATACTCTGACTTAAACTTTGTTCTATGTCGTGTTTTAATTCTGCATTATTTTGTTCCATTTTCTGACCTAAACTTTGTTCTATATCCTGTTTCAATTCTATGTTATTTTGTTCCATTTTCTGACCTAATTCTACCTTGTTTTGTTCCAGTTTCTGACCTATTTCCTTCATATTCTGTTCTAGTCTTTCAAACATCATCATCATTAACCTTTGGTCTTTGCTTATTTCCACCTGTTCGTTTTCTAACCCTTCCTGACAACTAGGCCTATCTGCCCCTTCCCCCACTCCTGTTTCTATCTCTTTTCGTGACATATTAATTCCTTTATCTAATTCACTTAATGTTGAAAGTCTTGTTATTTTGCCACTTCTAAGCAGCATTAACAAATGAAAATAAAATAAAGACACAAAAAATTTTGATCCTACTTTCTTTTCTGCTGATTCTTCGTCCGGTTATTTACGTCTCCTGGGTAGTTGGCTTCGCTAGATGATCTCCGGTGTTTTTCCCACGTTGATTCTCCGTGTATCGATGTTTTGTTGATATCAGACGATGGTCTAATGGCGTCTTTCTCCTGCACGATGAGATAGCGTCATTCAATGTTATCACTTTGTTCTCGTAATTATGCATTCCATTCTAAATTCGCGCTCCACGTTGGGCAAGCCATTTGTGGCGGGGTTTTATTAAAAAGAATGTTCATATATTAGCGTGAATATAGCGGCAGGAGTATTGTTTTTGCTAAAAGGTGGAAAGTTTGTTAGAGCAGACGCCACTCTTACTTTCAGGGTCTATGGTTGAAGAATGGAATGCAAAAGCCAACGTTCTTTTATTAGAAACACATTTATTCGATATATATACTTTTTATCACTATTACAGTTAGTTAACGACTTTTAAAATTGGATAGCGTCCATGTTGTTTAAAAGTTTTGGTGTAATTCACATATTCACACGCCATCAACAATTATACGTCCTTACACTTTGAAGTCACAGACGCTAATGAAAGTAGTTTCTGAGCGTCCTATGACGCAACACCGCCATTCTTATGTATTCATCCGCGCAACAGTTCTCATTGGTCGAACTCAAACAGTTGAGAAGACATTGTCTATTTTGAGTATTATCAAAAGAAATAAGTCCCTGATACACCCAAATTAAAAGAATTAAAAATTTACACACTCTTACAAAAATATTTACATGAACAATTTTCTATTAATCAATATTCTGTCTCAAAAGCATGAACTAACTATACTAAGCACAGTTGAATTATAAGAATTTGCCACTAAGTGAATTTGTAACCAGCCTAACTCATTCGGCACACGCATCATTCACAATGAAAGTAACATGGCGGGACAGGTGAGTGTTGTGAAACCTAAATGCAGAAAACCGTTTTGGAGAACTTATACTTCTGTCAAATGGAACATTGTTGTTCATTTTTTTATGTTAGCCAGGCAAAGAGAATAGAATTTGAAAGCTATATTATATATTCCTATATTTCCCTTATACCTACAAGGAAATAAGTAATAAAATAAAATCTGCAAATGTTTATCTCAAATAACACGAAGAAGATATAGGAATAACAGTTTGTAAGAATGGTTAGCACAAGAATTATTTTCTGTTTAACAATGCTGTCAATTGCCGGGATCACACGAGCGTCACCAGTGTGCCAGAATTTTGTCCTGCAGGAGTTCTTTTTCATGCCAGTAAATCTACTGACATGGAGCTGTCATTTTCGAGTACACTTAAATACCATCGCTTTGGGCCAGATTTGAACCTGCAACTTTGGGATCAGTAGGTTAGCATCTAACCAAATGAGTCACACAGACCGACAGAGTAGAGAAAGTCATGTGAGTGCAACACGTCAGATTTTTCTATATCAAGTTTGGATTATAACTCCTGTAAAATATTAACTATTTATTCCCCTTGGTTACAGAGCCTAGCAACAATTGTTTTTCCTTTGCGTTTGTCGCAATTTGTACTCATAATCAATGTCAGCCTTGTTCCATATTGCCATACCAAATAGTTTCGAATGCAACAATAGAACTTACAAAATAAAATGTAACATTTATATAATAAAAACTTAATGTATTATTGATGACCATAAAACAAACACAATAAATACCAGCATGAATCATCTATTCATATTTTTTCTAAATTAAGTATTCTGGCTTACAATTTTCCTTACAAGTGTATAGCTTATTTTTGGCCCATTATGATTCTAGTTTGTACCTTAGGTTTCTTGGAGTGAAGTTGTTTCAGTGGATATATCAGCTATTAGTGAAGATGGATTATTTGGACATAGGAGAAATATGGCTATTAGAACAAAAATTTAATACGTATGAGTTCACATGTGCTGGAATAAAAGAAATGGTGGAAAGAAAGAGAGAGCCTCTGGAGGCTTTGGCTTTTTTGTTAGGAAATCTGAAAAAAGTAACACACTGGATGTCAAATAAAGCATGCTATCTGGATTACAATAATATATTACTTAACCATGCTGTTAATATAAGTTTATATTAATGAATATAAATAAGACAAATATAAAATCATGTTTAACTTAACTGCTCTATGAATGAGTAGCTCTTCAGACAGAAGCTCCATCTCTGGTCAATTGTCACTTTAGAGTGTTACTTGCATTAGCACTGAAACCTGCTAATTGGACATGACTACCTCAGTGTTTACATGTGTGTGTGATGCAAGAGGAAGTTAACAAGTAACACCTGGCAATGAATAAGATCCTCTTAAATGAATAGCGGAATAGAATAAGGGCCCAATCCATATAACAATCCATGGGCCCTTATTCCATTCACATTTAACAAAAAAAAATGTTAAGAGGATTGAATTTATATTTTTGTGTAAGAGATACAATATATTTGTGTTTGTAGCACAGGTTTATCTCTGTTGATTCACAGATGTACAGCTCTTTGTTTACTTATATATTTATTCGTTTGTTTATCATTTGTTTATTCATTTTTGTTTGTTTGCTGAGATAATTATTCCATTAATTTATTTGTTTATTTACTCATTCATTTATTTGTTCATTTATTTATGCACAGGTCTTTAGTAGCCCTTAATAAGTACTAGCCACAAGAATGGAAGGAATTCAGTTAAGAAGGAAAAAGCCATTGAATGTACATATTTAGAAACCATTTTATTTATTGTAAAATTCTTAGCACTTGAATAAATATATAATTGATATCAATTCATCTTACACCTATGTTAGACGTTTTAAAATTATGAATTACATTGTAGAAGTTATCATTCATGCTAGGTATACAAAGTATCCTTATCACAGTAAGTGCTATAATTGGTGCTGGTGTCATCTTCATTCTGATCTCTGATAGATGGCATGTTGAATTTGGTATAGATGTCCAGAGGCAATTACAGCAAGTACAGTGAGTTCTAGAGGATGGAGGATACCAATTCTGTCAGTTGGTTTATGGCTGATGATGGGAGTGAAAGCTTCTGAAACATGCTCTGTATAAATTAGAGAGCAAGTGAGCAAATATGTCCCATATTTGATTCCTAAAGTATTGAATTTTTCCTTTCACTATTTCAAAGCTTCTAAAAAAATTGATATATGGTGGTGTTTTAACTTGAGTAGAACAAAATTGTTGCTGTACATGAAGCAAACCCTGAACTGATAGGTTAGCTGTTTTTGACACAGGGCTTAGTATTTTGTAACAAAGAGCCTATATTCAGTAACTATGGAGACAAGTTTACACGTGTCCAGATGTACCAGTCCCACCTTAATCAATTTTAAATATTATCCATTTTATACTCTCTCTTGCAAGTTGTTGCACAACAATTTTGTTTTATTACTGTGTCCGATTTCAGCAGAAGTCATTTTAGTTAGATTTCACTAATACTTATCTTTCTTTTGCAGATATACAATGACGAAATCTACAGTGATTATATTTATACTGGGATTTGCACTTTTCTTCAAGCTAGAAGAAAAGGTAATCACAGATTTATTTATCACCTTTATAGGATTATAATTATTATTGTTATTATTAGTATTATTATTACTACCACTACTACTGCTATTATAATTACTATGGCTGTCATTATCATTACCACCACTACCACCATTATAATTATTATTAGAATATCAGCAATGTTTTGGCATGTTTCTTGTACTGCATAAATAAATACACAGTAAGACTGCACAAGATACTCTTTAGAGTATTTGTATGCAAACTTTATTGAACGTCATGCTCATGTGATCAAGTAGGCAGTGTTTACAGCCAGCCATAGGTGTCCCTCATAGCCCCTCCCCTGTCAGCTACAGAAAAAAACATATGAATGGTGTGGTAAAGTTAAAATGAACACTTTTGCTTCTGTTTTATTTACATACACCAGATGACGTGTGTTAGTTCCGAGCCCAAATGACCTTGTTGATGGGCCCATAAAACCCTCACACTCACTCACTCACTCACTCACTCACTCACTCACTCACTCACTCACTCACTCACTCACTCACTCACTCACTCTCACTCTCACTCACTCTCACTCACTCACTCACTCACTCACACACACACACTCACGCACTCACTCACTCACTCACTCACTCACTCACACTCTCTCACTCTATTAGTTCACAGTCAATTGTGAATTTGTAATAGTGGTGGAGGACTACTCCATGTCTCTCAAAAGATGTTCCACAACCTAGAGAAGAAAGAAAAGAAATAGACTGAATCCAGAGGCATACACAGAAAGGGGCCTCAAGGGACTCAAGACTGACTGAGATGGCTGTGCAGTAATGTTTGAGTCTCACATTTCAGAGGTCTATGGTTCAAATCCTGCTGAGACCATTCTCCCTGAATGAAACTTTTTCCAGGTTTTTCTCGGTCCTCAAATGCCATGGAGGCAAGGTTCGAATTAACAGGGGGGATGGGGGGCATTTCCCCATTAAGTAACTGCCCCGTCTTGTCAAAGAAAATTTCCTGCCCTACCAGGGAAGTATTTTTTTTTTACTGTATTTACTATTACTGCTCTTTTAAAATACAAGAAGACTGGACCACTTTCAACGCAGACTACATGGTCCGAATGCAAGCTGTGAGTAAGCAAACGTATCATTAAAGAGTTCTCAGATTCATTAGTTTGGTTGGCATCAGTGTGACAATTCCAGTAGTAATGATTGCAGCTTGCAGTATTCAGTTCAGTTTCTTGCAACTCACAGTTCTATTTGAGAGGTAGAACTGGAACTTAAAAATTCAATGCCACAACTGGGATTTGAACCACAGACCTTCCGCTTACCGGGCAGCTGCTCTAACCACTGAGCTATTGTGACAAACTGCCAGAATGGCATTAAATTCTCAAACTTTGCCCACACACGACTTGTGTGTTTAAAAACACCAACAGTAAGTTTGTTGGCATAAATAAATAATAATCACAGTTCTATTATTCATCAGCATTTATAAATTTGTGACAAGAAAACAAAAAGTTACAGAAAGTAATGACAGCGATGTATTTCAGTTTGAATCTCAGGCCCCAATTTCAAGTAATATTAACATTACAATTTCTCAGGTAAAAACTGTAGCACTACTGCTACCGCTATCGCTATTGCTACCGCTGCTGCCACTCCCATCACCATTACTACTGTCTTATGTATAGAACACACCAATGCTATTGCTACTGGTATTACGAATATTATTGCCATAAATAAAACATGAACTTAAGTTTCCCCCTTCGTCAGAAAGTTGATTGGAACATTGCATGGAGGTACCATAAACTTAGGCCTGGAACATTTCCTTTCCAAAATTCCTTTCTTAAATGTCAATTTGTTTCATGCAACATTAGTATGCACCACTGGTGGTGCTGTGCTGTAACCTGTAAGAGCAGGTATTAAACACTACTAAAATAAAAAACAAGGGTGGCTCAAAGCCCCTGGCATCCAAAACCATAAAATTAAAGCACTGTCATCTCATTTTCATTTTCCATAATCATTTACAGAAAACTTACTCTTGTAAGTGAGCTTAGGCACTCATGGCTGGCATCCATTCAGTAAAATGTTTGTGGGTTTCTTGGCCATGGTCCAGTTGATGCGTGAACACCTGACATTTTGCTCGCCATTCCAATGAGCATCCTCAGAGGGATAGTAACTACTAACTAGTTGTTATGTGGCACTCGTCAGCTGCATGTGTCTTACGTGGTGGAACAAAACCACCCCCCCCCCCTCCTCTCTCACTGGCTGCACATCAGCCAATCATGGCCTGCGTCAAGTTGTATGTCCAGCTGGGTTGTATGGCTTTACACGTGTGTCGGCCAGTACTGGTATCCATGCTCTATGGATGCATGCTGCTTCCTCTTTTCTGTTGAAGTTATTTGTATGTTTAAAAATTTCTGACCTCTTCGTACGTCCTAGCATGGAAATGTGCTGTGGTGTCGAGAGCTGTGGTTTCATTGAACCTCACGTAAGCATGTCTGGCTATTACTGATTTTTCCATATGTCCCAAGTGGCAGTTATGGTAATATGGTAATTATTATTTATTTATGCCAATAAATGTACTGCTGGTGTTTTCAAACACACAAGCCATGTGTGGGCAACGTTTGAGAGGAGAATTCAATGTCATACTGGCAGGTTGTCACAGTAGCTTAATGGTTAGAGCAGTCGCATGAAAAGCAGAAGGTCTGTGGTTCAAATTCTGGCTGTGGCATTGAATTTTTCAGTTCTGATTCTACCTCTCAGAGATATTAGCTAGAATAACAGATTCTTTGGGCATAAAAGCAGTGTATATTCTGCACCAGTAAGTATTCAAACAGTTGTCAGTTTGTTTATTGAGCTGAGGAGAGAGAGAGAGTGAGAGACAGAGACAGAGACTTTGTTGTTTTCCTATGGTTAAACAATTTTTATCACCAATTCAGTGAAATGTCAGGACCACAAAACTGTCACACAGTGTGACTTCTTGTATGCAACAATTCTTCTAAGTTTCCATTGTACATGAAGCAAATGACAAACTCAGAAGGAGCTTTTCTTGTATTAAAGCTCTCACAGAATAACACATGCAACAATCAAAAGAATTTTACTGGCCAGATATAGCATGGTACAAAGAAAAAATGGCTGTCACATTTTAGAACTAGTTCAAGTATCAATTGTTTTTCTTTGGCATTGTTTTTAGCATTTCAAGCAGATCTGTTTTCCCCATAGTTTTTTCTTGGAGCTGGACATTCTTTCTCCTAGCAGTATTGTTTCTTATCATTATTGAGCTGAACATTTGTAAAAATTATGATTATGCTCGTTGATATTATCCATGATGGCAACCATTCTGAAAAGTGGCCATCATTATAGTTAATAATTTTTTTTTAATGAGGTGAATCATCATGTTCATTTCCAGCACATGCGATTGGAAGTCTAGATCCATTTCATTTATGCCTTTTGTTTGCACAGTTCTTTTGTTTATTGTGTCAAAGTTCACCTGTGTTTCATCCATATTTTCAATATGAGATAATGGAAAGTTGTATCGTTGCCTTGTACTAATAATAAGCTTGTGGAAACTCATGACTTTATGGTCAAGGTCTTGTGGTGATGTTTGTTTTCTGTCGTATCACCAGATGTTTTCTGTTCATGAAAGATTGCACTAACCTACTGTTGCTTTAAATTGTTTGCCTTGTTCTGGAGCGGCCCATACCCACTTAAGTGCATATGCCATAATCATATTTTTTGTAACAACATGACAATTCTACCTCTGTTCTTGTATCCCTTATGTGACGTTATTTTCTAAATCTGGCCTCAGCTATTCCTCTCCTCATTTTTTCTTTGGCATTTTTTTAATACCGTCTTCATTCTTCCTTCAATTTCTTACCATGTTCTCTCTTATATCAAAAGCTCTTGCTACAGGATAACTGCTCGATTCTTTGGCCTCTTTAACAATTTTTAACTTGAAGCTTGCTTCATATTTCCTTCTTTTTGTTGGTTCCATGATAACGCCCACAGTTTACAAATTTTATGCTATAAACTCCTTTGTTGGAGGATTTTGCGTACAATGATGCGTAACAATGTAGGTTGTAAAGTGAATCGGATTTACTGACACTGCATCACTTAAACCCTCTGGCACAATAGCCCATCTGGGCCAAGACCTACCACCCAATCGCTGTGTTCCCCACCTCTGCTCATCACTCATGAGTGGGGTGCAGTACTGGAGGTGGGACATGGTCAGTGCCCCAGTACTTCCTGGCTGTTATACAGTCTTCGCAACCAGGGGCCCTATTTTTTAATCAAGCGGCTCCTCAATTGGCCTGCAGGGACTTAACGAGGCTGAGTGCACCCTTGACGAGGTCTCCCAGTGGAAGAAAATCCCTATGCTGGTACCGGGAATTGAACCCGGATCCCCCATTTGGTAAGCAGCAGTACTACCACCATGCTAAGGAGATGACCTATTACATCATCTGGTTTACCTAAAATCCACAAACCAGGCAAATCAATGGGACCAATTGTCCACAATATTGGTACTCCAACGTACAAATTATCTAAATAGTTCGTCCATAAGTTCAATTCTTTCCAGAAATTTGAAAGCCACAGCATAAAAAACTCTTTTGTCCTGGTTAAAAAACTTAAAAATGTTCATATCAAAAAGAACGTTACAACTCTTAGTGATGTGCAGTCATTGTTCCCCAACATACCCACCAGATAGTTACAAAATCTTCTGAAACATTGGCTAGAAACCATCGGACATGTATATGATCAAATAGAAGAATACATCAATTTATACATTTCAGACAACATTTTCACATTCAACAACTAGATTTTCCAACAAAAAAATGGCCTAGCAATAGGAAACCCACTATCAGCAATTTTAGCAGACCTATTCATGAGAGACCTGGAAACAAGGATTACCAAAGCTTTCCCATGTAACTTTCAGAACCGGCACTGATATCCAAACAACATCTTTGCCATCATCCCCAAGAAACATATTGAAAATTCCTTAACATTGCTAAACCTTCAAGAACCGTCAATAAAATTTATCATAGAAATCAAACCTGAGCAGAAATTCCCGTTCCTAGACCTAAAAATTCCAAAAATGCAATGGAAGTCTTAGTTTTGGTATATAACAGAAAACCTACACATACTATATAAAATCTAATGGTTATAATCCAAAACCATACCAGTGTGTTGTTTTCAACAGTCTGATACATAGGCTTCTTTACCTACCTCTCAACGGAACAGAATTCAACAAAGAAAAAGAGACAATCCACAGAATAGCTGAAAACAATGGTTTCAATGGAAAAACAATATACAAAAAGAAACCCAAAGGATAAAAACAACTGAAGACGATACAAGAAACCACCAAACTGTCAACAGAAAAAGAAAACTGCAGACACACAAAGTTCACATACCATCCAAAAGCCCACACCCAATTCCAGAAAATATTAAAAAATCACAACATTATTCTAGTACCTTTAACCCACATTCCATCCAAAATCTACTACACTCTGAACTGAAGGGCACCATACCAGCAATAGAAAAATCGGAAATATACCAATTCAACTGCAAAGACTGCAACAAAATTTATATTGTAAAAACAAAAATAACATTGAAAACAAGATCTAAGAAACATCTTAGGAATCTAAACTAAACAAATAGAACAAATTGACAGTAGCAGTGCATTGTTGGCTATAAAACTGCAAAATCGATTCTGAACCTACATTGTTAAAAAGCATCTCTAACATCAAACAACTAGCTGTCTGGGAGAATATATTCATTCTGAAAAATAAAGACGAAGCCTTCAGCTTTGAGTTGGCTTAACGTGGTCTCGGCAAGAAATTCCTAGAAAAGATACCAGAGGATGACAGCATTACAATCATCACGATGATACCATGTTCCAGTAGGCGCATCGGGTTGAGAATGAAAGCAAATGACCTCTTGAAACATGTCCCTCTTTTAATAGTAAGTGATATAATGTCAGGGGACATAAAGGGTTGCGACCAGTTTAAATATCTAGGTGTAAATAACAATGAGGCAAAACAAGAAGTTATTAGACACAGAATAGATACAGGAAGATCTGCAATAAGAATGTTGAATGGAGTATTATGGGCTAAAGATACATTTAGGGAAACAAAAATTGAAATATATCAAACAATAATTAAAAGTACAATGACATATTGAGCCAAAATCTGAAAATTAAATAAAGGTTTACAATTAAAATTATTAGCCACTGGAATGGATTTTCTTAGACATTCTGCTAGGAAAGAATAAGAAACACAGAGATCCAATGGAAAATGAACAGGATAAACACAGTTTTGGATTACATAGAATGCAGACAACTAACATGGTATGGGCACGTTACAAAGATGGAAGATGGAAGGATACCGAAGAAAATACTAGAATAGATTCCATCGGGGGAAGGAATAGAAGTAGACTGGAACACACATGGATGCAGGAAATACAGCAACTGAAGACTCAAAAAGGACTAGAACCAGAGGATTGGGAAGACTGAGAAATTTGGAGGAAGAGAATTACAGTGTGAAATTTTGGGCACAGGCAAATATATCAAACACTGAAAACCTGTATGTAAATAAATAAATAAATAAATAAATGTAGTGCCAGTAATCAGATTCACTTTGCTATCTAAATTTTAAGCTGTTTACCGAGCTTGTGATTTAGCTGTAATTAGTAGTAGTAATTATTTGTGGCGCTTTTGTGAATTTCATCAATTGCAAGGCAGTGCTGTCACGCAAGTAAATACAATGTATTCATTTGAAAAATTACGAATAGGACATAATTCTGGATATGCAATACAGTATTATTATCCATATGATGATCATTGAACTAGAGAAACTAAATTCACAAGTTGTTAATAGTTTGGGGGTCACCTTATAGGACAGACACATGCTACAACTATAGAAACTTGAAGAAAATTTATGTTTTATCTGAAAACTGTGTTATCTGCCGAAATATGTAACAACATACTACTTATAAATTTTAATCAGTTTTACAATAAAGCCTTTTCATTTATATAAGATCAATCAATGATATTTGATTATTCTAGCACACACATTGTGTGTAGGCTGAGCTATCAATGACTCCTGTTGCGTACATTACTCCAAGGAACCATAGTGCCTCTGCTAATTCATGACTGGCTTCCCATTGTACATATACACATGGACACATCAAGAGATGGTGTTGTCAGCATGCTGCTGCTTTGTGCAGAACAGAATGGTTATGTCCATGGTAGTGGAGTGGGGGAACAACATGACCTGGTGCTACATGGGATAGTACCTGCTCTCTCTTACGTCTTCAGCATTGAGCGAGAACATGTCTTCTATGTATAGCCAGGCACTGCGCTTCGGGCAGAGGTAAAGCATTGCTTCCACACCTTTTGGTCTTTTCTAAACTTTAGAACCTTAGCTTTTGGCATTAACTGGTAGAATTTCAACTTGTGGAGCAATATGCTATTACTCGAAACAGCCAGGATTTTGTGTATGCTTTAACTTGTACTTTGAGCCATATTTAAACAGCAATATATTGTGAAAATTTGTTAAATGTTTAAAATATTTTAAAGTAAGTTAAAAGAGCATTTGTGCATAATACAAGTTGTAAGGGGTCAAGCATTTAATATAGAGGCAGTTTGTTACTATTGAAATGTGTAAATTGTAATACTTATTTTCTGTCAAGTTTTAATCTTTCATTCACTATAAAATTCCATGCTTACTGGGGAATTTATAGTTGAATGGGGCTTACATTTGTGTTAGAAAACCATCCCCGTTTGAGGTTGTCATGATACGTAACCTCACTTGGAAGTCAAACAACAGTTTAATTTTCACTGAACTTACAAGTTCTGTTGTTTTTCTGGGAATTACTGGATGATATATTTTAAATGTTAAAGTTATTACTGCAAATGAGCCCTTGCATTTTCAACCTACATAGCAGTCATGTGAAGTAATGTTATAGTATTTCTTCCTAGAATTAAAATTTATTCTGAAATTCAACAGCCAGCATGTATTGTGTATTATTTAAAACTAATTGACAAAAGGCAAACTTTGAAACTTTGAAAGGTGGAATCAGAACTGAAAAATTGTCATATCAGCATATTGCCATGGTAGCTCAGTGTTTAAGAGCAACTGTGCGTAGAGCAGATGATGATGACTATGATGATTATTATTGTTATTGTTATTTATCATCATCACCGTCACCACCACCCCCACCATCGCCACCACCACCACCGCCACCGCCGCCACTGCCGCCGCTGCCACCACCACCATAACCACCACTGCCGCCACCACCGCCACCACCACCACCACCACCACTGCTGCTGCCATTAATATTGTGGCATTGGGCTCAGCGCTTAACACAGTAAGGATGGGGTCAAGCTACTTCACACCACATGTCATATTGGTGAGTGGGCAAAGATGTTCAGGGCAGAGGTGCCTTGCGGGACTGCTATGCATATGCGACTGTCAATAATCGAGGCAGCAGAACCAAAAGGGGTATCGAGAACATTCACGAGACTTCTGACTTCGTCATTTCTGGTGCACATGTGTGTGGGACTCGAGAAAGGTCTGTTTGATGTTATCCCACTACATAAGGAGGCCATAGAAGAATAGAGTGAATGAATTTTAGAGTTACAGTTACAGACACGTCAGTGTGTCAGTGAGTGCAAGAAAGCTGTGGGTGTTGGTATGTGGTAAGTAGATTCAGTAAGTGTTGCGAGTGATAACATTATTATAATTAGTGCATAACAGACAGAGGAAGTGAAGAGAGACACTAAAGGGACTGGGCAAAGTTATGAGAAGTGAAAATTGTGAGTTGTGATAACCCAAAAAACTGTAGTCTGTGTTAATGAAGAGAAGAAAACTGTGTATTTGTGGCAAAATTTTAGGGGACAATAAAGTGATAGAAAAGTAACTGGACCTGATTTTGCCATTTTGCTACATTATTATTATTATTATTATTATTATTATTATTATTATTATTATTATTATTATTATTATTATTATTATTATTATTATTATTATTATTATTATTATTATTATTATTATTATTATTATTATTATTATTATTATTATTATTATTATTATTATTATTATTATTATTATTATTATTATTATTATTATTATTATTATTATTATTATTATTATTATTATTATTATTATTATTATTATTATTATTATTATTATTATTATTATTATTATTATTATTATTATTATTATTATTATTATTATTATTATTATTATTATTATTATTATTATTATTATTATTATTATTATTATTATTATTATTATTATTATTATTATTATTATTATTATTATTATTATTATTATTATTATTATTATTATTATTATTATTATTATTATTATTATTATTATTATTATTATTATTATTATTATTATTATTATTATTATTATTATTATTATTATTATTATTATTATTATTATTATTATTATTATTATTATTATTATTATTATTATTATTATTATTATTATTATTATTATTATTATTATTATTATTATTATTATTATTATTATTATTATTATTATTATTATTATTATTATTATTATTATTATTATTATTATTATTATTATTATTATTATTATTATTATTATTATTATTATTATTATTATTATTATTATTATTATTATTATTATTATTATTATTATTATTATTATTATTATTATTATTATTATTATTATTATTATTATTATTATTATTATTATTATTATTATTATTATTATTATTATTATTATTATTATTATTATTATTATTATTATTATTATTATTATTATTATTATTATTATTATTATTATTATTATTATTATTATTATTATTATTATTATTATTATTATTATTATTATTATTATTATTATTATTATTATTATTATTATTGATTCACCTTATAAATGGTTACCAATTTAGTTTATTTAATTAATAACTTTGGACATAAGCACTTATGATTGTAAGGTGCCATAGGAATGTGTTGTCTCAAATTTGAGATTCTGTTGTGGTCTTCCGGGAAATTAAGAATCAGTTGGGAAATTTTGGGCCATACTAGCAGGTTGTAATAGTAATTCAGTGGTTAGAGTAGCCACACATTGAGTAGGAGAACCTTGGTTCAAATCCCGACTATGGTATTGAAGTTTTCAGTTCTGATTCTACCTCTCAAACTTTGCTCACATATAGCTTGTATGTATTAGAACAATAAATTATTAATTTAATTTAAAAGGTGAGTTAATTAATAACACTGAACAACACTTACAACATATTTTTCCGGGACGCGTTTCGAAGGTTAACTTTCCTCCATTATCAACCGGACAATAACTGGGTTTCCATGGTGTTTCATGGTGCGGATGGTGATGCTTCTTCTGATGTTTCTTCTGGTGACGGTTCAATGAACTTACTGAAAATGTCTCTCTGAGGAATGTCGAAATTAAATACTCGGTTTCTATTTTTTAAAATAAAGATTTGTTCCCATGTGGACAGTTCTTGTTTTCCGGTTATGTGTTTGAGAAGTTTCAGTTCTAGCTTTATGTCATGATTTTTTGTCCAAAAGTGAAATGCAACCGCTGATTTTTCTAATTGTTTACTCTTAATGTTTCTAACGTGTTCCTTGGATCTAATTTCTAAATTTCTTTTGGTTTTTCCTATGTATATTTCATTACAATCACTGCATTCAATTTGGTATATGCCAGATTTTTTGTTAGTTGGAATAGCATCTTTGATGTTTGAAAGTAGTAGGTTTTTTATGGAGTAATGGTTTACTGGTGCTAGCTGAATGTTGTATTCCTTGAACACTTTTTTAAATTAATCAAAGGCCCATGGATGATATGTGAATTTTTTGAATATCATTTTTGTTTTTGCTGCTGTGAGAGTTGTAGTTTCTTTTAATAATTTTTTCTTTTCTGCAAACAAATCTGGGAACAAATCTTTATTTTAAAAAATAGAAACCGAATATTTAATTTTGACATTCCTCAGAGAGACATTTTCAGTAAGTTCATTGAACCGTCACCAGAAGAAACATCAGAAGAAGCATCGCCATCCGCACCATGAAACTCCATGGAAACCCAGTTATTGTCCGGTTGATAATGGAGGAAAGTTAACCTTCGAAACGCATCCCGGAAAAATATGTTGTAAGTGTTGTTCAGTGTTATTAATTAACTCACCTTTTAAATTAAATTAATTACAACAACACTGTTTTCAAACTTCTATGAAAGGAAGATAATCAATTATTAATTGATTGAGGTTATAAATTCTTCTTCTTTTTCTTTGGTTCAACAGCCTTATTAGGCCAAGATTGCTCCAATGATCCGCCTCCATCCAACTCTATCCTTCGCTACTCTTTTCCAATGGCTTACATTCACATCTTTTCACATCATCTAGTTATAAATAGTTAATAATAAATACTGATAGTTGATGACAATGTTGCTGGAATCACATTAAAAATAGTATTTGAGTTGATTAATAACACTAAAACAACACTCACTTTTTAAAATTTCCTGGTACATGTTTCAGAGACTAGCTTTCCTCCATGTCCAGTTGATAATGGAGCTAAGCTTGCTTCTGAAACATGTACCAGGAAATTTTAAAAAGTGAGTGTTGTTTTAGTGTTATTAATCAACTAAAATCCTATTTTTAATGTTATAAATGGTTTAAGAGGTAGAACTGGAACTTAAAAATTCAATGCCCACACACGGCTGTGTGTTTAAAAACACCAACAGTAAGTTTGTTGGCATAAATAAATAATAATTATAAATGGTTATTTAACCTTGTTTGTATGTGTACATTTCATTATTCTTATTTATTTCTTTACTAGAAATAAGATATTTTACAGCCAAAATTTGAAGGTATCTTGTCCATTAGGAAGGAGAAACTTTTCAGTGATGAAAAAATCATAAAAACCCGTGGTTTTGCTTTCTCTTTTTAGTATTATAGATAATCAAATATTATTTAACCAACATATCCATGTCTATACCATACAACGGGAGAACTGTCTTTGTAAATCTTAAGACAAACTTTAATTATATATGTATTATCTGTTTCAGTCATGGGCTCTGGTTCTTATAGTATCCATGATATCTGGAGGACTGTTTCTCTTTACGTACAAAGCAACGCAATTTGATATAATTGGATTTATACTTATTTTAGCGGCCTCATTTTCAAGGTTAGTGGTTCTGAATTGGCTTTATTGCAGTTTTCTTCCATTCTAAGCTAAATTTATACCTGGAAAACCAAATTCATTCTGTATTTTATGAGGATCACTATGAACATTTTGAGGTATGAGAAAATGACATTTTTTTAAAAATTATTTTGCTGTTTAATGATGCTGTCAATTGCCAGGATCATATCAGCATCACCGGTGTCCCAAAATTTTGTCCTGCAAGAGCTCTTTTACATGTCAGTAAATCTACTGATATGGAGCTGTAGTTTTTAAGCACACTTGAAAACCATCAGTCTGGGCTGGATTTGAACCCACGACCTTGGTATCAGTAGACCAGTGTCTAAGCAACTGAGCCACCTAGACTGATTAAAATGAAAATTGATCCACTCGAATTGAATGCAGAATAGGTTAGCCCCAACCTTTGTGAGTAAATTGGTATTGGGTAGTGACTCTGCCACTCCAGGCATTCCAGCAGCACAAGGGTGGATATCCCGCAGCACACAGGTAGTCGGTCCGTGCAATGGAGTTGGGAAGAGAGCATTTCCGCTCAGTGGTTTTCTATGATCTAAAAAGTGTGTTAAACCAATGCCAAAGTCTTATAAATTTGCCACAGGCTTTTGGGGACATTGCTCCTTCCCATGCCACAGTTTTCTGGTGGTTTCAGGAATTTAAAAGGGCCAAACATCTTTGAAAGTTGAGGAGAGATGCAGGCATCCAGCATTGGGAGTGACTGAGGAAAACTCGCAGCAATGAGAAAATGCTTTACAAAAATAATTGCATAACATTTAAAGAAATTGAGGTAACGTTGCAGATTTGTCTGCCAGCAGTTTTGAAAATCCTCCATGAATCCCTTTGTGTGAGGAGGGTCCCATCCCCAAAGGGTGCTTTGAATTTGACAGAACAAAAACACGCCCATTGAATGGTGGGAGAAAATGCTAGCAAGATTCAAAGGAGGGGACTCTAGACAGGTTTCTGACATCATCACAGATGTGAAACTTGGATTCCTTAATTTGGTCCAGAAACCAAGTGGCAAATAGTGGTGTAGACCTTACCTGATTACAATCCACCAACAAAAGGGAAGTGTTGCCAAAGTGTCCACAAGAAAATGGTGGCCTCATTTTTCTTAAAGGTTGGTTTTGTGGCAACCATTTCTCTGGAGGTGCAAAGCACGGTTACCACTTATTGGTACACCACAGTTAGTTTGCCAAAAGTTTTTGCCAAGCTTCAAGAACAGTGGAAATGCATGGAACTGTGAGAGAACCTTCTCCATCATGACAATGTGCCTACACACACGGTCAACATCATTATTCAGTTACTGGGGTCTACAGAGGTCAAACTTATGATTCACCCACCATACTGTCCCAGTCTGGCCCCATGTGATCTTTTTGTGTTTGTGATGGTGAAAAATTGCATGCTTGGAAAGAGATTTCTAATCCCTGAAGTTGCTGTTACCACCTATAAAGGGGAGCTTGCAGTCATCAAAGAAAACATGGCAGGAGTGCTTCCAGAAGTGGTTTCAGCCAATTCATATGTGTATACAGTATCATAGCAAGTACTTTGAGAAAGTGCAACAATCAGAATAATTTAAAAAAAAATATTCTTGGCGTATCTAAAAACTTTCATAGTGATCCTCGTAATACCAAAAAGAACTGCTAGATACCTCAGAAAACAGTATCAGTGACTTGGGTGTTGTATGTGATTGTACCTCTGTCTTAAATTTAATACTACTTTGTTTTGATTTTCAGTGGTCTTCGATGGACATTAGCACAGCTGGTTATGCAGAAGTCCAAACTAGGTTTGCAGAATCCTGTAGATATGGTGTACCATGTGCAGCCATGGATGATTGTTGCTGTTTTTCCATTTGCAGTTGGCTTTGAAGGTTGGTTTGTTTATAATTATTAGTTGTTACCTTAATGTAATCTTTACATCCTAAGATTAGGTGTATATATAAATAATGGACATAGTGTCACTTTGTGCTTTTTATCTTGTGAATTCAATCTATGAGCAGCTGCTCAGCTGTTTACTTTTGGGAGCTCAAGAAACTGCCAATATCCTTCCATATGTGTTACCATATGTAAGCCTAAGGATGCTTCTTTTATAAACATAGGAGTGTTGTTATGCATTGGGAAAGCATAGCTGAAGCATCAGTGTAGCTAAAACCCAGTGATTGCCAAAATACCTGATTGCTACTTACCTTGGCAACCACTCACTCCTTCCCTCTCTTCCTGCAATAAGAGTGAGGTAGCTTACAAGAGAGGATGAGTAGCCCCAACGACTTTAACGAGGCAACATCATGTTTGTAAATCACTACTTTATTAACTCAGGATAATTTTGCACTTACCCAGTGCGGTAGATCTTATTAATGAATTTATAATCCTGTAGATTTAGCTACACATTGAGACGACATTTGCGGCAGCTTGTGCTTTTCGGACATAAATTTTCAATACATTATCCAGGATATTTTGCATATGTTGTTAAATATTCCACAAAGATATTGTTCCTTCAAGGTTTTCCTGTGTTTGGATCTATTTACTCACTTCTGATAGTCCAATGATTTCGGACAACTGAATCTGAAGTATGAAAATCTTCTCAGGCTATGGCAAATGAAGCATTCACAAGAAGGCATAACATGTGGAATATGTGTGATTAACCCTGCACTAAGTTTGTATATCAGAACATATTTTATTATATCACACTTTACAGTGAACTTGATTAAATAATCACACCACAATGTAATATCTATAGCTTTAGATGACACTAGGATAACCCTTCTTGACTTTCTTTTCGTCTAAAGATTACATATGTTATTTATTTTAAACATTTGAAGATTGATCTCCAGCGTGTCTTGATTTATCCGTTAGGTTTGTACAGACATTTTTCTATTAAGAACTGTGTTAATTTACTCTGAAACTGTTTTGTACCATTTAATGTCTTGATGGTTGACGGCAGTTTGTTATATAACATTTGTCCCATTATATAAACATCCTTGTCAGTCGAGTTTTTGGCAGTCTGTTTCTGGTAATAGTCATAAGTCAGTAACATAGTAATTAAAGAGTACAAATTTAAAGAAATAATGCTTACAGTTTGCATTTCATTGAGAGAATAGGCCATTTTCATAAATTTAATACGTGGTTTATGGCTATTTGATATTTCTATGCTGTTCTGTTACGTTAAAATGTATTTTTAAGTGGTAAATCAATAAATGATTGTCCCTACATCAGTGCTTATCATTATAGATACTGCCAGTAGTAGTACTTTAGCCGTTTTTATGAAGTGCCCTGCAATTGGGTAGTCAAATGTAGCGGTTTTTACAAATGGCTCTATGTAGCAGTTTTTTATAAATGGACTTTTTAACGATGTAGTTATGCAGCAATGAGTCTCTTCTCCAGGGTGTTATGGGTACAGATGGACAAATAAGGGTGAGGTATTATTATTATTCCCAATAAATATTCAAATTTTCTGCTGCATCAACTTTATTACCATTAACTTACAATAGTTGAACATATTATCTTCACTCTTTTATAAGAGATAATACTTTTAGGTCCCAAAGCTATTGTGTTCAGGAACTTCGTGGTTTCGTATGAGTTAAATCCTCACTTCTTTCTTTTGTAAATGTTTTAGGACGTGTGCGATATTTGCACGTATTGATTATTTACACATGGTATTCAACCACATGTCCTTCAGCGATATAATTTAACGTCGTTGGATTGCCGACAAATTCTATTATTCTGCAGTGTGAATATGTGACCATCTCTAACGACACATATATCACTATTAATTACTCATTGCCTCTGTATAGGGGTAATTGTTTATTTCCCTAGTTACAGGCATAGCAGCCGCGATTGATTGACTATTTGCTGATTCGATTGTGATGCATCGATCATGATCAACCCTGAACATATTTCCTTTCGTTTCACAATAGATTTGGGACATGGATTAAGAAATGCAATTTTGATAATCACATTGCATATTCAATATTTGCATGTGTTATGGCTAAACAATTTTGCATATTTAATATTGGCATTAATCTTTTCTTCGATACATTTCAACATACAATTTCTGCCACAGTACTTTAGGCCTATAGTAATACTATATTATTTAGACCTTGTTGTAATGCCTGTTTGCTTGCCTGTTTTAAGTTTTTAGCACTTATTGCACTGAGTTCTACTGATTAGCAGTACTGCTGCTTCCATCCAATACAACATGGGAATACCGATAGCTACATGGCCATTATAATAGAAGCTATTTGTTTAAGTTATGTCAAAATGAAATTATTATTAAAATACTATGCTTATTCACTGTCAATACTTGAAGCACAGAAAAGGATGATAATACCTGCAGTACAATAATGAACTGTTTTCATTGAAAGTTGTGCTGCAGTAAAGTCACATGTGTTTCATTTAACATATACGAAGTGATATAAACTGTGAAACTTTTCAAATGATTTGTAGACATATTTGAGTCAACCTATGGACACTTTTAGTTTCACTTAACTTAGTTTTTATCCAGACATGTTTCAAAGACCATTGTCTTCATTATCAGTGGTTTCTCGACTGGTGTTTGAAGAGGAAGAATCTTGAAATACCAGTCGAGAAGCTGTTGATAATGAAGACAATGGTCTTTGAAGCGTGTCTGTATAGAAAATTAAATTAAACTAGAAGCACCTAGGTTGACTCAAATACTTTTACAAATTACATGGGTTTGTTTATGCCCTTTCTTAGGCTGAACTCAGTATAGCAATGTAACTGCAGAATTTTTTTTTTTATTTGTGGTGGGGGAAAAGGCACTTATCCCTGACTGCAGGCAAGCGTGCAAGTTTAAGACTCCCACCCTGGACTCGAACCAGGGCAGCACTACTCACTAAAAACCTCCACCGGAAGTCTTGAGGTCCAAACCTCACTGTTGCAGTACCGTATTAAAGCACATGCACATTCTTTGGTGATGTATGAAAGCTGCCTGCCAGTGGCAGTAACAGCAAGTAATTACTAAGTGCCAGAAGACAAACATGATGTAAGTCCTGAATGCTTCCTGGGTGCTATTCATGGGGACGATAGTGAGTGGCGTTACTCTGTAGTCATGGGTGATGTATGTAGATGGACGTGAAGGGTGACTGGAATGAACATGTTTGAGAGTCTATGGTGTTAATTTGGAAAGTTGGTGCCCCTCATGTGAGTGCACAGTCCATCGCAGCTGCGGCCGTCGTGCTGGTACATAGAAAGCATTGGAGCGTTGCCAGGCTGTAGACTGTGCTGTGTGCTGGGTTGGTGCTGTATCTGTCTGTGTCCAACTCTCGGAGTTGATCTTCTTGGCTAGATACGTCTGTGTCTGGGCCTCATGTGTGGTGGTAAAAGTTGGGTTTTCAAGTTGGTGAAACTTCTGCTGAATTGACTCGAGAGTCTTGGCATAGTTTTGTATGGTGGTGCTGGCTGAAGGGGCTGCGGCGATAGAGATGAGAGCCTCTTCAATGGCAGCCAGGTGAGTGCTGATGTTCAGTATCTCTGCTTGGAGGTCCTGAACCGCGACACATAGCTCCTGGCCGAGTGCTATGACTGGTGGTATGTTCGTTGATGCTTCCGGTGCTGATGAAGTGAGTGATGCTATTGGAGTAGGTGCAGTGGTTGTTAGCACTGGTGGAAGGTTCTCCCTACATTGTGGTGCTGAGCTGGTGTGTTGAGGGGTCCCACGAGGATGGAGAGGGCACTGCGCCTGACTTGTGTATTGGCCAAAGCCATTACAGGTGGCACAGTACCGGCATTGTCATCTCAGGTCATGCTCCTTGCAGTGTGTGGTCAATGCCTGGGCACTGCAGTAGTGGCACCATGGGCTCATGGAGCAGGTGTTGGCCTGATGGCCAAACTTGCAGCATTGGTGGCAAGGGACCAGGCAATCTGTTTGACTCGCCTCATTGTGCAGGCGTTGCCCTAACAAGGGCAGCCCCGCTGTCAAGGCCTCTTCCCGGTCGCCCAGGTCTGCGAACTCCAGCTGAACCATCATGATTGGGCCACGGTCGGTAGCCGTGATGACGAAGTGCCACAATTGCCTGGTGGCGAACAGCAAGCAGCGGCACAGAAAATCCCGCGAAACTCTGCATACTACTGTGCTATGCCGCCAGGAGGGTGCTGTGGATGGCAGTGGCAATATCAATGCTGGTGGTGCAGGTGGTGTGGGTTCTGGCTCCTCCGCAATTGCTTGTGGCAAAGACTCAGCTACGAGTGGTGAGGGCAGAGGACTTGCTGGTAACTACTCTAGCTCAGGTGTGATGCTGCACCTTGGTGGCGAAGCTGCTCGCTCTGGTGTGGCAGCACTTGCTAATGCAGAAGTGTTGGACGTGGCTTTGGCGCTGTTCTTTTTTGCTGCTTTCTTCTTATTTACCATAGTTGCATGCTATAGGTCTGGTTGTGGTGAAGATCTGATCAATCATTCTCCTGGCAACCTGGCAACAATGGCAACCCTGCAGAAATATAAGACTGTTAGGACACTGTAGGAGGTAAGGACCTACAAGAAAAAATCTTGGACCATTTTTACCAACCAATGTTATATATTAACACAATGTTAAACTGCAGTTAACACAAATTCAGTTTCATCAAACAATTTTAGCTGTAACAAAGTTTTAAATTCAGTGTTAAGTTAACATTGCCATAGCCATGTGTTAAGGCATTTAACAAATGTTGTTGTTGTTGTTGTTGTTTTCTAGTGCCTTGCATCTGGCAATGAAGCCATTAGCATTCGTGCTTTCCAATACTTTTGAACTGTAGTTTCTTCTGATCTTAATGCTTCACAGGTCTTCAAGTGTTCTTCATTCATTTCTGCTGGATCGTTACACAGGACACATATCGGTGAGGCTGAGATACCTATTCTGTAGAGATGACTTGCCAAGCAGTCATGATTTGTCAATAGTCGGAAGGCTGCAACAGCTGTTTTCCTTGGTCTCTGGGGGATTATATCTGGATTGGAAAGTAGTGTAATCCATTTTTTATCTTTGGCATTTGTTTCTATTTCTTGTAGGTATGAATGACAAAAATTTTTAATGATCAAGCGTTTTATTGAGGAATATGAGAAATTGAATTTAGACTTTTGTGTTATTGTTGTGGCTTTCTTTGCAAGTGAGTCTGCAGCTTCGTTCCCCATGACTCCACAGTGTGCTGGAATCCATTGGAGATGAACAGTCTTATTAACTTTTTGGAGTTGTGTTAACATTTTGTAGCATTCTCTAATTTTTGTTGACTTCTTTGTAGTATTTGAACATATTCCCTGAATTGCAGCTTTAGAATCCGAAAGAATTACTGCCTTGTTAAATTTATTTAAGGGAAGATTTAATAATTGTCGGAGAGCAATGTATATAGCCTCTATTTCTCCATCATAATTTGTTGTGTCTCTGCCAACAGAATGATAAAAGGAAAAATGTGAACATGTAACTCCAGCTCCAGTAAGGTTTTCCTTCGAGGATCCATCAGTATATATGTGCAGCCATTCTTCTGTGGGATACCTAGTATTGATTGTTTCCAGAGCTAGAAGTTTTTGTATTTCTTTTGGTGTGTCTGATTTACTTATTTCCTCTATTAATTCCAAATTGAAGGTAGGTTGCAATAATTCCAATGGATTTTCTCTAATAAGTAGATTTTCTCTGGTGTTAGGAATGTTCAATTTGGATTTAATCTGTGTTACCTTTTCTAGGAAACTACTATGAGTTTTAAGGATTGAAGGGGGGAGGTTCTCTTTTGTCCATTTAGAGTTTGGCAGTCGTAACATTTTCTCGTGTTGGAGCAATGCTTGTTCTTCTATTTTTGTTGTTATTGATGGGGTCCGTGTTAAGGCAAGCATGGCATCAATAGGTGTGGATTTAACTGCTCCAGTGATTAGGCGAAGAGCCTGATTTTGTATTTGTTCAAGTTTATTGATGTTAGCATTTGCTGCTGTTATTAAAGCTTCAGAACAGTACAAGAGGTTTGGTTTAATATACATTTTGTATGTTGTGTTAAGGACTCTCCTTGAGCAGCCCCATTTAGCACCAGCTAACCTTTTCAGGATTTGCAATTTCTTTTCAACCTTTTCTGAGATGTTTGTTATATGTTTTTTCCAACTTAGCTTTCTGTCGAAAGTGATGCCTAAGTATTTGGCATCATCAACTGCTTTGAGTGGTTTACCATTATAATTTATGCTAATATTAACTGGTTTGTATTTTAGTGTAAATAATTCATAATTTGTTTTTTCCACATTGATAGTCATGAGGTTTTTGGAGCTCCATTCATGTACTTTGTTTAGGGCTGTTTCTATTCTGTCTTTAATTAATTCAGGTTTTTTTGAAGAGCCTGAAGTCCAAATGACTACATCGTCAGCAAATAGAGCAATTTTGGTTTCTAAAGTTTTTATTATTGATGGAAGGTCATTTATATATATGTTAAAGAGTGTTGTGCTCAGAACAGCACCTTGTGGAAGTCCTCGGTGTGTTTGTTTATATTTGGAAATGTATGTATTATATTTTGTGGCACAAAATCTTTGTGAAATAAACTGAGTTATCCACTTAAGCATGTTACTTTTCACACCTATTGATTGCAACTTCTCAACTAATTTATTTCTCCAGACTGAGTCATATGCTGATTTAAAATCAATGAATACTGCCAAGGTATCCTCCTTTCTATTGAAAGCTTCCTTGATGTCTTGGCTTAGTAGGAGTACATTTTCACTTGTACTATGATTCTGTCTGAAGCCGGTCTGTGAACTATTAATTAAGTTGTAATATTCTAGGAACCAGTTAAGTCTAGATGCCACCATTCTTTCCATCACTTTTGCAATAACACTGGTCAAAGATATTGGTCTGAAACTATTAATATTGTTTGAGGGTTTGTTTTTCTTTAAAATCGGGATGATAATGGCTTTTTTCCAGTCGGAAGGTACAGTCATTCTCCAACACGTGTTATACAGTTTAAGTAGGATTTCTTTTCCTTTCCTGCCAAGGTGTTTAATAAACTCTGGATGGATCTTGTCAGGTCCAGGAGATTTTTTGTTCTGTAATTGTTCTATTGCTAAATCCAGTTCTGTTTCATTAAAATCCTGAATAAAAATATCATTTCGTATACCTTTTGGCTTACTAGTTTCTCTGATAGTTTTTTGGATAGCCTTATCTTGTTTTTTATACGCTTGGGGTACTCTTTGTGACTGAGCATAAAACTTGTTAAGGGATTCTGCTATTTCCCTATCTGTAGTTAAGCTTTTGTTATTATATTTTAATGGTTCAGTTGTATTTTTTGATAATTTTGTTTTATTAAGGAATTTGTATATTTTATTTCCATCTTTCCTATAGTCCATATGTTCTACAAAATTTGTGAAACTGGCCCTTTTTGCTGTAATTAATTCTTTCTTAAAAATGGCTGCTTTTCTTCTCCAGTTTTGTACATCTTCTGGACACTTGGTTCTTTCGGCTTTGACTCTTGCTATATTTCTTTCGTGTTTTAACTTAGATAAAGATGGAGACCAAAAGTAGCTATATTTCTTTAACTTTCCTTTGGGGATATGTGTTTTGGCTGCTGTCAATAATATTTCACAAATTTTTTTATTCATTTCATCTGTTGACTTGAACTCTGATTCTAACAGTATATTACACTTCCCTTCTATCTCATTTTGGAAACTGGACCAATCTGCTTTTTTAAAATTCCAAGAAGTTTTAACTTTTGGTTTGTTACTTTTATTTATTAGACCTCTTATGGAGTTTATGGTGATTCTGTGGCCTGAACCTGGGTCTTCTATTATTTCTCTTTTTGTATTGTCAATTATGTCAGATGACACCATCAGAAGGTCAGGATTTGTACCCGAACCATTATAATGAAGGTAAGTGGGTGGATCATTTGGATTAAATATTAATTCCATTGTTGACGAGTTTAATAGGTCTTCTATGACTCTTCCTGCTGAATTTATATCTCTGTAGCCCCACCTAGGGGAGTGTGCATTAAAATCACCTATTAAAATACTTTTGGGTTCTATGGGAATAGAATTTAGATCTAGTGTATTGTCTGGAGGATTGTAGATACTGTAAATTCTATAGTGGTAGTTACTTTTCCATACTTCAATTTTAACTATTTCTGATTTATCTTGTTCTTCCATTGTTTTTTGGATTTGGATAGTAGCTTTCATATTTCTTTTAATCCCTGTAAGAATACCACTTGCTATTTGACGAGCCTTTGGAAGTATATGTGTAGTGTACTGATCCATTTCAAAGTATATTTCCTGTTCTTGTGATATATTGGCTTCTTGTACTGTGAAGACATCTATATCTTGGTCTTTTAATATTTTCATTAGCTCTTGTTTTTTAGGCTGGGACATGCCTCCTGCATTCCATTGTAGAATTCTTAAAGTATTGGAACAATGATGAAATTTGCCTAAAGATGTCCCCACCCGGAGATCCGATTGGGGGACAGTTTTAACTCCGGAATGTTTATCTTTAGGACTCATATTCATGTATGTGGCTTTCATGTAACTGTTTTCTTAACGGGCACCAGTTTTACAATGTGGCAGTTACATCACCCGACTTAAACCCCCATTTTGCAAGGGGGACCACACCTATCGTTGGTCAACGGGTCCATCGGACCTAGCCGGGAGGACTAAATAGATGATATTTAGATCCACCGACCTTCCCCTCATGTGCCTCTGAGGGACGCTGTTGTGCTGTGATAGGGCAGCACATATGTAAATGACATTTCCTCCATTTTAGATGAAACAGTTATACCGCTGTGATTCGGTCCCCAGAGCCTCATCTGTTAAAAGCAGGGTGCACCACGGGCAGGATGAGGATGGGAATTGGGTAGGAGAGGCTATAGGAGGCGCATCACTACCCCTTACTACCCCATTTAACAAATGTTAGATGTTGAAAAATGGCTGCTGTTGATGCAAGTTTGCTGTATTTGACATTTTTAATGGCATTCCTAACAGAAGAGTAGCCATGCATCACAATAAATTTGAAAACCTGCCAAAGCAAGATCTACCTAAGCAATCACAAATATGGGAAATACGAGAGGTTAGAATACTAAGGAAAAAAAACATACATTTTTCTCCTATACTACAAATATTTATTACTTTGAAATTTTATGCTACTAGAACTTCTCAGTTAATGGTAGGTGGTAATGTTGGCATTTCCAAAGCTATCCTTTATGAGTTTCTTGAGAAGGTTTCTCTAGCAAACAGTATTTTTGTTTGGGTCTGCTTTATCTTTAATCAGCAATAGTGCACTTTTTTCCTCTTTAGTTTTCAATGTAGAACCCATCACCATTTAACTGTGATCTTCCAATTTGATATTTTTGATGCTGCACTTTATGTTAGCCAAAAATTTCTGCATTTGCTTACTGGGCATGCAAGAAAGGAATGAATTTTGCAAATTTTCTGCCATGCTCCATCATTATCCTTTAATGTAAGTCTGTTTGATATTTCACACTCAATAATACCTATTCTTAGTAACCAGTTCTATAATTAATGCTTTTCAAATGGTGAAACATTTAGTTTCCCTGCATCTAGATTTTTCAATTGGCATCGCATTTCTAATCTCAAACAATCAGGAATATCATACATTAATTGTCCATGAATGTTACCAGTTGTCTGCTGTTGACACTAAAAGCACTGCAATACACAGACAAAAGTACATCAGAGTGTGTTCAGAAGTCATGTAGGACGAGAGCATGTGTGAATCCCCCCTCCCTGCATGTATGCAGTATCAAAGTTTGGGGTGGAATGTTATATTCTCTCTACTTGCTATAGTCAGCTGTATTTTGTAGAAACTGTATGAAGGTAGATGGCAGTGGTTAGAGAAGGGATGCGAATTTAATACATCAGATTTTTACAGTTACCTTGGTGGAGTTTTTCTGTTGCGCATGATTTCAGTATAAGGTCTTTTCTTGAGATTGCGGCAGATTATGACTGAATTTGCAAATATTAAATAATTTATTGTTAATGAATTATGGCACCTAAAATGTCTACTATGATTATTGGTTCAGTTTCTGTGCATAATTTGCCTGTGTAAATACTTAGCAGTTGAGCACATATCTCTAGTTGGGTGTGGGCTGGTAAAGAGTTTAGTATTGAAGAAATAAATACAAATAACAGTTTAAGAGGTAGAACTGGAACTTAAAAATTCAATGCCACAACTGGGATTTGAACCACAGACCTTCCAGTTCTACCTCTTAAACTTTGCCCACACACGGCTTGTGTGTTTAAAAACACCAACAGTAAGTTTGTTGGCATAAATAAATAACAAATAACAGTGCTTGTAATTCATTACTATATTAACACGAAAAGCAGTTTGTTGTTTTCTTACACCACTGGTTGTTGTTACACTGGTTTTACCATAAGCTATGTGTTATATACATATGGTTCGTTAAAACTGTTGCTTTGATTGACTATTCAAATATATGCACTCTTCTCTACATTTCTTGAGCTACATATTACTCTATCTGCTGCGATGGGATTGCACCCTTATCCACTTGCACTGAAGTCAAATCTTGAAGTAACTGTGTTTCAGGCTTGCCATCTTTTCATTTCTAACATACACACATTTTAAACATATAAAATACTTATTATTTATTTATGCCAACAAACTTACTGTTGGTGTTTTTAAACACACAAGCCGTGTGTGGACAATTTTTGTGAGGTAGAACTGGGACTTAAAAATTCAATGCCACAGCTGGGATTTGAACCACAGACCCTCCACTTACTAGGCGGGTGCTCTACCATTAAGCTACTTTGACAACCTGCCAGAATGACATTGAATTCTCAAACCAGTTTGTATTTTTCCCGGTAAACCACAAAGGTTTACAAGTTCCAGTTCTACCTCTCAAACATAAAATACTTATTCGTGATTGACCTCGTTTCTTAACATTGAAATTTCAAAGGTTCCAATACACTCGTAATTCGTCCCTTCAAAGTCGAGTCGCCAATTGTTGCTTGAGAATATCTATTTTCTGTTATATGTCAAACAGGGTTGGACCCCATTAACTTCTGCATTCCTTTGTCCCCTTCATTTGGCTTCCCCACCCTCTTGTCACCTGACAAACCCATGTTCCTAGCAAACTAACCGACAGCCTTAACAAAACTATAGGTTAAAAACATACATGAGCAAATATTACCATCATAACCTCACTGTAGATGTACATATTATATTTAGATTAATCATAGTTTTAAAAAACTATAATTTATATTTATGGTATTTTATATAGAGGCAATTATTTATGTGTTTTAACAGAGGGCTTGACTATGTTTATAGTGTCTATAGCATAGCACCAGGAATACCGTCACAAGATATAATAAAATTGCTGTAATTATTATTTATTTATGCCAACAAACTTACTGTTGGTGTTTTTAAACACACAAGCCGTGTGTGGGCAAAGTTTAAGAGGTAGAACCGGAACTTAAAAATTCAATGCCACAACTGGCGGAAGGTCTGTGGTTCAAATCCCAGTTGTGGCATTGAATTTTTAAGTTCCGGTTCTACCTCTTAAAATTGCTGTGTTTGTTTGTTCTGTATGACATTGAAAATTATGTATATGCTGTAAGTTGCTTATTATCATCTTATTTTATTTGAAATGCATCTGTTTAACATATTAACCTGAATAGGACTTAATAGTACTCTTTGGAAATTGAAATTATGAAATATTACTAATAATTTATTTTCAGGGACTCTGCTAGCAAGCAGTTGTAAGCTATTCCGTTATCAACATGCATTAGTGCTATTCCATTCATTAATGAAGATTGTGCTGGGAGCTTTGATTGCATTCCTTATGGAAGTTTCTGAGTTTATGGTTGTCAGTCATACATCTAGTCTCACATTATCCGTAGCAGGTATTTTCAAGGTAAGTGGCTTTATTTATTTTAATTATGTAGGCATTAGAGGTCTGGACAGGCTCAAGCTAAGTCGTCTGACTTGGTTTGGTTTGGCTTTATAAGTACAACTTTTTATACTTTATCAAAAAGACAGTATGATTGCATTACAATATTTAAAATATTATATGAATATGTACATGAAATAACTTATTAGCTTGACATTAACATGACAAAATAACATCAGTGCGGCTTTGCATTTAGCAAATATTCTATAACGGATACATAATTAAAAAGTGCTTTAAAAGTATAACTATGAGGGATGCCCCAGAAGTGCCCGACCTGACATATAGATAGTGGTTGTTGTTTCAAGCAAATGACTATGATAGAAAGTACTAACCTTATAAAGCTTAAGTTTGAAGTTTGACAACACTACATTAAACGTTTGTTTGGCAGCCACCAGTAGTGAATACTCTCGGCAAATTTGTAAACATGGATAAAACTGGTCATTGTTATGAGATACAACACTTTCATGTAAAAGATTGTAGCCCAACTAATATTAAAGTTGAGCTAGGGCTCACTCTGGGGTAGTCTGCTCCTTTGTTTATAACAGTAAAATATTGGGTGGCAGAGTTTAAGCGAGGCTGTATGAGCTGCCAAGACAAACATCCTAGTGGTCAACCAAATGAGGTGACCATACCAGAAATTGTAAAGAAAATCCACAAAATGTTGTTGGATAACCACTGACTGAAAGTGTGTGAGCTAGCAAACATTGCAGGCATTTCAAAAAGCATCACACTGACTAAAAATTTGGACACGAGAAAGCTGTGTGCAAGATGGGTCCCACGTTTGCTCACAATGGAACAAAAACAGCGTCTTGAGGATGTTTCAGTTGAGTGCCAATGTTTTGCTGCACTAAAACTGAGTTTTTGTGTCAATTCATAACTATGGATGAAACATGGGTTCAACAGTTGATTGAAAGGGGAAAACCGATTCCAAAGAAGGCAAAGGCAGTTCCATCTGCAGGCAAGGTCATAGCTTCAGTTTTTTGGGATGCATGTCAGATAATTTTCATTGATTATTTCCAAAAAGGAAAAGCAATCAATGGTGAGTATTATGCAAACTTGTTGCTGTGTTTGAATGATGAAATCAAGCAAAAACAGTAGCATTTAATGAAAAAGAAATTTTTGTTTTATCAAGACAATGCACTGGTTCACACATCCATTATTGCCATACCCAAAATCAATGAGTTAAAGTTTGAATTGCTTCTTCATTCACCCTCATTGCCAGAGTTAGCACCCTCTGATGATTTTCTGTTTTCAAACTTGAAGAAATAGTTTTGATGGTAAAAGATTTGCCAACAATGAAGAGATGTAGTCTGCAGTTGATGGCTATTTTGCAAAGCTCGATGGTTCTCACTATAAACAGGGTATCAAAGCTATTGAGCATCACTGGGAAAAGTGTATTGAGCTGAAAGGAGACTATGTTCAGAAATAAAGATGTTTTTTCCCCAGACATTTTGTACCTTTTTTGTTAGGTCGGGTACTTCTGGTATAGCCTCATACATACTTGTTGCCTTCAGAATTTTCTTATGCATATGAAACTACAGGATGTTCATGAATTTGTGGACTAACTTTCCAGGACCCTATTCTACTGGCAAACTTGGAGACAAAAACTTTATGGAATGGTTATTCAAAATATAATAGTTTTCAAGTTTAGTCATAAAGGTTAACTATTAAAAGGCAGAATATCGCATCACAGTTTAGAGTGAACACTTGCCAGCAGCTGCGGATAACACCTGTAGTAATTCTTGTGATTATATGTGTAAGCCCGTGTATCTGTGTTGTGTGCTTTTCAAAAGTAAGGCAAGTAATTAATAATTGGAATTTCGATATAGTATAGAATTTCATCATCATCATCTGGTGCTACAACTCGAGGTGATCTTTGGCCTCTACAACAACAGTTTTCCATCTTTATCAATCCTGGGCAGCCAACCTCCATGGGTGCACATTCAGAATTTTTAAATCAACCTCAACTTCATCTGTCCATCAACTCCTTGGTCTTCCAGGTCGACGTCCTTGTTTAGGTGTGTCTGATTTCTGTAGACTTCTCAACAGTAACAGTTTTACAGGATGTAAGGTTGTTAACCTCATGCCCACCCTCTTACCAGAGTATGGGCACATTGCACTCAGGGCATCCATCCCCTACATCAGTTGCTTTCACCACAGCTACAGAGGATCTTCTTCTTCCTCTTCCACTGTTCTGAAGTACTTCTTTGTCCGATTCCTACCCTTTGACCAGTCCAGCATGGAAGGTCCTACCAGTAGCTAAGCTACCACTGCCATAGCTCTCAGAGTCCTGGGAATACTCAAGCTCCATCACCAGCATCAAGGTCAGTAATATAATATTGTTTGTGTAAGTATTATGTATGTAAGTTCTTCTGAACTCATGATATCCTATGTAATCGAAACATATGGATGAATAAATCTTTAAATCCACTTATCAATAGCATAAATATGAAGTTTTTCTACCTACTGTTTGTTGTCTTCTACTATTGCATATCCTCTTTATTTTTGTTAAAGAAGTTTTGAAGTTCTTGGAATTGTGATGCGATGTCCTTAGATTCATTTTGAAATTGTTCTCTCCTACCACATTGTCCTGCACTGTGCTCAATTAACTGCAACATATGTGAGTTAAAAGGACAATGTCAGACAGTAAGGGAAGGAAGGAGGCTGCAGCAAGAAACACAAATCAGACTGGATGTGTTTGTGTGTGTGGCAGTGCATTGAAGTTAAACATGCTAAGAACATGCAAAAGTTAACTAATCAAAAGACATATTTAGAACCACACACTTGCCAGCATGCAGATGATAACACCCATACGAGCTGGCTCTACTATCTGACATTTGTTAATTCTTTATTTTACTTGTCATTAAACCTTTAAATTCATTTGGCCAAGAGCACCTTTATTGATAAACCTGTCAGGGAACTTCAGCTAACCATGGTAGGAATTTGACCAGGGTAATCATCACACTTTGCAGTATAGCTGATCTTGGTTAGCTGGCAGGCACTCACCTAGGTTGAAACAGTGTTCATTGGAGATAATCTCTACAGAATGATGTACTCAAATGAACATCACATCATCTCTTTTTCACTTATCTACCTTTTTCTAAAGCACATGCATATACTTGTTCAGCATGTAAAGGACGATAGCAAAAGTAGTCCCAAGTTTCTGTAAATGTGAAGTATAAATGTTATTAAATTTAACATGTAATTTTTAAGGAACTATAAAAAGTAAAGAGATGGAAGTTAATAGCTTAAAAATGGACACATAGAAAAGCTGGCCTTACATTTGAGTAGAAAAATATGCTAAAGTATTATGTATTTATACTTTCTCTATTACATATAGTAAGCAGGGGAAGTATTGTATTTGACCCAAGAATTTGATGTCGAGATTTCACCAGAAATATATTTCTTGAGTCCCCGGAATCCAAAAAGAACATTTTTAGAAAAAAGGTCTGTGTGTGTGTGTATTTGTGTGTCTGTGAACAGCATAACTCAAAAACGAAAAGTCGGTTAAAAACCAAAGTTGGTATTTAATTTCAAGGATGCAGCACAAAGATTTTGAAGAAAATTCCTCCACCCTAAACTACCCTTTACATGGAAAATTTTGATTTTCTCAAAAATGGCTAATGATTTTGATTAAAATGTCATCTATTTAAGATATTTTTATGGCAAACACAATGTATATTTTGAATTTTCTGGCTACAGCTTATGTAGTCCTGTTTACTCTTGGTGACTTTTGCATAACTGGTAAACCTTGAGAGATAGACTCAGTCTTAGTATACAGAAAATGTAAATCTTATTAAAACATAAATTGTCCAGATGTATTTTTTTATGGAGCAAACCATTTCGGAGGTATTCCTTGTTATTTATGTCAGTTTTGGAAAACTTAAAACTTTCATGAAATGGAACATTGTTGTTCATTTTTTTACGTGTCAAGTGTGCAAAGAGAACAGCATTTCAAAGCTTTAAAATATTTGACTATCGCTCAAAGCCTACCGTATTCTAATATTCCCCTTGCACCTATTTGTACAAATTTGTACAAATGTTAATATCAACTAACACGAAGAAGATATAGGAGTAAGAATCTGTAAGAATGGTTAGTACAAGAATAGAGAAAGTCATGTGAGTGCAACACTTCAGATTTTTTGTTAGTTATCTCAAAGATGCAAAGTATCTGTATGTATACCTGTGTGTCATTTATGTACGCCATGCCATAATGAAGTATTATAAAATAATCTGTGTAACAGATGTCGAGATGTTTAACATTTATCTTAGAAATCTCTTGGAATTCCTTATACCTGTCCAGAAAATCACATTGCAGCAGTTCATATTGTACTGATATCCCCGTCATTCAGCAATCTGGTTCAAAAATAGCATTGAAGTCTGTAGACATGGTAGTGTTTATCAACTTCATATTGCCCTCACTAGTGATGATATGCTGCTTTGTACTCAAAGCTCTGAAGACCTGTTTTCATATCATGCAGACAGGTTTGAAGGTCACTCTCATGGTATAGGCTTGAAAATTCTGCAAACAGTCATTAGGGGGCAGTTCCAAGTGAAAAATACCCTAAAAGATGCACCTGACACCAGCTATCAATTCAGCTCACAATTATACATTGTTATATGGTGCAAAGCAGAAGTGCATTTCTTGGTAAATGTTGACTCGCTTGAAAGAGTGATGTCATAGGAAAGTGAAGGCACAAATAAAAATGAACACAATGTACTTTAAATCCTGTACTTCATTGTTTAATCAATTATTATGTTTATCAATGTTAATTAATTGTTCTTTCTCATAAGAACCAATTATCTATTTGTTTAAATGTTTGCAGGAGGTGTGCACACTGGTGCTAGCAGTGGAGTGGTCAGGTGACAAGATGAACCTGGTGAATGTAGTAGGCTTGTTGTGTTGCATGGGAGGAATTGTTTTCCATGTACTGCATAAGGTTTCTGTGGCAAGTCGCAGAGATGTACAGCAGAGAGAAGATAGGTATGAGGAGGAAAGAATGGATCTGCAAGTGCCTCTGTTAGGAGATTCTTCTGCTGCAGCAGTAGCATTCTCTTCTGGCTATGCCACCACTTCAGAAGGCAGTGATGATGAATCATCAAATGTATTGTTCAGTGTTTTGCAAAGAAGAGATAAATAGAATGCAATGACCTTTTTTGGTACTGCTGCATTTGTGATAGAGATCTGTGATCTTTGTTATCATTTTGATTTTCAGGTGTATATAGGGCCGTCCATGTTTCATATTGATTATAGCTTTACTTCTTATAGAAATAGCACCTATTTCTAAAAATAGCTTTAAAGTATTTTTGCTTTTATTTAATTCCTAATCCGGTGATGATTTACTGCAACAGCAGTAACAACAAACATTTGCTTTTATGTACCTTTTAATCCATTTTGGGTTTTAAACCCCAAAACTTATAGTGTAACAAAGCTTGGTTATGGCTTTTGCTATTTCTTTGCACTTAGGCCCCATTTGCAATGAAAAACTCAAGCGTAAGGCTGTAAGCACTACTGTAAAAGTAATGACGCTAGTTCTTAATAGAGCTGGAAACACCAAATGCTAAAACATTGTTCCTATTCGATGCTCAGTTGCAATTTTTCAAACTACTAATAGTGGGTATGATAAATGATAAGAAACATAGATTTTTGTAATTAAAGATTCTAAACACTTTTGTTTAGAATCATTCATTACAAAAATCTATTTACTCTTTAGAATAGTAGTGTAAGTAAAATCTCTTAAGAGGAAACCAAATCTGGAAAAGAGGCTACTTTGACTTTTGGATTATTGCAGCTTATGAAACAATTGCTGCTCTGTAAGATGGTAAGTTCCAGTGGTCACCACTTAGACACAACTGTTGGGAGGTAAAATGTCCAGAGCCCTGTGCTCTCTCTCTTGAATTCACAATGAAAATTATTTGCTTGATTCATAACATTTTGTAAAAATAAATTGGTTTAGTTATATATAACAATGAACTATTCAAGGATTGAACACACTCTTTATTTGTAATTTACAAGTACTTACAAGGGATACATTTGACCTTGGATGCATAGAACTGCATGAAAAACTGTTCAAAAGGTCAAAAAAAAAACATTACAGCACATGTGTCATTTTCATACAAAACACAAAATAAACTTTTAAATTATATAAGACAAAATGATTTAATTTCCATAGTCCAACACTAAGTTATGGTAACCTGTGGCTGATGCACATAGCTTGGCACAAGCTTTTGTCTACTTCAGGCACAAAGTCTGCCTCAAATATTAAATCATACATTGACATATGGTTCCGAAAATTGGGCCATGAACAGAAGTGATAAAAGAACGGTGGAAACAGCAGAAATAAAGTTTTTAAGAAGTATTGCTGGATGTACCTGTTTGGATAATATGAGGAATGACACAGCTAAAAATATATAAAAAATGGTAAAATATCTAGATACAAACAAAATTGGGCAGATCACATAACATGGATGTCAAATAATAGAATAACTAAAACACTTGCAGGATAGAAATGTGAAGGGAACTGTAGTGTTGGGAGATATAAACGTTGTTGGAAAGATGATCTTCTCTAAGCCAAAACAGGCAGCTTGCCCTATCTTGGTGTTGATGATGATGACTATTGTGCTTAATCTCCTAAAAGGAAGAAGTTTTAAAAAAGACAAATGTCTAAAAGTCTAATTGATTGCAATACATGGCTTAGTGATTGAACATGATTGATGATTATAAGGGTACCTAAAGGTCACTAATCAACTCAAATTCTTCTCCAGATATTTGGAAATATCCCGTCATTACCAGTTTTTAGTACATAGCATTTACTGTCAAGGATTATATGGAAAATGGAATTGTGACATCACACATTACAGTTTTTCTACAAAGTCATCTCCTCTGTTGTTCTAATTCTCTTGGTTGCAGTTTAGGAAATTTTTCTGAAAATGCAGTTTAGAATATAAGGAAGCACTCAATGAAACTGTTATGTTCAAAAGAAGAGCTGTTTTGGAATTTTAAGTAGATATTTAATAAATCAAATTGCGTAAGCAATTTATTTGACAAATCCCGTTAATTTGATGTATTGACAGCAGAGAGTAGTGAGAATAAATTTAAAGATCACTAATTTTGCAAGTTGTGTTTCCCATAGTATGAGTTTGACCACAAATGTGATTAAACAGAGCATGGACCAGTTCATATTTGGATTATAGCTATATATTCACATAGAAAGCTTATTACCATTTTAACTTCTGCAGTTAACTTAGTGGCCCTTGGGCATTAATTAAAATTTTAACATGACTCACCGGGCTATGGCATTGAATTTTCCAGTCCTAATTCCACCGCTTAAACATTGCCCACACACGGCTTGTGTGTTTAAAAACTCCAGCAGTAAACTTGTTGGCATAAATAAAATAATGACTCACATGTCTGAAAAGTACCTTACAGGCAAATGCTGAGTATTGAGAGAGATACCTTATTTGAATACCTAATAAATTTTATTAACCACTTCACCTACTATCATGAGAATACTTGTAATTAAGAAATAGTCATAAAATTTTTAACCCGGGTTATGTCATATACATTTCAATCTTGGTTCTCTGTGGTTTTATTCTGACTATTCTCATTCAGAACCTTTTAATTTAGTGCACACCGCTAGATGGAATGACTATCTTTGTGCTCTGTGATATCTAGAATTAGTATGTTGACTTGATGACAGAGTGGAATACAGACAGTCTGGACTACACAATAGGGCCATCGACAGAGTAGATCAACACCTAGCGGCATACCCTATACCACGAAAAAGAGGAAAGAGATACTACGAGAAAATTTTCTTCCACCTACTTGAATTGGCATTATGGAATTCATATGTCCTATACATAAAATCAGGTGGTAACAAAACCCTTCAGTATAGGATGTCTGTCATTCGGAAGACATTTGACAAATACAGCCAGAGTGTAACGTCTCCAAAAGCAGGTCAACCAGGGAAAACACTAGATCCATTGCACTTAACAGAGCGGCAATTTCCTGAAGTCATACGACCAATGGAGAAGAAGACAGCTCCAACCAGGCAGTGTGCTATGTGTAGTGTGCTATGAGAAGAGAGCCACTATTATTGCCCAGATTGCAACGTTCCAATCTGTGTGACACCTTGCTTTTGTGTCTGTCACACTGTAGCTGACATTTAAGTGGTGTTGTTTATGAAACACCTTTCCAAAAGTGCCATGAACAGTTTTCTTTATATTTTAATGCAATAAAGAACAATGTAACAAACCCGAGAATACTCAGGATAATAGAAAAGTATTAAAACCCATTGTTGTTTCTATATATTGTTGCATGTTTTTAGTCTGATTACTACACATAACACCTAAGTAATAACTGTGACTACAAAACGAAAAAAAAGAAAGTATGATATATGTTTACCATTTCTCAGAAAATAATTAGAGTATGAAGTGGTTAAAAGGCAGTAAACTTCATTTTTGGTGTCTCATCTGTAGGAGCTTTTTATATTCTGACAGTTGTTTTGAAGTAATATGAATGAAAGTTTAAACATTTCAAGCTTTTATGTGAATTTTTTTATGACTTACACTTCTGTAATTCATTGCAAATGCAAAAAAGGTACAAGGTTTTTAGGTTAAGTTTGTGTTGTTAATAGGGCCTGCATTTGGTGGCAAATTGTTAATGTGCTACACTGGCATTTTAAGTATAGTGCAGTGTATAATTTGTTATACAGCAAGTTTTTTCCATATATTTGAAAAGTGTTCTGGTCAATTTTTATTTCAACATGCTTCATTTACTGTTCAGGAGTTTTATTGTCAGATACTCAGGGTGAGAGTGGTATAGATGTCATCTGTTTGGGTGACTTGGTCCATTAATCCTATTTAAGTATTTGGAAATGCTTTTCTGTAAAAAATTGGTTATGTGCACTTTTAAAAAGAATCTAATGCCCATACAGTATGATAAAGATTATCCTAAAGTGCATGATTTACACTTTTATCATTTATGTCTTCCATGAGTGCTCAGTTGTAATTTATGCTGAAGTTGAAATGTAACAGCTGACCTCACACACACCTCGGACAGTTGAGATATTTCAGAGGCAGTATATCACTATCATGATAGTGCATCTTGTGGTTGTGGGTTCGATTCCTGTGGTTGACCTTCCTGAATCATGGCCTTTTTTAGGGTTTTCCTGCATCGCTAGGGAAATGCTGGAAGGATAATTACATTCCCTGAATTTCTTGTCCTTCCATTTCACTTCATAGTTGTTTCATTTATTCTTCATCCCATTGGTTCTGTAAGGGTAGCAAGTGTCAGTATAAGCATTAGGTACAACTTGGCAGGGATGATATGTATTTTGTAAAGGAATTATCTCTGTCCCTAGTCGGTGGGTTCTAGGGGACAGCAACTGGGGGCATTGGACCCTGTACGGGTCTCCCTGGGAGGACGTGAAAGACCTCAAGGAGTTTTCAAACTTGGTATACCGTAGGAATATCTGCCAATGTACATGCTGCTAGTCTGGATCTAGCTGCCCGGTGTCTCCTCTCACCTCATCCTTCCTCCTGGGGGCACCCCATTGGGTGCATAGATACAGTAAGCACAGTTCTGGTGCTGAATCCTCTCCGTATCTCTCCTATTCCTATTTTTGTAAGGTACGTCTTAAATAGATTACAAACATTATACTACAATTTCAGTGCCTTTTATAGTATTTTTAAATACAATAAAATAGATCAGCTGTTAATCTCTTTAGTTTAATACCTAAATTCAGTCATATAGGTACTTTGTTTTAATTACATTTCCTAAATGTTAACAGAAATAAAATAAACAGTTTGCTTTTATTTGATTGCATAGAAAACTTAGGAAGGCACATGAACTTTTTGTATCTTAGGTTAAAATCCTATTTACTCGATTTCTTTCGTTAAGAATATGTACTTAACTTTAACTCTAAAACAATATTTTTCATTTTAGTTCCTTAATTCTTTTTTTTTTTTCTTCTTTACCCGATTACCCTCCCCTTAGGTAGGACTTACACTCCCTAGAACTTACAAGCCAGTGCCTAGGGTCAGACACCTGTTGGGGAGCCAGGAACCTATGGACCAGACAGTGCGAAGACCTGGAAGCGGTGGTCAGCTGAGCACCAGGTATGATAGTGTAACTCTACCATGGTGTGCGAGAGGTACCAGGATCATGCCTGGCGCCACCACCAATTGCTACGGACCTCTCACGGGCAGAGACCCGAAGAGAGGAGGGTGTAAGCTCAGAGGTGAAGAGTCACTTGGGAGAGGTTTAGGGGGGTTTTGGTAGCCATCTGGGGTTAAGAAAGCATGCTAAACCTGAGTCGGTGGACTAGGCATTTTATTGAAGCCAGTGGGTTTTGACAGCAGAAGACCCGGGCTAGAGCCTTAAGTTCACACAGACTTACCTTGTCAATGGTAGATGTTGTAGCGGTGGGTCAGACCAACAGACAGATGGAATCAACTGGTGGTGTCCTGATCAGTTGTCAGAGACAGACGTCATAGACGTAACAGACCAAGGGGGTGTAGATTGCCCACATTAATAAAGCTTCTGCCTGCTTTGTCAGCATTCTGATGTTATGGATACTTGACCTGGATTAGCTTTCTTAGCTTGTGTAACCCTATCATGGTGTTCGCAACTGGTATGGCCATTACAATAGTAAGGAAGAGGATGATATGAAATGCAAGTGAAATCAGTGATTGGAAAGGTGATAATGGAGTAATTGGTGGAATGAGTGGTGGGAGAAACTGGAGAGCCCGGAGAAAACCTGTCTTGATGCGACTTCGTCCACCACAAATATCATATGCAGATCCCTGGGATTGAACTCCAGCCACCTAGATGGTAGGCAAATGTTCTAACCGCTCGATCATGGTGCCTGGTTGCTTAATTCAAACATTAAAAATATCATTGCAGATACACAAAGAACTATCTTGAGTATTAAACAACTGCAGCAGAAGTGAATAACATTCCTGTAGTACGATGATATTTACTAGAAGTATTAGCAAATCAGTGCACATTCTACTGTTGGGCAGCTGCTCCTAACCCCTCAAGTGACATTGTTGTCAAAAATGTCTATTATTCTAATGTTTTTCTATAAAAACTATGAAACATTCAAGAAAAGTGCTCATAAATGTTTGTTCAGTATATGGAATATCTCTCTGGTTTGAAGGATGACATCTGTACCCCTTTCATCCTGTATGTTAGTTTTATATTGAATGGCTACTACATTTTTGAAGAAAGGCTTTTTGCAACTTATGGAATATACATACTTGCCAACTTTTATGGTAAAATGCAGGGGCCTTTTTACGACTTTATGACAAAGGAGACATGTTTATAACTTTGGGAAAATGTTGAAGGTGTTGCAGATTTTCATCACATACTTGACAAAGCATTTAAGTCTATTGAATATATTGTAACTTAGATTATAAACTGAATTTACTGCGCCAATCGGTATACAATGCTGATAGGGCGTATCTGTGCACCTATTCATCATGATAATAGTCCCCCTTTGCTTGGCTGCAACAAAATGTATTGTGTGCAGGTTTAAAATTTGATTGCACTACTACTCACTTCTAATTATCAGCAGCAAAATCGTGTTAACATTCAGAAGTGGATGACATGAGTGTAAAGTCAACTTGCTCATGTAAACTATTAATCTTATTCGCATTCTATAGTTGTGGGATAGAAGATCACATGTGCAGGAAATGTGGTTGGATTTTGAATCTTGCCAACATATACTATGTGAATATGAAGCATTTGTTATACATACTTGGGCTCCATTTTGGAACCTGAGGATATAAAAAAGGGAAGATATCAAGGACGTCATCCATTTTATCACTACTGTCAGACTGGAATAATCTGCAGAATGTAAGAGATATAAAGGGCTCCAAGAACCTATGTACAGACCTCTAGTGGGGCCACTCAATTCATCTTCATCTCTGTGGTATACACGTTTCCCATTTTTGTGACAGTTTTTGTTTATAATTGTGTTATGAAGCAAGAAATAGGGACTGGAAATTTGTGTATAACCTTAAAAGTGTGTCCTTCACTGTAATATGTGTTTATGGTGATACCAGAAGAGTTTCAGCATGTATGACAGAAACAGGCAATACTACAAAATCTTCAAGGGTTCTTGTAAAATGGAATTCCCATTTATTTTATATATTATATTTGTACATTTTTTGCAGTGAACAGTTTATCCATTCTAAATATGTCATCACAAAATTATTACACATTGCTTGACGAGGGAAAGCTTTACAATTTCTGCTTGAGGAAGTTGGCAAGTATGAATACATTTGATGTTTCACCTTAGGTCCGGCGCATGATACTAGGCACAGGAGGTGTGAATCATAACTCCTCTGCACTTATCTCTCCCTGTTTCCTGCTACATATGTATGCAATTTTGTATCACTGGTAGTTAACAGGTACTGTCCATGCAGATAGATGAGAACAGTGTAAACACAATGCACAGTGGGAAGAGCTGACTGCTGCAGTTGGGCGGCAAGTAGCTTGTATCAGTCTACCCACCACCGTGCGAACACGAGGATCGCTCCATATGACTGAGAGTGCAGAGAAAAACAGCCTAAACAATGCCACCAGTTCAGAGCAAATTAAAGAGCGAAGTCTTGCACAGCCAGACAGGAGAAGTAAATGGTATGTAATGTGTATAAATTTATGATGAGGGAAGCTGCAGAGGGGACCCCTGTTCCACTCAAGTCCCTACAGAAATGTGTAGCAGAAACCACTGGCTCATTTAATTCAGTCTGTAGGATCAAAACTGAATTAAAATGCGTTCAGTTAAGTGAATATATCTTTCTCAATACCTCATAAGGAAACACACAGAAGGTCAAGGAAGGCAGATTTACACGATTTTAATGGTACGTTGTTTGCCGTACAGTGAATGAATTTTATACACACTTAAAAGGATCCAGTATAAATTAAGAGCATTAATTGGTTTCAATGGCAGTATTAGGACACTCTGGAAGATCCTAGAGAAATTTGGATTTAGAAAGAAATTTCAAAAAAAGCAATAGGTGTATGCTAAGAGAACACTTACCACATTCGAGAGCAGAGGATTTGTTACCTACAGAAAGTAAGAAAATACAGCCTCATCCAATTTGGGCACACAGCATCATACAGAGTGACAATTCACCTGCTGGACTCTTTACTCCTGTTTCAAAAGACAGCAGATTAATAATCGTTAATGCTGGCAGTGAACAAGGCTTCATACAAAATGCATGTGCATTCTAAATATCGTAATTTTAGTGCATACATAATCAATAACTACAATGTGTGTTTGTTATCCTGGTTCTCATGCTATTTTGTGTGTTTACGTACTGCTTTGTTATCACTTTAGGCTCCGCCCTCTCTACCCCACTCCTTTTACTGCGCATCTGACTGCTCTTGTCTATTTCAATGGACAGTACACAAACTTTGTAGCAGAAACCTTCCACAGCTGCGGCAATGATATCATGCCAACACTATACACTTCATTGATTGAACGGAGGTACAAAATAAGTTGAACCATTTTTGCTGACTGAAGGATTGAGGTTAAGAGTGGCAGCAGTTTCACACCCTCAGTACCTGGTATCATGCTTTTGCTTCAGATCTATAGGATTCTGAATGAAATATTGTTCCTTTATATGTAGGTTTTTAATAGTCACTTTTACAAATTCTATAGTTTGCAAAGCATTTGAGCTTTTCTTTATGATGCTTAAAGCGTCTGTGCTTGATTGCTTATATTTTAAAATCTACCTCCATTTCTTCCTCTCCTTATGTACAGTTTGCTTTTAAAATTAGACTTGTTCTATGTAAGTAGTTCTTTCCAAAAATTTTTGTATTTGTTGTATTTTGTATAGTTGTGCTAAGTGATGAAAAACTTCAACAGTCTGTAAAATTTGTTTTGAAGTAAGCTGTAATCTTGATCCTCTGAGTGAACTGCTACTCAGAATTTTCCTGATTAGTGGTTGTTTTTGTTTATCTATGGACTGTATACATAAGTGTTTTTTCCTAGAAAAAACAAATTTGTGTTACACAGAAGCAAGCAAAATGGTATATTTGTATATTTCATTGAAAAAGATTTTAGATTAAATTTCTGAGAATTAAAAACATGTCTTAAATGGAAGATTATGGTGAATTAAACACACATATTATACTATTGAGTGACAATTGCCTGTAAAAATAATTAGAGACCCAGAAAGTTATAAAAAACATTGAATACTTAGAAATGTACGTAAAAAGCATTTGTTCAGCATTAATGGTTTGGTTTTCCAGTTTCTAATTAACAGCAAATTTTCAAAACTGTGTCTCGTTTGCAAATTTTTAATCTTATCTGAAAAAAACATATCTTTATCAATTTACCAATGAAAAATAAGATTAACTATGGTGAGGCTTAAGTTTTGTGATGTACATTGTGGCACCATAATTTTGGGATTTGTGAGCACTATCAGAAATGCAATATGAGTGCAACAGAAAGACTTGAACATCACTGACACTTAGTTCCAGCTTCACTGATATTCATTTATGTTTGTTAGGTCCATAGAGCAAGCTATAAGGGTTTTGCTGCCTTATGCAATGGTTGCAAGTGCCATCCCTTCAGCTTTCAGACATAACCTAATTTTTATCCTCAGTGTCGTTCCTCCATTATTATTCTCACATAACATGTATGTTTATATTTGTATGGGTAATCAATAAATAAAACTCAAGAAGAGGTATATGTGGTGCAGGAACAAGATTGTTTTGAGTAAAAGAAAAATCTGGCAAAGTCACACAGTAAAAATGTTCAATATTCTGGGGATCATCCCTTCATCAAGTGATTAAAAGATTAAAAACATACACAAAATGAAAATACACTTGATGGTTACTGCACTGGACAATAATCATGTTTATTACAAGCTATGCAATAGAGGGGGACAGCTTGCACACTTGACCTATGGGATATATCTATTGTGGCTATCGCCCCCCTCAGGAGAAAGTTATAGTAGCCTGAAACACTCCTGTCTATAAACATGAACATTGTTGCTCAACAATTCTGTATTTTGCTTGTGATAATAATTCACCAAATAGCTCTTCAAGAGTTTTATGGAAATGTTTGTATACACACATTTTCTGGGTCTCTAATGATTATTAGACATGGATATTGGGAACAAAGAGTCATGATTTTTCTACTGAAAAGCGAGATGACTATAAATTACATATATCTAGGGATATCTAGATTTTTTTTTATGAGTGATGGATTTGCAAAGTATGCTTGTATTGCACATTAAGGAGAGTATGTATTGCCTGTCTTACTATTGCTAAATGGTGTAGTTTTTGATAGAATTAACTTAACAACCAGTGAATTTATTGTTTCAAAACTTTTTGTTGTACTAGAATACCATTATAAGAGCATACATACCTTTTAGTATTTGTGGTGGACGAAGTGGCATCAGGGCGGGTTCTCTCGGGATTCTCGCTTCCCCCACCACTCATTCCAAACAAATTATGGCTTGTACTGCACACCTATTGAAATATTGATAACTTGTGTAAATATCTTTTTGTGTTTCAAACCTCATAGTAAATTCACAACCTTTAGATTTATAAAGTTGGAGACTAGGAACAGAGATACTAACGCTGTGCTCTGCATCAGACACAATATTAATATCCCCATTGTATACAAGAGCGTGTGCTTTCTAAGAGGCTTAAACCTTCTTGATATTGTGGCGGGGTTTTATTAAATAAAATATGGTTATATATTAGCGTGAATATAGCAGCATGAGTATTGTTTTTGCTAGAAGGTGGAAAGTTTGTTATAGTAGACGCTACTCTTGTTTTCAGGGTCTATGGTTGAAGAATGGAATGCATAAACCAACGTACTTTTATTAGAAACACATTTATTCGTTTTATACGCACTTTACATCACTAATTCAGTTGGTTAATAACTTTTAAAATTGGATAGCGTCCATGCTGGCTAGAAGTTTGGATGTAATTCACATATTCACACGCCATCAACAATTATACGTCCTTACACTTTGAAGTCACAGACGCTAATGAAAGTAGTTTCTGAGCGTCCTATGACGCAACACCGCCATTCTTATGTATCCATCCGCGCAACAGTTCTCATTGGTCGAACTCAAACAGTTGAGAAGACATTGTCTATTTTGAGTATTGAAAAAAATAGGTCCCTGATACATTCAAATTAAAAGAATTAAAAATTTACACACTCTTACAAAAATATTTACATGAACAATTTTCTATTAGTCAATATTCTGTCTCATATGCCCCTTGTTTTGTTTTTCAAGTTGTCACCTTATTTACAATCTTGAAACACAATACAACACTTCTCCCTACTTCTATGATTCAATCACTTTGTACAATATATTTTTTTTTTTTTCTTTACAGTCTTCTTTACTGTTTGTCTTTGTCCTTTGTTTTGACATAATACAACATGTCTTTATAAGTTTCACATATTCGGTTACTACACAATGCATTTAGTTATTATACAATACATATCCAGTTATTGTACAACACATTTTGTTATTACACAATATGTCCAATTATTATGCAATACATATTCAGTCCTTGTACAATATACCCAGTTATCATATCATATATGTTGGTATTATACAATACACCTTCAGTCATTATACAATACATATTCAGTTATTGTACAACACATTTGATTACTACACATCATGTCCAATTATTACACAATACATATTCAGTTATTGTACAATATATCCTGCTATCACATCACATATGTTCTGTTATTATGCAATACATATTCAGTTATTACACAATACATATTCAGTTTTTTTTTTTTTGCATAACATATTTGGTTATTACTCAACATATTCAGTTATTACACAATATATCCAGTTACCATACAATACATATTTAGTTATTGTACAACACATATTCAGTTCTTATACAACACATACTCAGTTATTGTACATTTGACATTGACACAAATACAATTTAAGTGTTTCATGTGGTTTTTGACTTGTATTCTTTGCTATGAGGAGAGAAAAACAGGATACAAATTTTGAGCTAATGATTATAATCATGTTTATGGCAATATTTTATTCAGTTCTTTGCCTTCTTTGTCTTATGAGCTTATGTATAGGCAGGTTATTGAGTTGGTTCTTAAACTCTGATATTACTAATAGTACTAATTTTCTTGATTGGGTTATTATTCATTGTTGTGTGGTTCAACATTTCTTCGAGCTTAGCATTGGCTACATTCATCTCAATTCATGGGCATTGTTTTTCTGGTTATGGTTTTCCTCATTTCACTAATTGTCATTTCTTTATCTCTCATTTCTATAAGAGAAAACTTCTATACTTACAATTATTCTGTAATTGTATTATTTTTCCTCTCAATTTACTCTCGACATCTTTGTGTCGAAATATTATATCTTTTTCATCATAATTGATTCATTTTTATTTTTGTCCCTGACATCCTTATGTCAAAAACATATTATCTTCCGTCGCTATGATTCATTTATTTAATGACAATCAGTGTCCTCATCTGTCTTTGTTGACAATGCTCTTTGTGGTCGATATAGCCAATGACTATGTTGATCTTCTTCCTAGTTGTAATTCCTAATTTGAACATAATTTTCTATAAGTAACCCATTAAAATTGTTATCTTCTTTCATCTCTACTACTCCTGCCTTACACATTTGTTGGCAAAGGTTATTTGGTTCTTTCTTTGTATGGCTTTAATTTGTTTTTGTGGTATCTTCCTACCAACTTGCCATTTGTATTTTGTAGCTCATACGTGTGGTCACCCAGCTGTTTCGTTATGATCAGTGGTTCCATCTCTCTCTTCGTGTAGCCATCATGGTGTCGATGTCAATTGTAAGTTGTTGAGATATTGTTGTTTGTCATCCAGCCAGTTGGGACGAACTTAGTTGTTGTAATTTCCCTGAGTGTTGGTGGTAGTTGTCGTTTCTGTATTCTGTGCAGTATCTGCCCTATTTGGCACATCTTCTTCTACTTCCTGCTGTCTTGTGTTGTTAGTGTACCATTGGTCTCTGAACCTTTGGCGTGAACCTCTGTCATGTGACGGTCTGTGGTTGTTCGAGTGTTCCCTACTGAATCGTATGTGATTCACTTGATGGGCCTGGTCTCCTGGTCTTCCACGATCATATGTATATGTTTGGTGTCTCGATTCACCCCTCGGTATTGTGTCGTGGTACCGCTGTCTTGTGTTCTCCATCCTCTCGCCATGATTATGTGGTTGTGGGAAATGGTGTGCCCCTCTCCCCCTTTCATGGGTACTCCTAGTATTTCTATGTTCTCCCTCACTCTGGTTGTTCATAGCCGTGTTCCGGTTTAGGATGGGTGAGTTTGGGTGACCGTTCCTATGTCTTTGCTCATTAGGCCGACCATTTTGTGTTTCGAAGGCTGTCAGCAGTTCTATCATATCTGCGAAATCTACTGGCCTCGCAACAATTAATCCTGTTCTCACTGTGTCTGGGAAATGTCTTGTTATACTGGCAATTAGTTCTGCCTCCGACAAGTTGGGGTCTAATAGCTTTCCTTTGTTGGCCACTTTCATAAAGTAATCCACTAGCGACAACCCTTTGGTTGGATCGTACCTACCTGTCGCTAGCTCTACCCTAGTTTGGTTTTGTTTAGCTGGGCCCCAATATCTTGATAGGAATAAATTTCTGAATGAGCTATAAGATTCATGACCAGCTAGTGTTAACCTGAGCCATTCTAATGCCTTGTTCTTTAAGCTTTTCTTAACTATCATCATTCTAAGCTTGTTTGGTATCCTTTTCACTTTAAAGTATTCTTCCATCTCTTTAACAAAGAGTTTTGGATCGTCTCCCTTCTCCTCGTCAAATGTAGGTGGTGTGATTTCATGTAATATGCTGTTGGTGTAACATGTGTTATGTGTTGTGTCATTGTTTGGTTGTGAACCTCTTTCTCTGTATGGTGAGTCAACATTTTGTACATTACTCAAATAACTCTCATCTTGTACATTACTTACATCTAAATCATCTTGTCTTTGTAATGCCTTCACAACATCATTTACATTAGCCAAATTTTCTTTCCCTTTTTTCATTTCTTCACAAATTGATTTTAAATCATTCTTTATTTCTAAGTGGCTTTGTTTCATATCATTTATAGCATCCTGTTGTGAAAGCATCACATCATTCATTGTCTTAATTTTAGGAATTACAATTTGTTCTACAGTTTCATTAATAACATCTTTCTTTACTACCTCAATCTCTTTCCTTAATTCCTCAGTTATTTCTGCTTTTACATTTGTTATCTTACAGTCTACACTTGTATTACATTCTGTTATTTCATCCCTACATCTAGCAATTTCTTCTTCCAACACTATTTTATTCTCTTTCATCTCTGATTCTATCTTTCCCATCCTATCTCCTACCATTTCTATCCTAGCTTCTAAGGCTTCCTTTGTTTCATTTAAGTTTTTGTGAACTAATTTTAAATTAGTTTCCATTACTTTCATATTTTCTTTACACTCCTGTCTTCCTAATTCTATTTTCTGTTCTAGGTTCTGTCTACCTAATTCCATTTTCTGTTCTAAGTCTTTTCTCACTTCCTCCATTTTCTGTTCTATTTCTTTTTTATTATTTTCCAAGTCCTCTCTCACTCCCTCTATTTTCTGACCTATACTCTGACTTAAACTTTGTTCTATGTCATGTTTTAATTCTGCCCTATTCTGTTCCATGTCCTGTTTTAATTCTGCATTATTTTGCTCCATTTTCTGACCTAATTCTACCTTGTTTTGTTCCAGTTTCTGTTCTAGTCTTTCAAACATCATCATCATTAACCTTTGATCTTTGCTTATTTCCGCCTGTTCCTCACTCTCTAATCCTATCTGGTAACTAGGCCTATCTGCCCCTTCCCCCACTCCTGTTTCTATCTCTTTTCGTGACATATTAATTCCTTTATTTAATTCACTTAATGTTGAAAGTCCTAATGTTTTGCCACTTCTGAGCAGCATTCACAAATAAAAATAAAATAAAGACAAAAATTTTGGATCCTACTTTTTTTTTCTGCTGGTTCTTCGTCCGGTTATTTACGTCTCCTGGGTAGTTGGTTTCGCCAGATGATCTCCGGTGTTTTTCCCACGTTGGTTTTCGGTGTATCGATGTTTTGTTGATATCAGACGATGGTCTAATGGCGTCTTTCTCCTGCACGATGAGATAGCGTCATTCAATGTTATACACTTTGTTCTCGTAATTCTGCATTCCATTCTAAATTCGCGCTCCACGTTGGGCAAGCCATTTGTGGCGGGGTTTTATTAAATAAAATATGGTTATATATTAGCGTGAATATAGCAGCATGAGTATTGTTTTTGCTAGAAGGTGGAAAGTTTGTTATAGTAGACGCTACTCTTGTTTTCAGGGTCTATGGTTGAAGAATGGAATGCATAAACCAACGTACTTTTATTAGAAACACATTTATTCGTTTTATACGCACTTTACATCACTAATTCAGTTGGTTAATAACTTTTAAAATTGGATAGCGTCCATGCTGGCTAGAAGTTTGGATGTAATTCACATATTCACACGCCATCAACAATTATACGTCCTTACACTTTGAAGTCACAGACGCTAATGAAAGTAGTTTCTGAGCGTCCTATGACGCAACACCGCCATTCTTATGTATCCATCCGCGCAACAGTTCTCATTGGTCGAACTCAAACAGTTGAGAAGACATTGTCTATTTTGAGTATTGAAAAAAATAGGTCCCTGATACATTCAAATTAAAAGAATTAAAAATTTACACACTCTTACAAAAATATTTACATGAACAATTTTCTATTAGTCAATATTCTGTCTCAATATGTTGAAACTGTTGCTGTAATCTTTCCCGGAAAATGCTGGACTTGTTGATGCCAAACACATTCCTTACAGCCACATTCATGTGACAGCAAGACTGGTTATTGTAGATAGTATATATGTTTATGACAGCATCGTGAACTGCTGTGTACTACTGTCTCCTCTTTCCCCTCCAGATAGCAGATCACCCCTCAGATGTTTTCTTGTCAGAGGCCTACAGTAGTTTTCACTGGTAGTGTGTGAATTGACCATGGAATAGGGCAGTCACATTTATACCTCTAGAATTAATTGACTTTTGTTTGCTTGTTTAGTCTAAGGTTATGTATAAAACATAAAATTAAATTGTGATAAATACCAGCTTTCCTTTTGAGTACCTTAAATGCACTGCAAGTAAACTTTGCGAATCTCTTGATGAAGTACAAAGACTATGTGAAAAATAAATTGTTTATAGTTATTTGCCTTTAATAAGCATTCTTCATTAGTATTGTATTACTTATGTAAAGGCGATAATTGCATTTTTTATTTGTGTAAAGTGTGCTACATAATTATTACTGAATTTCAGTGTGAAACATAATGGTATATTTAACTGCAGTATGAACTGCTTCTAATGTTTATTTCGGAAAAGGGAACTGTTTCAAACCAATAGTGTTTACTCAGCCCAGTTCATTGTATTATTTTGTCTTAATTCTGTGTACTGCTCTTCATTGTTGAAGATCATTTAGGTTGCATTCTAAATTAAATGGTTAGCTATATAGCCTTGGAAGTCCTGTACACTTCCTGTATTTGAATGGTGTTTAATGCCTGCTCTTACTACAGATGGTGACATTGGTGATACATGAAATAATATAATAACTGGGGAAGGAAGTTTCAGAAGTAAATGTTCTAGGGTACCTTTCTGGCATTTGCTAATTATGAGGACTGGGGAAAATGTAGGAAAAACCTCAGTTGTTGCAGAATTTGAACTACAGACCTCTGCTTCACAAGCCAAGGCTGAAACTGTGAACTATTTATTGTACAATCATGATACTTCTACAGGTCTTCAATGCAATCCTCTGCCACTTGTCACACCTGTTGCTAGATATGGAGAAGTTGCAGGATACCAGCACCTCTTTGTTGATGGCTCCAAGAAAAGACCCTATAGCTTAAAGTATGGCCTCTCTGATGCGGAAACGTATCCCTCACAGTGGTTCTTTCATCTTAGGGAACGGACAAAAGTCACATGGGCTCATGTCTGGTGAATAGGATGGGTGCTCTAGAGCCTCCCACCCCAACCGTGCAAGCAGACCCCGGTGTTTTTTCCATGGGGCACTTTGATCTTTATCCATGTATATTGTTCGAAATTAGTAAACCTTCCCTTTGGGGTGGTGTGAGTTGATGACTTACATTCAACATACGCCACTCCTATCACTGTAGCAGCTACACTAATGCCACCACCCAAGTTGTATAGCTCCACCAACCCTTTACATGTGTTGTCCACCACAGACGAAAAATTCCTGGCAGAGATAAAGCAGTGTTGCCACTTATTTCTTTCCAGCTGTTCTCTTACATGACAAACCCTTCATTCTCAGTCAGGAAGGTACTCAGATCTTCAAGCTTTCAAAGGCAAATGCCAGAAAGCAGCATGCCAGAGGCAAATGTTGGCATTTCTTGGATGAAGGGCTGCTGAAACATAATGATACATGGAAAATGTTTTGCATAATTTGTTTCATCTCTATGTGTAGAAGTTATTAATGACTGGTGGTTATACAGCCAATATGGACACAAATCTCTTTGCCCAATTATATATGCAGTATTCAACTTAAAAAAATTAAATTCTGAAAGAAAGCAACAATGTTATCAGCTGTATCAGGCATTACCATCAAGTTTGGGCAGGGCAGTCTTTGGATTACAGCTTTTTGATGCAGATGTGGTTTTAAACAACCATTGAGGTACACAGTGTTTCTATTAGCAAACAACTGTAGGATAAGAAGGAGAGAAATATATAACAGAAAAAAGATTGTCCCATCCACGGGTGAATGTACTCAAGATTATGGATCATATTTGTAATCATGAATTAACTTTTTCCGGTGATATTGATCAAACCTCTGCACCAAATACTGATTTTTCATTATGCCTTTTATGTTTCTTTCTTATTTTTAAATAGTTTTGGATATGATGCTGAGGTGGATCCAGCATTTCTTTAGAGAGAAGCTAACATACTTTGAAACATACCTTATCAATGAGCAAAATTCAGTCAATAATTTTACCTTTCTAGATTCTAAATCACCATATAGTAAAACCCCGATTAGCCACATAATGGAGAAGATGGGGTTGAGGATTAACCAAAAATGAGGGATTACCTATGGCCTCAGGAACAATGCCAGCAACTGTCACTGTTGTGTATAGAGCATAAAGATACTTGAATGTAAACATGATAACAGTGTCATAGAGAGAGGTAGAAGTAGAATATTTACGGAGGGAATTCCACATAAAGCCAACTGTTGAGGCTGTTCTATGCCCTGGAAAAAAGGGATGAAGTGAAAGAGCTCGATGGGCATGTTGGAACCCAGGTGTGTAGCATGAGCCAGCATGAGGGTCTCTAACGTGTGCTGGAGATTCTTCATCTCACCATCAGGGTTCGCCAAGCAGCCACTGGTCAGGCGACTACAATGCCACCCATCTGCCAAGTACAGCAGTTTAGTTTGCAAAGTCCCCACACAGCAGTGCCAACACTTCCAACCGTGCAAGACTGGATTGAAATGAAAGTGAAATGAAATGGAGGGACAGGTAATTTGGGGGATGTAATTATCCTTCCCAGCATTTTCCTGCTGACCTGGGAAAACCCGAAAAAACCCATGAGTCAGGAAGGTCAGCAATGGGAATCAAATCCAAGACCTCCCAAATACAAGCCTCACATGTTACAACAGAGTCCTCTCACTCTGTCATTATCCAGCACTATATCTAAATGTCCTGAGCAATACACACAGTAGCCTAGGTATTGTCACCTAACCGAAGTCTAAATTTAGATGCCACAGGTCATTCTGTTCATATATACATACTAACCTAGGTATCGTAGCCTGTCAGGCTAAATTTTATTGTTTTACTGCATATGTTTCATTAAAACAATGGCAGCTCGACATTGTGAAGTGCATTAACAATGAGAGGCACTAAGCAGAAATGAAAACTAACCAGAGAGATTGGATAAGGAAGTTTGTCAGTAAAATTCTACTACTGCTGCAGCAATGTGTATACTTTTACATTTATAGGCCATTAGTAGGAGCAGGTAAACATAAAACTATGTATTTTATTAATGGTTAGTAATCTGTTGATTATTTGAAAACATTAGTGCCATTTTTGGGATTTGAACCACAGATCTTGATGTACATATTTTTACATTCACTGACTGTTAATGAGAAAACTTCATACTATATCTATTAATTGTTAATTAATCTATTAAATGATTTGAAAACTTCAGTACCTTTGCTGGGATTTGAACCACACATCTGTGCTTCATAGCAGTGCCTCCAAACATGTGCTGAACAATCATTTGATTCATTTATATCCCTGTGAACTTTAATGGTTCGCTTTAAGTTCCCCAGTTGCTATTGGGTCCCATAAATATTTAACAACCCTACATTTATGTGAAGTATATAGGTTTCAAGTTGTGGAACCATATCACAAGTTGAGATATCCTTAAAGAACTGGAAAACATGATAACATAGAATGTGTCTACTTTTCATACATAAAGTGAATGTCCAGGGGCAGAACTCCTGCACAAAACTAAAATATAAAACAAAAGAAATGACTGTTAAGATATCACTAAGATATCATTGAGCTTGTTTGATTTTGAACAAAATGTTATTTCCATATTTAAATGACGTGTGCATTTGATTGATAGTGGAAAGTTTATAGTTGCTGTAAAAAGAAAGGAAGTTGTGAAGTCTGTATGTGATATCTATGAACCCTATCATGTAGTAGTCTAATAGTTAATTTCCTCATCCTGATTTACATTAAGTCCAGAAATTTCTTGAACCAAAGGGAATTGTAACTACAATGTTAATATAAGGATAACAGTGTATTTTGTAAGCAGAATTTTATACATGTTTTATAATGTTAAGTTTATATGTATGCAAATTACATGTACATAGACATCACTTATTGATTATAAGAAAATTCATTATTTTAACAAATTATATGAGTGTAAATGCTAAATATGTAACTTAGGATGCCATATCAGAAATTGGAGTAACTATTTGTTGCTCGAAAAAGGAAAATTAACAGTATCTTAAAAAATGTGAAGCATAGGGTCTTTCAGAAGTCACTTAAAGCATAATAAATTCATTTATATTTTATGTAAGTGAAAAACAAAACCATCACTGTGTGGATTGAATTATGGGACTTGGTGTTCATAAAACAATGAGAGTACTTTGGGATGCTTAATGAATGATTCCTTGTGCAACTCTGCAGGTAGTATTTAGGATCTGTAGACCCCTAGATTGAATGTCTGGCTGAGACTCCTCTAGAGGATCAAGTTATGGAATATATTTTTAAATTTAACCTGAAAAAATATCATTTAGAGCAATTTTATAACTAATACCAGAAAAAGAAATGTTTAAAGTTTATTATTAATCATGATGTTGTACTTATGTGCTGAATTTTTATCCTCACCTTAAGAGATATGTACAAACATTGGAATTGAAATTTTTATATCTCATTATAACATTTTAAACGTTGACTATGAGTAACATATATAATTTAAAAAATAAAGAAATATATGTTCTGATGCTTACTTAGCAATCTAAACTGATTATTTGTATTGTAATCATATAAAATGTACCTGCTTTACATAATACATTTAGCCCATAGGCATCCTGCAAGGGCAAAGGCCTCCTGTTTACATGGGGACCAGCTTGTAAGTAAGCTCCGAAGGTGAGCGAATCCTTGAGAGTTTTGTTGTATGGCTGAACTGTCTTCCTATTCCTAATCATATTCAACAATCATCTTCTGCTTTTCCTGTCCCTGAATGCTTCTGCACTGCACTTTTCACAACTTTTGCACTCATTATCTCATTGGCTTCCCGTTTTGGTTCGAAAGTAGTCTGCCCATCTGATCCTTTGGCAACCCAGGTTTCTTCGTCCTTCTCGAGGGTCCCATATTGTGATGCGGTGTGTTCATTTCTGGTGAATCAGTACATAATCTTAAATCAAACTGAAAAGAATAAGTTTGTCTTGATATTTATAAATATTTTGGAGTTTTTTAGTACTCTAACTTCACACTGGAACGTGATTTGAGTAATTTGAGACAAAATTAACACTTTTGAGCTTCACTAACTTTTACTTATGTGTATATATGTTTTGCAGAGTTGTCTGCATCACCTTCAGCTGTTGAAATGATTTGAAGCATTTGTTCTGGAGTCTTGAGGCTCTCCTACTGGTCTTCTGATGAACTTATGAAGTGGGTTGTCTTTGGTGGGAATTTCAAAATTCATTAGTTATTATCATCAGCCTCCTTCCAGGTGTTGGGCCTTGTGGCACTTTTACGATCTCAGCGCATAATTTTCTTTCCACCTCTTTCTTGGACAGCCAAGAATTCGCTTTCCTATTGGGTGATAATGGAGCCCTGCTTTAGGGATCCTAGTCCTGGGCATGCGGAATATGGTCATTCCAATTTTACTGATAATGTTGTATGAAGTCTAACAGGTTGAACCTCAATATATCTTCATTACGGATGTGGTCCCATTTGGTGTATCCTGCAGTGAATCTCATGAATCCCATCTCACTAGTTATTTGACATTCATCTATTCTTCTAAGTATCCATGCCGCACTTCCATAGAAAGAGTTAGTCGTGCCAAAGTCTTATAAAGGTATGCCGCTTGCTAGAGACGGCTTCAGCACTTAGCACATGATACTCATACTTCCGTTAAATTTAATAATTTTTTCTGGAATGTCTAAGTCTTCAAGATAGTTTCTAGCCAAGATAGAAATGCATTTACTCTAACAATTTATGCTTAATACAAATTTCACTAGGAATGGGATATTTCCCACAAAAGTCTTTATTTTCTATTTATTTTCATGAATTTCCATATCATATTTCATCCCTATAAATTCATTAGTATTGACTCATAATTTTTCAAGAATATCTTCTTGCAAAAAAGGGTACCGGCAATGTGCAGAAATCAATAGTTAATCTACCATTTTATGCAGCTAAAAGATTAGTCAACTCTGAATTCAAAAAAATTATTGAAAAATATTACTATGAAAAATCAAAAAGTAAAAGATGGGAACTACCAAACATTCAAACAGTAATTCCTGAGTATCTTCGAAAAACAGCAGTTGCAACCTTCAGGTTGATTACAGGACATGATTGTCTGGCAAAACATTTAAACAGAATTGGGATATATTCTTCACCACTCTGTCCTCTATGTGATCTACAAGAGGAAATGGATCGAGACCACCTTCAAATATGCCCGGCCACTTCTAGTGCCCCATCCATCAGTGAAAAATATTGGAGAGCAAGAGGATTAATGACTTCATTGTCAGAAATCCAGCATTAGCTAACAACAAGTTTCAATTCTATGGGTTTTTGCATTGGTTTCAAAAGGTGGACACTGTTTTAAACTGGAGTTTAAAAAATTATATGCTACTGCTGAGTTTTCTATTTGCACTTTGTACTGAAATGTGTTTCAGAGACTGCATCGTCTCCATCGTCAGCCATCATTCACTGCAGCACTTCCTCCTAGTACTTGTAGATGGAGTTTTGTCTTCATGTATTGTATGCACACTTGGAATAGGTTTTCTAAACAATTGAGGTCTATGCTGATCTGGTCAATGTGTGCACTTCAGAGTTGTGGGTAAGCCAAAAATCTTGTTCTTTAATGTAACCCAAAGCCACATGATGAATATTGAGATCTACAGTTTTTGAAAGTTAGTCAGATGCAATGTATGTCCTGATATTTTTCTAGGCTGGGATTTTCAGATGGAACAGTATATACAGAGTGAGATGGCTCCATGGTAATTTGTGAGGCTCGCATTCTGGAGGTCATAGGTTCGATGCCCTTAGCCAGTCTTCCTGACCCATGGTTTTTTTTGAAGTTTCCTTGGGTTGCCAGGTGAATGATTGGAAGGATAATTACATCCCAAAATTTCCTATCCATTTCATTTCATTAATCATTTTATTCATTCTTCATCCCATTGGTTCTTTCAGGGTTGCAAGTGTCAGTGAAGGCATTAAGTGCAGCTTGGCAGAAATGATATGCACACAGGAATTCTTTCCGTCTCATCCATGGGATCTGGAAGGAAAAGGGGAATTGGACCCCTGTGCCCATGTCCCCCTGAGCTGGCTCTAGAAAATCTAAAGCCTTCTAGGTGTCGTCAAACTTGTGAAACCTTAGGGATCCCTGTCAATGTCTGTGTGTTAGTCTGGATATGGCCGCCCATTGTCTCCTCTCACCTCATCCTTCCTCCTGGGGGTGCCTCCTTGGGGGCATAGGTACAAAGAGTCCAGCTTCAGTGCCAAACTCCCTTCATGTCTCTCCTATTCCTTCCATTATATTCCATACAGACATCGAGATCTTTTTGCTTTATAATAGCATTGCACCAGATTAATCATTACTGATATTTTAAAAGATTCCTGTTTGAATACTAACCAATGCATAAGTTAAAATAGTAATAGACTATTGCAAAAGAAAATGGAAAACAGACCCATTAATTGAACAATGTAATCTGTTTTATTTGTTCCTTTATTTTTCAATACATTTGTTGAAACTAAAGTAGGTATTATTAGATTTATTGTGCTTTGAAGTGACTTTGAAAGTGCCTATGGATATATGAATTATTACAGTGCCAATTTATAAAAACCTTTCGAATTCCATTATGAAGTATATTTTGGCATTTATAGCTTTAGGTTACTGCACATGAAAAAAATAAAGAAAAGCATTTTATACTATCTTAAGAAGTTCTCAACATTCCATACCTATAAATTTAAGGTAGTCTATAAAACTGAAAATAATATCCCAAAATTAATGAAAGCACAGTTGTAAACTAATGTATTATAATTTAATAACTATTGTAGTTTTATGTGTCTAGGTGACATCTGTGGTACAAAAAATATAATTTATATTTAGTGCTTAATGTACATTTGAATTTGATTCATGCACCTGCAAAATAATTTATTTCTGCTGAACAAGCAGCAATGGATTATGCTATTACTTATCACTGTGTGAAGCTTTTATATGTTAATCGCTTGCTTCTATTAAAATATATATTCTAATAAAGCCTGCTTTGTGTTTGGAAATAGGTATTAACGGTGATGTTAATTTCATAGATAATATATGTAACTAATTTTGCAGGTTCACGCTTATATTTTGCCATTTGTTTATCACTTTGAAATGTATGTCTTGCCAATAAAGTTTTGAGAAGTATGTAAGAAGGTAGTTTTCTATTTGTTAACCCCAAGATATGTGCTGGAGTTTTATCAGGATTTTATTATTGGTGGCATGCACACTGGGTTGCGATTTGCAGTTCACATTCAAGTGGAATGTCAGGGAATGTCAGTGAAATAAAGCCACATCAGTGAAACTGAAATACAATGGAATTTGGATAATTCAAACGTTTTTAATTTGAATTATTGTTAAATTTGAAACTTTCCATGCTATTTATGTGTTGGTACAACGTGTAATTGGCCACACTGTGGTCAAGTGGTTAGACTGGTTGACTCTCACCAAAGCGACCCGGGTTTGATCCCAGGCATCCACATGTGGGATGTGTGGTGGACATACCGGCACAGGGCAGGTTTTCTGTGGGCTCTCTGATTTCCCCCACCATCATTCCACCAATTGTTCCATCATCACCTTTCCTATCCTCTTTTGCCATCATTTCATATCATCCACTCTCACACCAGGCTTTGGGCTGATCACTCATCCTGGTTCTTCTGTATGATCACCCCTGGTTACGAAGACCACATATACTGGCAGGGAGGGCTCAGGACGCTGAGTACGTCCCATTGTCCACCACTGGACCTGGTTCATGATACCTGTAGTGGGCAGAGGTGGGGGATCCAGCGGCCGGGTGGTAGATCAAGACCACACTCGGGCTGTAGTGCCAAAGGACAGACAGACAATATGTAATTAATATTTTAGCTACATGAAGAAAGTTCCCAGTTTTCTTACTCTTAGAAACAAGCATGTAAAATAAAGTTTAAATTTGACTGAAACCAATGTAAGGAAGCTATTTTTAATAAAGAACTCTTACATTTTGGTGACTCAGAAAGGAGAACAAAACACGCAGCAATGGCAAATGGAGAGAGTAATTTGGAAATGCATATGGTTAGCATTAAAATTCCACTGTTCTGGAATGAAAAACCTAAAATTCAGTTTTATCAGGTAGAAACTCAGTTTCATATTAAATAATTAAAGGTAAGGATGCAAATTTTAACTATTTACTATCACTGGTGAAACCTAAATATTAAGAAAATATTTGGATACAATGGGTAATGAAACAAACAAATATTGCTTAGCTAAAGAATGCCTGTTAAATATTTTCAAAGAGAGGAAGGATGCACAAATTGAGAGATGAGCCATTATGGCTCACCTTTGGTCTGCATAACTCCACCTTTCAAGGTTCCGCGCCCCGAGACATGATGTCAGGTTGTGGGCCATACAGTTGGGGATGTTACACCTACACCTGTGTGATGTTTAGTTATGTTGTGCCAGTTGTTGGCTTTAATTGGTGCTCCTTATACTGCATAGTGGACACATCTTTCTCCTAGCCCTATTGACCTAGCTGTCGATGGGCCCTTAAACATCAACAGGTAGAATAAGGAGTAAGGTAACCATTCGTCATTATCATATTTTTCACCAGTATTGGTGAGTTAGTCAAACTTCTGTACCAGAAGTAGTTGTGGTTTTCAATTTTAAAAGTTTGATGTACTACACTCACATGACTTGCACTAACTACTCTTACAAACTTTTATTTCTCTATCTTTTTCATGTTAGTCAAAATAAACATTTGCAGAAATTATCTTATTGCTGATTTGTTTGTAGGTGCAAGGGGAATATGGGAATACAGTAGGCTTTGAGCGAGTCAAATCTTTTAAAGCTTTGAACTTCTGTTCTCTTTGCATGGCTAAGATATACAAAAATGAATAATTTCTTATATTAGCGATGCCCAACCTTGTCTCTTTGGAGACCCTTCCGTAATTAGCTGCTTATTCTCCACCTGCGAGTCAGAGGGTGCATTAGCTAGTGCCTGTGGTGTGTAAAATCACAATCAACCAGTCAGTATCCAGTGACGGACACAAACGGGCGATTCCATGGCAGTTTGTAAGTCATACGTTGAATTTTCTGGGAATGTTCTCAGAAGACCTCTCCATTCTGGATGATGTTTGCATAGATTGCAAACATAAGATGCAGACCAAAGCTTACTAAAAAAATATGGATCTCGTTAAAACACACAATTTATGTCAAATACTTATTTTTCTTTTGAGTGAAACATTTCCGAGATATTCTTTATTATTTATTTAAATATGCCAATACTTATACTTTTCTCAAATAGGAATATATCTCTTGGCCTTGCAAAGTGAACGAAATTTCAAAGACATCACATAGCAACTAGCTCTTAAAACATTTCACGATCGCTCAAAGCCTACTGTATTCCCAAATTCCCCTTGCACCTACAAGAAAATTAGCAATAAGATACTTTCTGAAAATTCTTATGTTGATTAAAATGATGTAGATAGAGGAATGAGCATTTGTAAGAATAGTGTGTATAAGAGTGAGTATAACTACACATATTTGTGCACAGTTTCTCCAAATTGAACTATATTAAAGGTCTGTATCACAGTATGTTACGCGACGATCACTTGGTGTATCTTTTAAGGCTATGCACTTCCACTTTGTCGCAGACTTCTTAAACGTAAGCAGTACCAGACGTTGCTAATGAACAGATGTTTATCACACAAGATTAGAAAGTGCTTTCGAAAATCAAACACAACGTACATATACCAAACAGTCACTGCAACGCAATGCACGTCTGAATGAGTGACGCAGTCCACATAAAGTGTAAGGAGGTAAATCCAGCCTCCCCTCGTTCGCAGACATTGGACATCGCTGTGCTATATTGTTCACAAAACAGAGATTCCTCTCAGGGAATAGGTGGCGAATGAGGATAAAGTAAATATACACCCGCTTAGTCACTAACTCACTCAGTCACTAACTCACTCAATCACTAACTCACTCAGTCACTAACTCACAGTCACTCAGTCACTCACTCAGTCACTCAATCATTCACTCACTCAGTCACTCGCTCACTCAATCAGTCACTCACTCGCTCACTCAGTCACTCACTCACTCAGTCAGTCACTCAGTCACTCACTCAATCGCTCACTCAGTGACTCACTCAGCCACTCGCTCACTCACTCAGTTACTCGCTCGCTCGCTCACTCAGTCAGTCACTCATTCACTCGCCCACTCAATCACTCACTCAGTCACTCACTCACTCAGTCACTCATTCAGTCAGTCACTCACTCGGTCACTCACTCACTCACTCACTCAGAAACTCAGTCAGTCACACAGACACTCACTCAGTCTCTCACTCAGTCACTCACTCACTCAGTCACTCGCTCACTCACTCAGTCACTCACTCAGTCACTCACTCAGTGACTCACTGTCACTCACTAAGTCACAGGCTCAGTCACTCGCTCACTCACTCAGTCACTCACTCGCTCATTCACTCAGTCACTCACTCACTTAGTCACTCACTTAGTGACTCACTCAGTCAGTCACTCGCTCACTCACTCAGTCACTCACTCACTCACTCGCTCACTCACGCGCCCACTCACTCAGTCACTCACTCACTCAGTCACTTGCTCACTCACTCAGTCACTCACTCAGACACTCACTCGCTTATTCGCTCAGTCACTCACTAAGTCACTCCCTGACTTAGTCACTCACTCAGTCACTCGCTCACTCACTGAGTCACTCACTCAGTCACTCACTCAGTCACTCACTGAGTAACTCAGTCACTCACTGAGTAACTCACTCACTGAGTAACTCACTCAGTCACTCGCTCACTCATTCAGTCACTTACTCAGTCACTCGCTGACTCACTCAGTCACTCACTCACTCAGTAACTCACTCAGTCACTCACTCAGTCACTCGCTCACTTATTCAGTCACTCACTCACTCTGTGACTCACTCAGTCACTCGGTCACTCATTCAGTCACTCGCTCACTTAGTCACTCGCTCATTCACTCTCTCAGTCACTCACTCTCTCAGCCACTCACTCAGTGACTCACTCAGTCACCTACTCAGTCACTCGCTCACTCACTCAGTCACTTACTCAGTCACTCGCTCACTCACTCAGTCACTCACTTAGTCAGTCACTCACTCAGTCACTCGCTCACTTACTCAGTCACTCACTCATTCACTCACTCATTCACTCACTCAGCCACTCGCTCACTCACTCAGTCACTCACTCACTCACTCGCTCATTCACTCAGTCACTCACTCAGTCACTCAGTCACTTAGTCACTCACTCAGTCACACACCCAGTCACTCGCTCACTAACTGAGTTACTCACTCAGTCACTCACTCAGTCACTCGCTCACTCACTCAGTCACTTACTCAGTCACTCGCTCACTGACTCAGTCGCTCACTCACTCAGTCGCTCACTCACTCAGTCACTCACTCACTCACTCAGTCACACGCTCACTGACTGAGTCACTCACTCGAACATTGAATTCAGCATTAAACTAACTATATGTAACTTTGCCAGTACCTAAAAATAATTTGGCTATTATTTTCTTTCCCTGATTACCCTCTCCTTCTGTAGGACTTACACCTCCTAGGACTTACAAGCCAGTGCCTAGAGTCAGACGCCTGTCGGGGAGCAGAGGGACCTCTGGACCAGACGCAGTGAAGACCTGGAAGCGGTGGTCAGCCAAGAACCACGTATCAGGGTGAGGAAGAGGATGATATGAAATGCAGGCGGGATGGATGAATGGAAAGGTGATGTTGGAGCAATTGGTGGAATGGATGGCGGCTGCTTACCTTCATGAAAATGCTACACAACAAAATTTTACAACCACATTGTTCCAAACACTCTTTTTCCAAACCTTCAATAGGATGAATAGTTAGGAAGGTATAACAATCTTTCATTACTATAATTCGTGTAACTTGGGTTAATTCCGAGCCATGTACATTTTGTAAAGAGTTTAATATAAACGACATTACATGATACATGTATAATGGATATTTTGTATTATTAAGTCTTTATAAATTGCATGTAATTGGATATGAATGGCAAAGAGCCTGAACTGAATCTCTAGTCATATTTATTATTATTATTATTATTATTATTATTATTATTATTATTATTATTATTATTATTATTATTATTATTATTATTATTATTATTATTATTATTATTATTATTATTATTATTATTATTATTATTATTATTATTATTATTATTATTATTATTATTATTATTATTATTATTATTATTATTAAAATTATTAAAATTATTATTGAATGCGATGGACGTGTAGAGCGAGAAAAAGGAGAAAGAGACGGAGATAGGAGGAAATGACAGGTAGAATGAAAGCGTGAGATAACAGAATAGAGACCAGAGTAAATGTCTCAAAGCAATAATACTAACAGAACAATGTGATTTGCTTGTGGTTAATAAAGTCATCTGTTTGGGTACCAAGGCTGCAGTTGAATTACTTTAATTCTGGTGATCCTTTTAAACTTGGTCCATCAGAAACACTTATAAACGCACAAGTAGAACCAGATGACATGATTTTGTGGAACCAGCCGTACCACGTTTGATGGATCACAAACCCTTCCACAAGATCCGATAAGAGGGCCTACGTTACAATGCCGCAAGTATTACTTTTGAGTGCTTATTTGGAGAGCACACGTTCATACTGGAACAAGGGTGGAGAACTGATTGCTTGTCTTCCACTTTTTATCTCTGGAAAGCGGGATCATGTTCTCTGAGAGAAAATGGGCAGGTCCTCATTAGCTTCGTCTTTTCTGCCTGTCAACTGTCATTCTTCCGATATTAGGCAAATAGGATTTAATAATCTTCCTGTTTCTCACCGGCTAGAGCAACGGATGGTATTGTTAATCCTCAAGAAATCATAAGATTAGCTAAAAGCTCTCCCAGGCATCGAGTAGTGAGTTAGGTGGGCCACCATTAGTTTCTGATTTGGCTCTGTCATCATCATCCGCCTTTAAGGGTTAAACCAAATAATTTATTGGATTACTTTCCACACCTCTCTTCCCTCTGGATATAGCTATAAAAGAGCAGTTGTTTGGGGAAACTGGGGGAATCACCCCGTCTCCAAAGATGATCTGCCAATCGTTTTGGTATTTGTCAATTAATACTAAAGCGCTGATAATATGCAATTCTTGGCGCACATCCCCACTTTTTCTACACCCCTTCAGGGTATATGCAGCTATATATCAGTGTCAAGATTTCAACGGAAATATGTTTTGAGACCCCCTAAATCCAAAACAAGCATTTTTAGAAAAGAGTCCGTGTGTGTGTCTGTGTGTCAGTCTGTCAGTCTGTGGACAGCATAACTCAAAAACAAAAGGTCGGTTAAAAACCAAAGTTGACATATAAGTTTAATGTCTTTCAAGGATGCGACACGAAGATTTTGAAGAAAATAGCCCCACCCCAAACTACTCTTTACATGAAACATTTTTCGAAAATTTTAATTCTCTTGAAAATGGCTCTAACGAGTTTGATTAAAGTCATATATTTGAGATATTTTTATGACAAATGAAATGTATATCTTGAATTTTCTGGCTATAGCCCATGATGTCCTATTTACTCTGGATGACTTTTGCATAACTGGTAAACCGTTAGAGATAGACCAAATCATACTATACAAAAACTGTAGATCTTGCTAAAACACACAATTTATGTCTCAATAAATTTCTTGCAGGGTGAACCATTTCGGAGATATTCTTTGTTATGTGTGTGAGTTTCGGAAAACTTAAAACTTTCGTGAAATGGATCATCGTTGTTCATTTTTTTATATGTTAAATGTGCAAAGATAACAGAATCTCAAAGCTTTAAAAGATTTTACTATCGCACAAAGCCTACTGTATTCTAATATTCCTCTTGCACCTACAAGGAAATAACCAATAAGATAATTTGTAGAAATGTTTATTTTAACTAACACGAAGAAGATATAGGAATAAGAGTTTGTAAGAATGGTTAGTACAAGAGTAGAGAAAGTCATGTGAGTGCAACACATCAGATTTTTTGCCCATTCTCGCGAAGTATTGTCGACATTTGATTTTGCAGCATGGTTGTATGTATTTAAACCGGAAAGAAGGGGGACAGACAGATAGACACTGTGGTTGTTTGAGAGTGAACAGCTCGCCTGTACATTTCTCAGTGCACTGTTTGGAGAGGAGAGCGAGAGAACGAGCGAGCTTGCTGGTTGGACGGGACTTGCGCACAGAGCTCTTCCTAATTAAAATACCGCCTTCAGCAAGAGAAGAACCTGTGTCGGCGTTTCCATGGTGACGGCAGAAAGAGAGGGAGCCTTTTGGAAATGCAGCAGCAGCAGCAACTATAGTATCAGCCCAGCTGATTCAACACCCAGCCAACTTCCTCCTTTCTTTTCTCTTTTCTCCAGCTAGCTCTGCCTTCCAGATACACACACACACACACACACACACACACACACACACACACACACACACACACACACACACACATACACCCATACACACACTCACACACACACACACACACACACACACCAATTCTTTTCAACTGACGCAAAAAATACTTTCTGTTATTGTTTTGTTTTTGGTATTTATTTTGTTATCCGAATTCTTTTCTCAGTGCAAACCCTGCATGTTCAGCCGTTTCAATGAGAGAGGAAAAACTGATATGTTGCTCTCACATGCCTCTCTACTCATTCTTCTAACAAAAACTGATTATTCTATCTACTTTTTATTAATCCAGGTAGATTTTCAATCCCCATTAACACATTTCATTACGGGATACGGCAGGTAAAGCGATAGTTTGGTTAGCATGATGTGGTATTGTGGTGGACGAATTGGCTTCTGGGCGGGTTTTCTCCGGTTTCCCCCGCCACTCATTACACCAGTTGCTCCATTATCACTTTTCCATTCATCCATTTTGCCTGCATTTCTTTTAAAGTTTTGAGATTCCGTTCTCTTTGCACGGCTAAGATATAAAAAATGAATAACGATCTTCCATCCATTTCGCCTACATTTCATGTCATCCTCTTCCTCAGCCTCATACCTGGCGCTTGATTGACTACTCATAGTCATAGGGGGTGTAAGTCCTACATAAGGGGAGGGTAATTAGATAAACAATAAGTGTTTATTTCCGTATTATATATTTTTGCCGTTATATTGAATTGGTATGATAGCCTTTGTAATCCATCTCCTGTTTCTGATATGAGGACAGCATCTTCGTAGCATATTATATGAAATCTTGTGTTTCCCTTCTTGTATCCCAACCCTTTTGGCAAATCTTCAATTCATTTATCCACTATAAGATTAAAAATCTGATGTGTTGCACTCACATGACTTTCTCTACTCTTGTACTAACAATTCTTACAAACTCTTATTCCTATATCTTCTTCGTGTTAGTTAAGATAAACATTTGTACAAATTATCTTATTGCTTATTTCCTTGTAGGTACAAGGGGAATATTAGAATACAGTAGGCTTTGTGCGATAGTCAAATCTTTTAAAGCTTTGAGATCCCGTTCTCTTTGCACGCTTCACATATAAAAAAAATGAACAACGATGTTCCATTTCACGAAAGTTTTTAAGTTGTCCGAAACTCACATACATAACAAGAAGTATCTCCTAAATGGTTCACCCTACAAGAAAATTTATTCAGACATAAAATGTGTATTTTAGCAAGATCTACATTTTTTGTATAGTATGATTTGGTCTATCTCTAACGGTTTATCAGTTATGCAAAAGTTGCCCAGATTAAATACGACTACAGGGGCTATAATCAGAAAATTCAAAATATAAATTTCATTTGTCGTCAAAATATCTCAAACATATGGCATTTTAATCAAAATCATTAGAGCCATTTTCAAGAAAATCAAAATTTTCAAAAAATTTTCCATGTAGAGGGTAGTTTAGTGTGGGGCTATTTTCTTCAAAATATTTGTGTTGCATCCTTGAAAGACATTAAACTTAAATATCAACTTTGGTTTTTAACCGACTTTTTGTTTGCGAGTTATGCTGTCCACACACACACACACACACACACACACACACACACACACACACACACACACACACACACACAAACACACACACATTCATACTCGCATTCATTCATACTTCTAGACCCAAGCAATGATGGGAAATAATTCTGGCTATAGAGAAATTCCCAACCTCCAGCTAGGAATCCAACCCGGGACCTCTGGACCTGAAGGTTAGCATGCTTGTAACCTTGTTTTGTGGAGAAGGTGTGAGGGAGTTGTTCAGGAACAAATGAGCCACTCATTTTAATGTAGTATGTCGTTTGTTTGAGTGGTGTCAGCGTTTCTAATCCAGATATGACGTTAAAATAAACAGTTGCACTGTTTGCGTGGGAAACCGCGTCATGATGAATATTATACTTTTAAAAGTCTATCAGTATAATATGGTGTGAGACCATACCGAGATTAAATCTAATAAGCGCAAGCAATGGAGCAAAAAATTAGTTTTTTCTCTCCAGTGTGCGGCGCTCATTTGAGAACAAGAAGGTGGTTGTAAAGGGCTGGAAGGGGCCCACATTCCGCTCCTGAATGTACGAGTTGGCCGAAAGTTGACCCCTCGCCCCTCGAACTCTGCCGTCTCATAAATTTCACAGCAGAAAAAGTGAAACGAATCCTTATAATGACCATGTGGGAGAGCGGAAGGCGAAAAAGAGAGGGCTGTGTGTTTCTGGTAGCAGTAGTCAATTAATTATGTTAAAATACTGTGTCTTGGGCTAAAGATAAGGGAGACACTGCCCCAAGAATAATAGCTGAAAAAGTGACAGTCTAAACATGCGATGAATAATTTCTAATGTGTTGCACTCACATGACTTTCTCTACTCTCGTACTAACAATTCTTACAGACTCATTCCTTCACATTAGCAGAAATTATTTTTAATTTCCTTGTAGGTGCAAGGGGAATATGTGAATACAATGGGTTTTGAGTGATAGTCAAATCTTTTATAGCTTTCAGATACCCTTCTCTTTGCACACTTTACATATAAAAATGAACAACGATGTTCAATTTCACGAAAGTTTTGTTTTCCGAAAGTCACACACATAACAATATCTTCGAAATGGTTCACCCTACAAGAAATTTTACTGAGACAGAAATTGTGTATTTTAGCAAGATCTACATTTTTTGTGCAGTATGATTTGGTCTATCTATAACGGTTTACCAGTTATACAAACGTCGTCGAGAGTAAATACGACTACAGGGGCTATAGCCAGAAAATTCAAGACATACATTGCATTTGTCAACAAAATATCTCAAACATATGATATTTTAATCAAAATCGTTAGAGCCATTTTCAAGAAAATCACAATTTTCGAAAAATATTCCATGTAAAGGGCAGTTTAAGGTGGGGCTATTTTCTTCAAAATCTTCGTGTCGCATCCTTGAAAGACATTAAACTTAAATACCAACTTTACTTTTTAACTGACTTTTCGTTTTTGAGTTATGCTGTCCACAGACACACACACACACACACACACACACACACACACACACACACACACACACACACACACACACGGACCTTTTTCCAAAAATGCTTTTTTTGGATTCAGGAGGTCTGAAAACATATATTTACGGTGCATTCTCGACATCGAATTTTTGGGTGGAATACAATACTTCCTCTACTTACCAGTAGAGAAAGTAAGAAGGTATTTTTCTCAACTTTCTAGCTGTAGTTATAAGGTTCAAATACTTATTAAGCAAGAAGAAGAAAGTAAAAATGTAAGAATGGGTGAGCTTTTAGAGAGGGTCAATGGCGAAATCTTTAGATAATGGTAAAAAGTGCTATCGACGCTGAAAATGGTGATAGAAAGTGTCTGAAAGGAACGGAATTAATGTTTAATTAATGAAGTGATAATGATGAAGCTAATCTTTGAAGCTTTCTTTTCAATGTCTCATTTAGTAATCTCTAATTGAAAACATCGGTATTATATGAAGAAGTGCTTGTAATTGAAATCTGACAGATAATGTTGGTGTTGTGGTGAAGAGATCGAGTTGCCTTTTGGTCTTTATCATAGAGATGACAAGGTGGATCGTAAATAAAGACATCGCCGAGTCAGGAAGGGAAAGAAACTTTTGTTTCTCACGGTAATCGGCTACCACTTTCGCGGGATCTCACCCCTTGTGAGAGAGTGAGCGGTAGAAGAAACAAGGAAAACGAATTCCTGGCGATACCTATCCCTAATTACTGAGAAAGTCGGAGTGCCTGAGTGCCTGATCGCTACCTGGTGCATGTCGAGCGCGGGCCTAATCCATTGAGGAAACCCACTGCTGCCATCCATCAGCACCCCGTATCATCGGGACAGTTAAAACTGGAACATTCCTCAAGGAGAGGTTTTGTTTCACCTGAGTTATCTCGGTGACAATCACGACTCGAAGAAAACCAATTTGTGGAGCGGAAGGGAAAAGGAAAAACAAAATTAAATGAAGGAGTATATATAAAATAGAGCGTCTACCGTTTCTTACAGGAATGCGGCAGATGGGACCCGCGGTTACGTCATCAACGCATTTCTTTTGTTTGGGAAATACCTCAGTAACTCAGTATTGTTCTAATTAGACGTTCGGCTTTCTGCTGTTTGTTGAACGTACCTATCCCCTCAGATGGAGCTGATAGCACCTGAGGAAGTGATGCTCATATGTTACTCTGTCCTCCAAACAGAAAGGATACATATATTATACTACTGGATACTGATTACGTCTTCTGAGAAAATTTGTTTACTGTCATACGCCTAACGTTTATTTGTCTGAATGCACAGTTACTTGAGTATGGATTTACCAAGAGTAGTAACGCTAATGGGAGACTCTCATCTTGAGAAAATGGAACGGCAAAGGGAAGGAAAGCAGTTGTTGTTGTTGTTGCGCTCAGGCAGCACCATCTACGTATTGAATGACAGAAACAATACCAGCAGTAGTAGACACTACAATGCTCTCCTCACTGGAGGTAGCAATGGGGTAAAGAGGGTTGGCGAAATGTAGATTTGATCTACAAGAACTTCTGCAACCAATTCTACAACTATCCAATGGCTAAAGTGCCTAGCTTTGATACTTTGTGGTGTGGGGGATTGCCTGTTCGTGTCCCGCCTTGGGCATGTTGTGTGTTTCTAACACGAACATCGGAAAAACAACAGAAACGTAGGGTAAAAATAAAATAAAAAAAATCTGATGTCTTGCACTCACATGACTTTCTCTACTCTTGTACTAACCATTCTTACAAACTCTTATACCTATATCTTCTTCGTGTTAGTTGAGATAAACATTTGCGGAAATTGTTGCTTATTTCCTTGTAGGTACAAGAGGAATATGGGGATACAGTAGGCTTTGAGCGATAGTCAAATCTTTTAAAGCATTCAAATTCTGTTCTCTTTGGGTGGCTAACATAAAAAATGAATAACGAGGTTCCATTTGATGAAAATTTGTTTTCCAAAACTCACACAAATATTATTTCAATTTTACTCGCCCTGTTCTAGCCTTTTTTTTTTTTTTTTTAATTTACGTCCTCCAACATTGTGTCATATCGGACGAATGAATGAAATGAAATGGGTGAAATGATGCTCAAATGAGCCCGAGGTCCATGGAGCTTTAAGTTACCCGACATTCGTCTTCTCAGGGTAGGGAAAACCTCGGAAAAAAACCTTACCCGGATAACTTACCCTAAGCGAGATTCGAACTCGCGACCTCTTGAACGTGAGGCAGACACGCTAACCATCACGCTACCGAGGCGGGCCTGTTCTAGCCGATTCAATACCTTCCTTAGCAACTTGATCCACAAACTTTTCCCTTTCCCATTGACTTCAAGTTCCTATAAGTTTACAGCGAGTTTTTTTTTTTTTTAGTGTTTCATTAATTTGAAACCTTTAACATCGAAGGTGGCTTTTGGCCTCTTGGAACAACTGGTCAACAACAATGGTGTTCACTCGCTTATCGGTGGTTTGGGTTTCATTACTTTGGATTAACTTATATTAAATTCACACACACATTCACACTCACATTCATACCTCCAGACTCTAAGCAAGCTGGGGGAAATAATCATAGTAAAAGAAAAATCCCTACCTTCCAGCCAGGAATTGAACCCTAGACCCCTTGCACAGCAGGCAGATGCTCTACCGACTGAGCTACGGGGCAAGCCACCTTTTCTTATTAAGAATTGTCTTACGTTTAAGTATCTCTCAAAGTCATCCCTCCGCCAATGTTTATTTTATCTCAGGCCTGGGAAACTCGCGGAATACCTCAGCCCTACTTTATCTGTACGGTCGCTCCAAAAGAAATGCACACTATTTTTTTTTAAACTGCAGTTTTCATTCTACATCTGTGAAAATTTTATAGTGCGAAGATACATCGTTTAGGAACAACATTTCATTTCTCCATATAATCTCCGTCCTTCTCAACTACCTTACGCCATCTTGGAAGTAGTGCCCGTATATTCGCACAGTAAAAGTCTGGACCAGCATGTTAGAACCACTGTTTGGCAACGTTCACGAGAGAGTCATCATCTTCAAACTTCGCTCCACGAAGAGATTCTTTCAGTCTCCCAAAGGGACGATAGTCACGGAGCCAGGTTAGGACTGTAAGGCGGGTGTTTCAATGTTGTCCATCCTGGTTTTTTGACCTGACATATGGCCCCAACACGGAAAATGTATATCCCATAGTACGTTATGTCAAATTGGTATTTCCTGTATGTGGAATTAGTTATTTCTGAAACATTCTTTGTTATGAGCTTTGAGTTTTCAAATGCAAAGTCGTTATAGTTTATTTTTCCTCCTGGTCGTGCAAATAGAAGAGAATTTCAAAGCCATTACACAGCGATCAGCGCTTAAAAGATTTGACAATCGTTTAAGCATATTATATTCCCATATTCCCATTGCACCCACACGGAAATATATAATAAAATCATTACTACAAATGTTTATTTTGATTAACATTGAGTGGACAGAAAAATAAACTTTTGTAAGAATAGTGAGTGAGTACGTGAGTGAGTACAGAAAGCCATGTGACTACAACACATTAATTTGTTTATGAAACAACCAGAAGAGTGAGAAATTGTACTCTTTTTATTCTCTCAAAATTACAATTTCTGTTTCGTATGAAACAAAGGTAAAATATACCAGGTGGTGCACTTCAGCCGGTCCTCGGATTAGTAGGCAACCCTTCGTGCGTTAAAAGAGTTGCAGAAATAACAGGGGTAAATCCAGTCAGTGGCGTGACTGAACTTTGTTCTGCTTGTAAGAGAAGTGTAGCAGAAGAAGTGCCCAGGCTTCAACTGGTGAGTGCAGCGCGTGATAATAGAGAAGAACAGTCTTATAATATTTTCCACTTCACTTTATTTTCCAGGAAATAAACTCATTCCTGTTTACGCTACTATTGTCTAACATTACGGATTACGGCTTGTAAATTGTAAATTGCTCCATGCAAACATGAGGGCGCGTAATGTCTGGTTGGCATTTCTTTGTTCCTTATTGATGTTATTGTTGCATTTTATTATTATTATTTTTAGTTATTGTTATCATATTGTTATTCCTTTATTATTTTATTCTCATTAGTTTATTATTGCTAATTATTATCATTCTTACTATTATTATTACTATTTCTCATATTATTATAATAATTATTATTTTGTCACTATTTTATACTAATCCTTTTATTAGCGTTTATGTTATTATTATTATTATTATTATTATTATTATTATTATTATTATTATTATTATTATTATTATTATTATTATTATTATTATTATTATTATTATTATTATTATTATTATTATTATTATTATTATTATTATTATTATTCTGTAGTTATTACTATTACCATCAGAACCACTATTATTTGTATCATAATTATTAGTTTTATTTTAATAAGTTTTAGTATTACTATTTTCATTATTACATTAACATCAATATTTTTGTTATTGTTATGGTTTATTATTATTCTCATCAACATTATTATTATCATCAAAGGCTACTGCCATGCTGACGTCATTCATAGAAGAGGTGTTCAAAATAATTCCTTATTTATTGATGCAATGTTTCAATCGTCTCCTTGTATCCATATGGACGTTTCTGAGAACTGCGCGTGCGACAGATGCACATGCTTCAAGGATCCTTTAAGGGGATTTGTTTGAAACATAATATACTTGAATGTCTCCAAAAGAAATAATCCAATGGGGTTAAGTCAGAAGATCTTGCTGGCCAATGTATTGGGCCACCTAGGCCCATCCAGTGTCCAGGATACAACTAATTGAAATGGACCTCTGCAGGTTCGTAATGGCAAGGCGGTGCACCATCTCGTTTGAACATGTTGTTCCACAATGTTACGGGAAACTCATCAAAATAAACCTGAAGTTCACCTTGCAGGAATTCCGCATACCGTGATCCTCTTAAGTCTGGTAGATATAAGATACCGCCACCAGCACCAACACCAACACCAATACCACCAACTTCACCAGCACTACCAACACCACCACCAGCACCAACACAAGCACCACCACCACTACAACTACCACCACAACCGCCACACCTTCACCAGCACCACCAACACCACCAACACCACCACCAACACCACCACCACCAGCACCACCAAATTCACCAGCACCACCAACACCACCACCATCAGTACCAACACCAACACCACCAACACCAACGCCACCAGCACCACCACCAGCACAAACACAAACACCAGCACAAATACCACGAACTTCTCCAGCACCACCAACACCACCACCATCAGCAGCATCAACACCAGCACCACCACCACTACAACTATCACCACAACCACCAACACCTACACCAGCACCACCACCAGCACCACCACAAGCACCACCATCAGAAACACCACAAGCACCACCACCAGCATCACCACAAGCACCACCACCAGCACCACCAATACAACAACCACCACCACTACAACCACCAACAACACCACAGCCGCCGCCAAAACCAGCACCAATACCACCAACTTAACCAGCACCATCAACACCACCAACACCACCACCGCCAGCAGCACCAAAACCAGCACCACCACCACAACCACCAACACCTTCACCAGCACCCCAATACAACAACAACCACCACCACTACAACCACCAACACCACCACCACCAAAATACCACCACAACATCCACCACCACAACCACCACCAACAGCACCAACACCAACACTAATACCACCAACTTCACCAGCACTACCAACACCACCACCACCACCAGCACCAACACAAGCACCACCACCACTACAATTACCACCACAACCGCCACCACCTTCACCAGCACCACCAACACCACCAACATCACCACCAACACCACCACCAGCACCACCAACACCACCAACACCACCACCATCAGTACCAACACCAACACCACCAGCACCACCACCAGCACAAACACAAACACCAGCACCAATACCACCAACTTCTCCAGCACCACCAACACCACCACCATCAGCAACACCAGCACCACCACCACTACAACTATCACCACAACCACCAACACCTACACCAGCACCACCACCAGCACCACCACAAGCACCACCACCAGCACCACCACAAGTACCACCACCAGCACCACAAGCACCACCACCAGCACCACCAATTCTACAACCACCACCACTACAACCACCACCAACACCACCACCGCCGCCAAAACTAGCACCAATACCACCAACTTAACCAGCACCACCAACACCACCAACACCACCACCGCCAGCAGCACCAAAACCAGCACCACCACCACAACCACCAACACCTTCACCCCAATACAACAACCACCACTACAACCACCAACACCACCACCACCAAAAACACCACCACCACCACAACCACCACCAACAGCACCAACACCAACACCAGCACAACCACCACTACCACCCCTACCAATACCACTATCACTACCAACACCTTCACCAGCACCACCAACACCACCACCAGCACAAACACCAGCACCACCAAAACCACTACCACAAAAACCACCACCACCAAAACCACTACCACCAAAACAACCATCACCAGCACCACCACCAGCACCAACACCAGCATCACCACCACTACTACCACCACCTTCACCACCAGCACCACCACCAGCAACACCAGCAACACCACCAGCACCTCCAGCACCACTAACACAATCTTCACCACCAGCACCAAAACCACTACCACAACCACTAACACAATCTTCACCACCAGCACCAACACCACTACCACCACCACCATTGCCACTACCTTCTTCACCAGCACCACCACCACTACCACCACCTTCAAAAGCAGCAGCACCACCACCACAACCCCCACCTTCACCACGAGCACCAACACCACCAGTAGAAACGCCACCAGCACCACAACCAGCACCAACACCACCACCAGCTTAAACACCACTACCACCACCATCAGCACCAACACCAACGCCACCACCATCACCATCACCGACACCACCACCATCACCAACAAATCCACCACCACCAGCACCAACACCACCACCCGCACCACCACCAACACTACCACCACTGACACCACCACCCGCACTACCACCAGCACCGACACCACCACCACCACAACCAGCACCAACACCACCACCAGCATTAGTGCCCACACCACCAACACCACCACAAGCACCACCAGCAAAACCAGCACAACCACACCACAAACACCACCACCACCATCAACACCACCACCAGCAATAACGCCATTGCCACCACCAAAATCACCACCAGCAACAACACTACCACCACCAGCACCAAAACAACCACCAGCACCAAAACAACCACCAGCACCACCACCAGCACCACCACCACCACAAACACCACCACCAACAACACCACCAACAACACCATCACCAGCACCAACACCACCACAACCACCAACACCATCACCAACACCACCACTAAACCATCACCAACACAACCACCAACACCAATAACACCAACAACACCAACACGACTACCACCAGAACCACGAACACCAACATCACCATCAGCACCAACACCACCACCAGTACCAACACCACCGCCAACACCACCATCAAAAGCAGCAGCAACACCCACACCACCACCAACACCACCACCACCAACAAAACATCCACCAACACGACCACCGACACCACTACCACCACCACCAGCACCAACACCCCCACCACCAGCTCCAACGCCACCACCAACAACACCACCACTAGCACCAACTCCACCACCAGTACCCCCGGCACCAACAACACCACATTCAGCACCAACACCACCAGCACCAACACTAACTCCACCAGCACCAACGCCACCACCACAAACACAACCTCCACCACCAACACCACAACCACCGACACCACCACCAGCACCAACACCACCAGCACCACAACCAGCACCAACACCAAAACAAGCACCAACACCACTACCACCACCACCACCAGCAACAACGCCACTGCCACCACCATCACCACCGACACCAGCACCAGCACCAACACTACCATCAGCATCAGCACCAACACCACCACCAGCACCACCACCACCTCCACCAACTCCACCACCAACACCACCACTACCACCAGCACCAACACCACTTCCAGCACCAAAGCCACCATCACCAACACCAGCACCAAAAGCAGCACCGAAACCAGTACCACGAGCACCAAAACCACCACCAGCACCCAGACCCACACCACCAACACCAAAATCATCAGCTCCAGCACCACCACCAACACCACCACCACCAGCACCACCACCAGCATCAACACCACCAGCACCACAACCAGCACCAACACCAAAACAAGCACCAACACCACTACCACCACCACCAGCAACAACGCCACTGCCACCACCATCACCACCGACACCAGCACCAGCACCAACACTACCATCAGCATCAGCACCAACACCACCACCAGCACCACCACCACCTCCACCAACTCCACCACCAACACCACCACTACCACCAGCACCAACACCACTTCCAGCACCAAAGCCACCATCACCAACACCAGCACCAAAAGCAGCACCGAAACCAGTACCACGAGCACCAAAACCACCACCAGCACCCAGACCCACACCACCAACACCAAAATCATCAGCTCCAGCACCACCACCAACACCACCACCACCAGCACCACCACCAGCATCAACACCACCAGCACCACAACCAGCACCAACACCAAAACAAGCACCAACACCACTACCACCACCACCAGCAACAACGCTACTGCCACCACCAACATCACCACCGACACCACCACCAGCACCAACACTACCATCAGCATCAGCACCAACACCACCACCAGCACCACCACCACCACCACTTCCACCAACTCCACCACCAACACCACCACTACCACCGGCACCAACACCACTTCCAGCACCAAAGCCACCATCACCAACACCAGCACCAAACGCAGCACCAAAACCAGTACCACGAGCACCAACACCACCACCAGCACCCACACCACCAACACCAAAACCACCACCAGAACCACCACCAGCAGCACCAATACCACCACCAACACCAAAATTATCAGCTCCAGCACCACCACCAACACCACAACCAGCACCACCACCATCAGCACCAATATCAACACCATCATTAGCACCAACACCGCCACGACCATTACCAGCACCATCACCAACACCACCACCAGCACCACAGCCAGCACCACCACCAGCACTAACACCACCACCTCAACCAACACCACCATTAGCTCCGACACCACCAGCAACAGCACCAACACCACCACCGCGATAACCACCACAATCAGCACCAACACCACCACCAGCACCATCACCACCGCCTGCACCAACGCCACCACCAACACCCACACAACCACCACCGCCACCAACACCATCACCACCACAGACAGCACCACCTACACTATCAGCACCACCGACACCACCACAACCAGCTCCAAAACCACCACCAACAACACCACCAACAGAACCAAAACCATCGCAACCAGCAACAGAACCACCATCAGATCTAACACCACCACCAGCATTAACAGCTCCAACACCATCACCAACACCACCACCATCAGCACCAACACAACCAACACCATCACCGCCAGCACCAACAAAACCAGCACCACACCAGCACCAACACCTCCACCACCAACACCACCATAGACACCACCACCAGCACCAGCAATTCCACCACCACCAGCGCCAACTCCACAACCAGCACCACAACCAACACCACCACTAGCACCACCACCGACACTATTACCAGCACTAAGACCACCAGCACCAACACCACCACCAGCACTACCACCCACGCAACCAACACCACCACCAGCAGCACCAGCACCAACACCACGACCAGCATCAGCACCAACAGCACCACCACCAGCACCAGCGCCACTGCCACAACCAACGCCAACCACCGACACTAGCAACACGTACACTTCCACCACCAGTACCGACACCACCACCAAGACCACCATCAGCACCACCACAACCAACACCACCACTATCAGCTCCAAATAAACCACCACCTACACCACCACCATCAGCATCTAAAGCACCACCTGCACCAACACCACCACTATAACTACCACAACCATCAGCAGCACTACAACCACCTCCAGCACCTACACCACCAACACCAACATCTCCACCACCAGAAGAAAACCCTACCGCCAACACCACTGCGAGCACCAACACCAACACCACCAAGAAAAACACCACCTCAACACCACCGTGAGCACCAACACCACAACCAACCCCACTATCAGCACCAACACCACCACCACTGACGCCACCACCAGCACTTCCAGCACCACCACCAGCACCAACAGCACCAACACCACCACCGGGATCACCACCACCGCCAACACCACGATCAGCACCAACACCACCACCCGCATCTAAGACCACCACCAGCAATAACAACACCACCAGACACAACACCACCACCATCAGCACCAACACTATCACCACCTGAACCAACACCACCACAGCCAGCACCAATATCACCAACACCACCAGCAGCAACACCACGAACAACACTCGCACCAAAACCACCACCAGTACCAACACCACCATCAGCACCAAAACTAACACCACCACTAGCAGCAACACCACTACCACAAGCACCAACACCACCATCAGCACCACTACCACAGTCAGCACCAATACCACCACCATCAGCAACAACACTACCACCACCAAAACCAACACGACCAACAACACCACCACCAACAGCACCATCAGCACTAACACCACCTCCAGCACAAAATTCACCTACACTAGCAAAACCGCAAACACAGCTACCAGCAGTACCATAAGTACTGCCAACACCACCAGCATGAGCACCTAACACCCGCACCACCAACACCAACACCACAACCAGCACCAACACCACCACCAGCAAAATCCCAAGCACCAAATCCATCAGCACCAACACCACCACAACACCACTAATACCAAATCCACAACCAACACCACTACCAGCACCAACAGCACCACCAGCAGCACCTGCACCAAGACCACCACCAACACAAGAAGCACCAACACCACCACGACTACCACGAACACCACCGCTAACACCACCACCAACAGCACCAGGAGCACCAGCACCAACGCCGCCACAAGCACGAACACCACCAACATCAACACCACCACCACCAGCACCAACACCTCCACCACCATCAGCACCAAATTCACTACCAGCAAAAACACCACCACCAACACCTCCGGGACCACCAGCACCACCAACACCACTATCAGCACCAACACCACTACCGCGAGCACCAACGTCACCACCAGTACATCCGGCACCACCACCAACACCACAATCACCACAACAGCACCCCCACCTCCGCCAACACCACCATCACCACCAACGTCACCACCAACATCGAATAGCACCAACACCACCACCAGCACCAACAACAGCACCAGAGAGCACCACCACCAGCATCAACACCACCACAACCAGCACCAATATTACCAACAACACCACCAGCAGCACCAACACCACCAACACCATCAGCACAAAAAACAACCACCAGTACCAACACCACCATCACGATCAGCACCAACACCACCACCAATGCCAACACCACCACCAACACCACCAACAACATCATCAGCATCAAGACCACCACCACCAGCTCCAAATTCACCTGCACCAGCACCACTACCAACACCACTACCACCAGCACCGTCACCACCGCCAACGCCACCACCATCAGCTCCAACACCACCACTACCATCCCCACAGACACCAAAACCACCACCACCACCCACACCACCACCGCCAGTAACACCAACGCCCCAACGCAACCACCAAGTCCACCATTTACAGCACCAACAGCACCACCACCAGCAGCACCAGCACCAGGACCACCACCAGCACCACCATAACCGCTACCACCACCAACTCCACCACCACTAACACCATCAGCATCATCAAAACCTACACCAGAAGCAGCACCAACACCACCAGCACCAACAACACAAGCACCAGCACCAACACCACGACCACAACCAGCACCAATACCCCAACACCACAAGCAGCACCAACAGCACGAACACCACCAGCACCAAAACCACCACCACTTCCAACACCTCCACCACCATCAGCACTAACACCACCACGAAAACCAACACCACCCTCAGCGTCAAATTCACCAGCACCAGCAGCACCACCAACACCACTACCACCAGCACCATCACCACCACCAGCACCTAACACCACCACCAGCACTAATACCACCAACATCACCACCAGCACCAGTACCACCACGAAAACCACTATAAGCACCAGCACCACCACCACCAATGCCACCAAAAGCACCCTCAACACCAGCAGCTACACCACACCAATACCAACACCACCATCAGATGTAACACCACCACCAGAACCAACACCACCACCAGGAGCACCACTACCACCACCTCCATCAGTAGCAACACCAAAACCACCACCAGCAGCAACATCACCACCACCAACGTAACCACCACCAGCACCAACACCTAGACCACCATCAGTACCAAGACCACCATCAGCACCAACACCACCACTACCAGCACCAATACCACCACCAACACCACAACTAACTCCACCTCCTGCCACAGCGGGACCCCCTACATCAGCAGCACCTGCACAAAGACCCCATCAACACCACCACAACTACTATCAATACCACCAACATCACCACCAACACAAACACCACCACCAGCAGCACCATCACCATCAGCACGGACACCACCACTAGCACCAACACCACCAACACCACCACCTCCAATACCACTACCTACACCAACAGCAGCATCAACATCAACACCAACACCAACACCTCCAATAACACCACTGTCAGCACCAACACCACCGCCACCAACGCCACCGCCAGAACCTCCACCACCACCAGCAACAACACCACCACTATGAGCACCAACACCACCACCAACACCACCACCAACACCACCACCACCAGCACTAACACCACTACCAGCACCAACACCACCAACAGTACCAACACCACAACCAGCACCAACACCACCACAACAACTAAAACCACCACAATTGGCACCAACACCATCACCAGCACTACCAGCATCAACAGCACCACCACAAACACCACCACCAACACACCACCAACACCACCACTGCCACCAACAACACCACCAACACAACCAACACCAACACCACCAACACCACCAGGTGCAAAACCACCACCAGCATCAACACCACCACCATCAGCACCGACACCACCACCAAAATCATTACCACCACCAGCACCACCACCAGCACCAACACCACCACCAGTATCACCACTACCGTCAACACCACCATCACCACCAAAGTCACCACCCACATCTAACACCACCACCAGCAGCACCAGAACACCACCACCAGCACCAACACCACCACAACCAGCACCAGTACCACCAACACCACCAGTAACCCCAACATCACCAACACAAATAAACAAGCACCAGTACCAACACCACCACCATCAGCACCAACACCACCACCAATACCAGCACCACCACCAACATCACCACCAAACACACCATCAGCAACAAGACCACCACCACCAGCTTCAAATTCACCTGCACCTGCACCACCACCAACACCACTATCACCACCACCACCGCCAACACCACTACGATCAGCCCCAAAACCACCACCAACACCTAAAACCACGAGCACCAGGACCACCACCAGCACCAACACCACAACCAGCACCAACAGCACCACACCAGCACAAACACCACCACTAAAACCAACATCACCACCACAACCAACACCTCCACCATCAGCTCCAACACTACCACTGCCAGCACCACAGGCACCAACACAACCACCACCACCCAGACCACCACCACCGCCACTAAGACCACGACACGAACACAACCACCAACAACACCACCATGACCAACGACACTACCACCGGCAACACCTCTACGAAGACCACCACCAACACTACAAGCACCAACAGCACCACGATCACCACCAACTCCACCACTACTAACGCCACCAACATCAACACCACCACCACGAGTACCAGCACCACCACCACAACATGCACCAATACCATCAACATCAGCACCAACACCACCACCATGAGCACCAACGCCACCACCACGAGCCCCAACGCCACCAGCACCACCAACAATACCGCCACCACCAGAACCAACACCACCACCATCACCACAACCATCATCACCGCCGCCAAATCAACCACCACCAACACCACCATCACCACCACCATCAGCACCAACACCTCCACCAGCACCAAGATCACCACCAACTTCACCACCAGCACCAACACAACTACCAACACGACCATCAGCATCAACACCACCACCAGCAGCAGCAATACCACCACCATCATCACTACCAAATCCACCACCATCACCACCACCATCACCACCACCAGGACCACCACCAAGAAGATCACCACCACTATCAGTACCAACACCACCACAAAATCAGCACCAACACCAACACCACTAGCACCATCACCACCAGCACTACACCCCACAACAACCAGAACCAACACTACCTCCAGCAGCACCAAAACCACCAACACCACCAGCAGCACCAACACCACCAATACCGAAACCACGACAGCAACCAGCTCCAACACCACCACCATCAGCACCAACACCACCACCAAAACAAACACCACCATCAGCTCCAACAACACCAATACCTCCAACACCACCACCAGCACCAGCACCATCAGCACCAACACCACCACCTCCATCAGTAGCAAAACGACCACCTGCACCAACGCGACCACCAGAACCAGCACCACCAACACCACCACAAGATCGCCACCACCAGCATCAACACCACAACCAGCACCAGCACGAACACCACCAACACCACTAGCTCAGCACCACCAAAACAAACACCTCCAACACCACCATCAGCTCCAACACCACCTACACCAGCACAGCCCCCAGTACCACCACCATCAGCATCAATAGCACCACCACCAACACCACCACCAACACAATCACCATCAGCACCATCACCACCACCTAAACAGCACCAACACCACCACCTCCATCAGTAGCAACACCAGCACCAGCACCAACGCCACCACCACCAGAACCAGCACCACCAACACCACAAGACCGCCACCACCAGCACCAACACCACTATCAGCACCAGCACGAACACCACCAACACCACCTGCACCAGCACCACCACGAAAATTACCACCACCAAATCCACCAACACCTACACCACCATCACTACCACCATCACCACCATCGGCACCACCAGTAAAAACGCCACCACCAAAACCATCAGCACCAACACCACCACCAACACCACTACTACCTAATACACACCCAACACCACCACTACCAGCACCAATAGCACCAACACCAGCAGCACCTGCACCAAAACCACCACCAACACAAAAGGCACCAACAGCACCACGACTACCACCAGCACCACCACTTACACCCCCACCAGCACCAGCACGAACACCACCAACATCAACACCACCACCATCAGCACCAACAAAACCACGAGCAATAACACCTCTAACCACACCACCGTGAGCACCAAAACCACCACCAGCTAAAACACCACCAGCGCCACCGGGAGCACCAGCACCACCACCAACACCACTATCAGCACCAACACCAAAACCACCAGCACCAACGCCAACACCAGCACCTCCACCTCCAACACCACAAGCACCACCAACAGCACCACCATTAGCACCAGAAGAAACACCACCACCAGCACCAACACAACACAACTAGCACCAGTACCACCAATACCACCAGTAACACCAACATCACCAACACAAAAAAACAACCACCAGTACTAACACCACCACCATCAGCACCAACACCACCACCAATGCCAGCACCACCACCAACATCAGCAACAAGACCACCACCACCAGCTTCAAATTCACCTGCACCATTACCACCACCAACACCACTACCACCAGCACCATCACCACCGCCAACACCACCACAGTCAGCACCAAACACAACCACCACCAGCACCAACACCATATCCAGCACCAACACCACCACCAGCACCAACTCCACCAGCCCCACCAACACCAGCAAGTAACGCCATCACCACCAGGACCAACATCCCAACCAGCTCCAACATCACCACCACAAATACCACCACCAAAACCAGCACCACCACCAGCACAAACACCACCACCAACGTCACCATCAGCACAAACACCATCAACACCATGACCAAAAGCAGTACTAACATCGACAGCACCAGCACCAATACCACCACCAGCACCAACACCACCACCACAACCAGCACCAACACCACCAGGTCTAAAACTACCACCATGAGCACCGATATCACCACCAAAATCAACACCACCACCAATACCACCTCCATCAGCTCCAACACCACTATTACCAGCGCCACGGGCACCAACACCACTACCACCCACACCACTACCACCACCAGTAACACCAACCCACCAACGCAAGCACCAACTCCACCATTACCAGCATCAACAGCCCCACCACCACCAGCAGCACCAGCACCAAGACCACCACCAACACCACCCACACCACCACCACCAACTCCACCACCACTAACACCATCAACACCATCAACACCTACACCAAAAGAAGCACCAACACCACCGGCGCCAACAGCACAACCACCAGCACCTATAGCACAACCACCAGCACCAACACCCCGAACACAACCAGCACCAAAACCACCACAACCACGACCAACACCTCCACCACCATCAGCATTAACACCACCACCAAAAGCAACACCACCATTAGCTTCACACCACCATCAGCGTCAAATTCACCAACACCATCACCACTGCCAACACTACCACCACGAGCGCCAACACCACCACCAGCACTAACACCACCAACATCACCACCAGCACCAACACCACCAACATCACCACCAGCTCCAACACCACCTACAACACCACTATCAGCACCAACACCACCACCGCCACCAAAAGCACTCCAACACCAGCACCTACACCACACCAACACCACCATCAGAACTAACACCACCACCAGCACCAAAACCACCATCAGGAGCACCACTACCGTCACCACCACAATCAGCACCAACAATACCAGCACCATCAGCACCAACACAACTACCACCAGCACCAATACCACCACCACCAACACTACAACCAACACCACCTCCAGCAACAACGGCACCTCCTACACCAGCAGCACCTGCAACAAGACTCCTTCAGCACCACCAGCACCATCACCACAACTACCACCACTAACATCACCACGAACACAAACACCACCACCAGCACCACCACCATCAGCACGGACACAGCCACCACGAGCACCAACACCACCAACATCACCACCTCCAACACCACCACTACCACCACCACCACAACTACCACCACTAACATAACCAACACAAACACCATCACCACCACCAGGAGCGCCACCACCATCAGCACGTACACCACCACCACGAGCACCAACACCACCAACACCACCACCTCCAACACCACCACCAACACCACCACCAACAGGAGCACCAACACCTCCACCAACACTCCCATCAGAACTATCACCACCACCAGCACTAACACCACCATCAGGAGCACCACTACCGCCAACACCACAATCAGCACCAACAATACCAGCACCATCAGCACCAACACAACTACTACCAGCACCAATACCACCACCAACACTACAACCAACACCACCTCCAGCAACAACGGCATCTCCTACACCAGCAGCACCTGCAACAAGACTCCTTCAGCACCACCAGCACCATCACCACAACTACCAACACTAACATCACCACGAACACAAACACCACCACCAGCAGCACCACCACCATCAGCACAGACACCACCACCACGAGCACCAACACCACCAACACCTCCACCTCCAAAACCACCATCAACAGGTGCACCAACAACAACACGAGTACCAACACCTCCACCAACACCACTATCAGAACTAACACCACCACCAACGCCAGCACCAGCACCTCCACAACCAACAGCAACACCACCAACACCAACATTACCGTGAGCACCAACACCACCACCAGAAGCTGCATTACCGTTAGCACCAACACCACTACCAGTATCTAACACTACCACCAGCACCAACACCACTACCAGCACCAACACCAACAACAGGACCAACAGCACCACCAGCACTAAAACCACCACAAGAACTAACACCACCACCATCGGCACCAACACCATAACCAGCACCACCACCACTACGACCACGAGCAACACCAACACTACTAACACCACCACCAACCCCACCACCAGCACCACCACCAACACCACCACCAACACCACCACTAGCACCACCACCAACAACACCACCAACACCACCAAAGGCACCAACACCAACATTAGCACCAACATCAGCAAAACCACCACTACCACCAACACCACCACGACCAACAGCAGCACCAACAACACAAAGAACACCACCAACACCACCACCAACAACACCAACATATCCACCACCATCAGTACCACCACAACCAGGACCAACACCACCACCAGCACTAACATCACAATCACCACCAGCACCATTGCCACCACCAGCACCAACACCACCACCGACACCAACACCACCACCGACACCAACATCACCACCAAAACTACACCAACACCGTCAGCACCAACACCACCATCACCAACACTACCACCATCACCACCACCGCCGTCAACACCACCACAAGCACAATCACCAGCACCAGTACCACCGCCACCAGCACCATCACCACCACCGCCAACACCATCATCACCAAAACCACCACCACCAGCACCTGCACCAAGACCACCGCCAAAACAACCAGCACTACTAACACCACCACCACCAACACCACCACCACGCGCACCAAAACCACCAACACCACCACCAAAACCACCGTCATCAGCAGCACCAGCACGACCAGCACAAACATCACCAGCAGAACCAACACTACCACCAACACCACCAGCTCCAGCTCCTACACTACCACCCACACAACAACTAGCAGCAACACCACCAACACCACCATCAGCACTAACACCACCACCAGCACCAACACTACAACCGGGACCTCCACCACCACCAGCACCAACACCTTCACCAACACCAACACGACCGTAAGCACCTCTACCACCATCACCACCAGGAGTTACTGCACCTAGACCACCTCCAGCACCACCGGCACCAACACCACAACGACTACCACCAACTCCACCAGCACAAACACCACCACCATCACCTACACCACCACCAGCAACACAACCACCAGCACCAACACAACCAACACCATCATCAACACCACCAACACCACCAACACCATCAACAGCATCACCACCTCCATTAGCAGAACATGCACACACACCACCAATAACAGCAACAACACCATCACCGCCATCACCACCTTGAGCACCAACACCACAATCACCAGCACCAACGCCACCACCAGCACCACCACTACCGCCTACACCACCAACAAAAACAACACCAACAACAACAACACCAACACCACCAACAGCACCACCAATACAACCATCACCGCCAACACCAGCACCAACACCACCACCAGCACCAAGAGCACTTCCACCAGCAGCACCTGCACCATGATCACGACCAACACCACCAGCACCAACATTATCATGACCACCACCACCAACACCACCACTACTAACACCACCAACAACACCACCGCAATCACCACTAACACCACCACCAGCACCAACACCAACTGCACCACCACGAACACCACCACCAACAGCAGCACCAACACCAACACCACCAACACCAACACCAACACTACCACTACGATCACCAACACCTCCACCAGAATCACCAACACCTCCACCATCAGCACCAACACCACCAGCACCAACGCTACCACCAGCACCAACACCACCACCACATTTAGCACCAACACCACCAGCAGCAACACCACCACCGACACCAACACCACCACAACTACACCAACACCGTCAGCACCAACACCACCAACACCAACACTACCACCAACACCACCATCGCCATCAACACCACCACAAGCACAATCACCAGCACCACTACCACCGCCATCAGTACCATCACCACCACCGCCAACACCATCATCACCAAAACTCCACCACCACCAGCACCTGTGCCAAGACCACCGCCAAAACCACCAGCACCACTAATAACACCACCAACACCAAAACCACCACCAACACCAGCACCCGGCGCACCAAAACCACCAACACCACCAACACCACCGTCAACAGCAGCACCAGCACAACCATCACTACCACCAACACCAACACCACCAGCTCCAGCTCCTACACTACCACCAACACCACAACCAGCAACGACACCACCACCAACACCACCATCAGCACTAACACCACCACCAGCACCAACACTACCACGAGGACCTCCACGAGCACCAGCACCAACACCTTCACCAACACGACCATAAGCACCTCTACCACCATCACCACCCGCAGTTACTGCACCAAGACCACCTCCAGCACCACCGGCACCAACACCACAACGACCACAACCACCTCCACCAGCACAAACATCACCACCATCACCAACAGCACCACCAGCAACACAACCACCAGCACCAACACAACCAACACCATCGTCACCACCACCAACACCACCAACACCATCAACAGCAGCACCACCTCCATTAACAGAACATGCACACACACCTCAAATAACAGCAAAAACACCATCACCGCCAACACCACCTTGAGCACCAACACCACAATCACCAGCACCAACGCTACCACCAGCACCACCAGTACCGCCAACACCACCATCAGCCAAAACAGCGTCACCAGCATCTAACACCACCATCACCAACACCACAACCAGCACCAACACCACCACCAGCACCAACACCACCAACAAGAACAACACCACCAAAAACAACACCAACACCACCAACACCACCACCAATGCAACCATCACCGCCAACACCAGCACCAACACCCCACCAGCAACAAGAGCACTTCCACCAGCAGCACCTACACCATGATCACGACCAACACCACCAGCACCAACATTATCATGACCACCACCAACACCACCACTACTAACACCACCAACAACACCACAGCAATCACCACCAACACCAACATCAGCACCAACACCAACTACACCACCACGAACACCACCACCAATAGCAGCACCAACACCAACACCACCAACACCAACACTACCACTACGATCACCAACACCTCCACCACCATCACCAACACCTCCACCATCAGCACCAACACCGCCACCAGCACCAACGCCACCACCAACACCAACACCACCACCACAATCAGGACCAACACCACAAACACCACCAGCACCAACGCCACCACCAACACCACCATCAGCACCAACACCACCAGCACAAACACCACCACCAACACCACCATACCGCCAACACAACCACGACCAACACCACCGAAACACATACCACCACCAGCACCACCGACACACATACCACCACCAGCGCCAAAAGCACCACCACCACCAGCACCCGAACCATGATCACCACCAACACCACCACTACCATCACCAACACCAACTACACCACCAGCACTTCCAGCACCATCATCAGCACCAACAACACCAACACCAACAGCACCACCACCATCAACATCACCTCCGCCATCTGCACCAGCAGCACCACCACCATCACCAATAGCATCAACACCACCACCACTAACAGCAGCACCAGCACCATCACCACCTGCACCAACACCTGCACCAACACCAACCACCACCAGCACCAACACCACCACCAGCACTACCAATCAAACCACCACCAACACCGCCAACAGCACCAACACCTACACCACCTTCAGCACCAACACCACAACCCCCACCAGCACCAACGCCAACCTCCAGCGCCTCCACCACCACCAGCAGCACCAACACCAGCACCACCACCAACAATAATACCATTACCAACACCACCACCAATACCACCACTGTTACCACCAACAGCACCACCACAACCAGCAGCAACTGCACCAAGACCACCACCACCAACACCACCAACAGCACCAGCACCACAACCACCAGCAGAAAACCACCAACACCACCACCATCAACACCAACACCACCATCAGCACCAACACCACCACCATCACGAGCACAAACACCACTACCATCAGCACCAACACCACCACCAACAGCACCAACACCAAAACCACCACCAGCAGCAACATCACCACCAACGTAACCACCACCAGCACCAACACCTACACCACCATCAGTACCAAGACCACCATCAGCACCAACACCACCACCACCAGCAGAAAAACCACCTCAACCGGCACCAACACCACCACCACCAGCGCCCTCTTTGGTAGCGTGATGGTTAGCGTGTCTGCCTCACGTTCAAGAGGTCGAGAGTTCGAATCTCGCTTAGGGTAAGTTATGCGGGTAAGCTTTTTTTTTGCGAGGTTTTCCCTACCCTGAGAAGACGAACGACGGGTAACTTAAAGCTCCACGGACCTCGGGTTCATTTAAGCATAATTTCACCCATTTCATTTCATTCATTCGTCCGATATGACACACTGTTGGAGGACGTTAATTAAAAAAAACCCACCACCAGCACCAACGACACCACGAGCACCTATATCACCACCACCAACACCAACATCAGCACCATCAGCACCAACACCATCACCAACAGCAGCACCAACACCAACACCACCAACACCAACACTACCACTACGATCACCAACACCTCAACCACCATCACCAACAGCTCCACCATCAGCACCAACACCACCACCAGCACCAACGCCACCACCTGCACCAACACTACCACCACAATCAGCACCAACACCACAAACACCACCAGCACCAACGCCACCACCAACACCACCATCAGCACCAACACCACCAACACCAACACCACGACCAACACGACCAACACACATACACCACCAACACCACCACCAGCACAAAAACCACCTCAACCAGCACCAACACCACCAGCACCAGCGCCCGCCTCGGTAGCGTGATGGCTAGCGTGTCCGCCTCACGTTCAAGAGGTCGAGAGTTCGAATCTCGCTTAGGGTAAGTTATGCGGGTAAGCTTTTTTTTGCGAGGTTTTCCCTTCCCTGAGAAGACGAACGACGGGCAACTTAAAGCTCCACGGACCTCGGGTTCTTTTGAGCATAATTTCACCCATTTCATTTCATTCATTCTTCCGATATGACACAATGTTGGAGGACGTTAATTAAAAAAAACACACCAGCAGCACCAACGACACCACGAGCACCTCTATCACCACCACCAACACCAACATCAGCACGATCAGCACCAACACCATCACCTACAGCATCACCACAAACACCACCACCAACAGCAGAACCAACACCAACACCACCAACACCAACACTACCACTACGATCACCAACACCTCCACCACCATTACCAACAGCTCCACCATCAGCACCAACACCACCACAATTAGCACCAACACCACAAACACCACCAGCACCAACGCCACCACCAACACCACCATCAGCATCAACACCAGCACCAACACCACCAGCACCAACACCACCACCAACACCACCATTCCGCCAACACAACCACGACCAACACCACCAACACACATACCACTTCCAGCACCAACACCACCACCAGTACAAAAACCACCTCAACCAGCATCAACACCACCAGCACCAGCGCTCGCCTCGGTAGCGTGATGGTTAGCGTGTCTGCCTCAGGTTCAAGAGGTCGAGAGTTCGAATCTCGCTTAGGGTAAGTTATCCGGGTAAGCTTTTTTTTGCGAGGTTTTCCCTACCCTGAGAAGACGAATGACGGGTAACTTAAAGCTCCATGGACCTCGGGTTCATTTGAGCATAATTTCATCCATTTCATTTCATTCATTCGTCCGATATGACACAATGTTGGAGGACGTTAATTAAAAAAAAAAGCCCACCAGCAGCACCAACGACACCACGAGCACCTCTATCACCACCACCAACACCAACATCAGCACCATCAGCACCAACACCATCACCAACAGCACCACCACAAACACCACCACCAACAGCAGCACCAACACCAACACCACCAACACCAACACTACCACTACGATCACCAACACCTCCACCACCATCACCAACAGCTCCACCATCAGCACCAACACCACCACCACAATCAGCACCAACACCACAAACACCACCAGCACCAACACTACCAGCACCAACACCACCATACCGCCAACACAACCACGACCAACACCACCGACACATATACCACCACCAGCACCAACACCACCACCACCAGCACAAATACCACCTCAACCAGCACCAACACCACCAGCACCAGCGCTCGCCTCGGTAGCGTGATGGTTAGCGTGTCTGCCTCAGGTTCAAGAGGTCGAGAGTTCGACTCTCGCTTAGGGTAAGTTATCCGGGTAAGCTTTTTTTTTGCGAGGTTTTCCCTACCCTGAGAAGACGAATGACGGGTAACTTAAAGCTCCACGGACCTCGGGCTCATTTGAGCATAATTTCACCCATTTCATTTCATTCATTCGTCCGATATCACACAATGTTGGAGGACGTTAATTAAAAAAAAACCCACCACCAGCATCAACGACACCACGAGCACCTCTATCACCACCACTAACACGAACACCAACATCAGCACCAAGACCACCATCAGCACCAACGCCACCACCACCAGCACAAAAACCACCACAGCCAGCACCAACACCACCACCACCAGCACCAACGACATCACCTGCACCTCTATCACCACCACCAACACCAACACCACCGTCAGCAACCAACACCACCACCAACACTAACAGTACCACCACCAACACCACCATCATCAAAAACACCACCAACATCTAACACCACTACCAGCACCAACACCTCTAACACAATCAACACCACCATAACACCACCACCAGCGCCACCAACACCATCACCAAAGCAACCACCAGCACGAGCACCATCAACAACCCCACCACCAGCACCTGCACCATGATCACCACCAACACGTATAGCACCAACGCCACCACGACCACCACCAACACCACCACTATAAACACCACCGCCACCAGCTTCGCCACCAACACAACCTCCAACACCACCACCGCCAACAGCACTAACACCACCACCAGAACCAACACGACCAACACCACCACCAACACCACCACCACCTAAGGTAGCACCAACATCAACACCACCAGTACCAACACCAACACCACCACCAGCAGCACCAGCACTACCACCAACACCACCACCACGAAAGCAACCACCAACACGACTACCACCAGCACCAACACCACCACCAACACTAACACCATCACCAGCACCACCACCGCCAACACCACCGTCAGCAAAAACACCACCAGCAGCATCTAAGATCACTACCAGCACCAACACCTCTAACACAACCAACACCACCATAACACCACCACCAGCGCCACCAACACCACCACCAAGGCAACCACCACCACGAACACCATCATCAACGCCACCACCAGCACCAACAGCACCACTACCCCCAGCACCAGCACCATGATCACCACCAACACCTATAGCACCAACACAACCACGACTACCACCAACACCACCACTACTAACACCACTACAAACACCACCACCAAAACCACCAACACAACCTCCAAGACCACCACCATCACCGCCATCAGCACCAACACCACCACCAGAACCAACACGACCAACACCACAACCAGCACCACCACATCCTACAGCAGCATCAACACCAACACCACCAGTACCAACACCATCACCACCACCAGCACCAGCACCACCACCAACACCACCACGAAATCCACCACAAACACGACTAATACCAGCCCCAACAACACCACCAGCGCCAAAGACACCACCAACACCACCAACACCACCACCAACACCACCACCAAAACCAACATCACCAGCAGCAGCACCAACACCACCATCAGCATCAACACCACCACCAACACCACCATCAGCACTAACACCACCACCAGCACCAACGCTGCTACCAGGACCTAGACCATCAGCACCAACACCTTCACCAACACCAACACGACCATCACCACTTCTACCACCATCACCACCAGCAGATACTGCACCAAGACCAGCTCCAACACCACCATCAACACCACCACCAGCAATACCACCACCAACAGCTCCACTTTCATCACCAACACCACAACCAGCACCAACACCATCACCAACACCACCACCGCCACCATTACCGCTACCGCCAAAAACACCATCACTAACACCACCACCAACACCACAAACACCAACACCAACAGCACCAGCATCACCAGTAGCACGTGCACCAAGACCACCACCAACACCACCAGCACTAACACCACCACTAACACCACCAAAATCAACATCAGCATCAACACCAACACCACCAGCCACAACAACGCCAACAGCAGCAGCTGCACTACCACCAAGAGCACTACCACCAACATCTTACCAATATCATTACCAGCAACAACACCACCAATACCACCACCAGGACCTCCGTCACCACCAGCACCAACACCTTCATCAACACCAACACGACCATCATCACTTCTACCACCGTCACCACCAGCAGTTACTGCACCAAGACCACCTCCAACACCACCATCAACTCCACCACCAGCAACACCACCACCAACAACACCACTTTCATCACCAACACCACAACCAGCACCAACAAAACCACCAACACCACCACCACCGCCTCCAACGCCATCACCGCTACCGCCAAAAGCACCATCACCAAGACCACCACCAACACCACAAACACCAACACCAACAGCACCAGCATCACCAGTAGCATGTGTACCAAGACCACCACCAACACCACCAGCACTAACACCATCAAAATCAACACCAGCACCAACACCACCAGCAACAACAACGCCAACAGCAGATGCTGCACCACCACAAAGAGCACCAGCACCAACATCAGCACCAACACCACTACCAGCACCAACACCACCAATACCACCACCACCACTACCACCATCATCATTATCAGCACCAACACCACCACCAACACCACCCCAAGCACTTCCGCCACCATCAGCACCAACACCAACAGCACCAACACCACCACTAACACCAATACATCCTCCACAAACACCACCATCCGAACCGAAACCACCACCAGCACCAACCACACCACCAACACCTCCACCACCACCAGCACCAACACCACCACCAACACCATCACCAACAGCACAACCACAAACACCAACAACAACACCTCCAACAACACCATCACCACCAACACCACCAACATCAACACCACCACCCGCACGACGACCACCAGCCACAACACCGCCAACAGCAGCAGCACTACCACCAAGATCACCACCACTAACGTCAACACCAGTTCCACCACCACCATCAAAACCAGCACCACTAGCAGCACAAACACCAACACCACCAACACCAACACCACCACCAACACCAACACCACCACCAACACCAACACCACCACCAGCACCAACACAACCACCAACACGACCATCAGCACCACCACCACCACCAGCACCACCACCAAGAAGATCACCACCACTATCAGTACCAACACCACCAGCACCAACACCACTAGCACCATCACCACAAGGACTTACACCCCCACAACTACCAGCACCAACACTACCACCAGCAGCACCAACACAACCAACACCACCAGCACCAAAACCACCAACACCACCACCAGCTGCACCAACACCACCAACACCGAAACCACGGCAATAACCAAGTCCAACACCACCACTATCAGCACCAACACCACCACCAAAACAAACACCACCAACAGCACTATCAGCTCTAACACCACCAACACCTCCAACACCACCACCAGCACCAGCACCATCAGCACCAACACCACCACCTCCATCAGTAGAAAAACGACCACCAGCACCAACGCGACCACCAGAACCAGTACCATCAACACCACAACAAAACCGCCACCACCAGAACCAGCACGAACACTACCAACACCACTAGCACTGCACCACCAAAACAAACACCTCGAACACCACCAACACCAGTACCTCCCCCAGTACCACCACCATCAGCATCAATAGCACCACCACCAACACCACCACCAACACAATCACCACAAGCACCAACACCACCACCTCCATCAGTAGCAACACCAGCACCAGCACCAACGCCACCACCGCCAGAACCAGCACCACCAACACCACCACCAGCACCAGCACGAACACCACCAACACCACCTGCACCAGCACCACCACGAAAATTACCACCACCAATTCCACCAACACCTACACCACCATCACTACCACCATCACCACCATTGGCACCACCAGCAAAAACCCCACCACCTAAACCATCAGCACCAACACCACCACCAACACCACTACTACCTAATACGCACCCAACACCACCACTACCTGCACCAACAGCACCATAACCAGCAGCACCTGCACCAAGACCACCACCAACACAAAAGGCACCAACAGCACCACGACTACCACCAGCACCACCACTTACACCCCCACCAGCACTAGCACGAACACCACCAACATCAACACCACCACCACCATCAGCACCAACACCACGAGCAAAAACACCTTCACCAACACCACCATGAGCACCAAAACCACCACCAGCTAAAACACCACCACCAGCACCACCGGGAGCACCAGCACCACCACGAGCACCACAATCAGCACCAACACCACAAACACCACCAGCACCAACGCCACCACCAACACCACCATCAGCACCAACACCACCAACACCAACACCACGACCAACACGACCAACACACATACACCACCAACACCACCACCAGCACAAAAACCACCTCAACCAGCACCAACACCACCAGCACCAGCGCCCGCCTCGGTAGCGTGATGGCTAGCGTGTCCGCCTCACGTTCAAGAGGTCGAGAGTTCGAATCTCGCTTAGGGTAAGTTATGCGGGTAAGCTTTTTTTTGCGAGGTTTTCCCTTCCCTGAGAAGACGAACGACGGGCAACTTAAAGCTCCACGGACCTCGGGTTCTTTTGAGCATAATTTCACCCATTTCATTTCATTCATTCTTCCGATATGACACAATGTTGGAGGACGTTAATTAAAAAAAACACACCAGCAGCACCAACGACACCACGAGCACCTCTATCACCACCACCAACACCAACATCAGCACGATCAGCACCAACACCATCACCTACAGCATCACCACAAACACCACCACCAACAGCAGAACCAACACCAACACCACCAACACCAACACTACCACTACGATCACCAACACCTCCACCACCATTACCAACAGCTCCACCATCAGCACCAACACCACCACAATTAGCACCAACACCACAAACACCACCAGCACCAACGCCACCACCAACACCACCATCAGCATCAACACCAGCACCAACACCACCAGCACCAACACCACCACCAACACCACCATTCCGCCAACACAACCACGACCAACACCACCAACACACATACCACTTCCAGCACCAACACCACCACCAGTACAAAAACCACCTCAACCAGCATCAACACCACCAGCACCAGCGCTCGCCTCGGTAGCGTGATGGTTAGCGTGTCTGCCTCAGGTTCAAGAGGTCGAGAGTTCGAATCTCGCTTAGGGTAAGTTATCCGGGTAAGCTTTTTTTTGCGAGGTTTTCCCTACCCTGAGAAGACGAATGACGGGTAACTTAAAGCTCCATGGACCTCGGGTTCATTTGAGCATAATTTCATCCATTTCATTTCATTCATTCGTCCGATATGACACAATGTTGGAGGACGTTAATTAAAAAAAAAAGCCCACCAGCAGCACCAACGACACCACGAGCACCTCTATCACCACCACCAACACCAACATCAGCACCATCAGCACCAACACCATCACCAACAGCACCACCACAAACACCACCACCAACAGCAGCACCAACACCAACACCACCAACACCAACACTACCACTACGATCACCAACACCTCCACCACCATCACCAACAGCTCCACCATCAGCACCAACACCACCACCACAATCAGCACCAACACCACAAACACCACCAGCACCAACACTACCAGCACCAACACCACCATACCGCCAACACAACCACGACCAACACCACCGACACATATACCACCACCAGCACCAACACCACCACCACCAGCACAAATACCACCTCAACCAGCACCAACACCACCAGCACCAGCGCTCGCCTCGGTAGCGTGATGGTTAGCGTGTCTGCCTCAGGTTCAAGAGGTCGAGAGTTCGACTCTCGCTTAGGGTAAGTTATCCGGGTAAGCTTTTTTTTTGCGAGGTTTTCCCTACCCTGAGAAGACGAATGACGGGTAACTTAAAGCTCCACGGACCTCGGGCTCATTTGAGCATAATTTCACCCATTTCATTTCATTCATTCGTCCGATATCACACAATGTTGGAGGACGTTAATTAAAAAAAAACCCACCACCAGCATCAACGACACCACGAGCACCTCTATCACCACCACTAACACGAACACCAACATCAGCACCAAGACCACCATCAGCACCAACGCCACCACCACCAGCACAAAAACCACCACAGCCAGCACCAACACCACCACCACCAGCACCAACGACATCACCTGCACCTCTATCACCACCACCAACACCAACACCACCGTCAGCAACCAACACCACCACCAACACTAACAGTACCACCACCAACACCACCATCATCAAAAACACCACCAACATCTAACACCACTACCAGCACCAACACCTCTAACACAATCAACACCACCATAACACCACCACCAGCGCCACCAACACCATCACCAAAGCAACCACCAGCACGAGCACCATCAACAACCCCACCACCAGCACCTGCACCATGATCACCACCAACACGTATAGCACCAACGCCACCACGACCACCACCAACACCACCACTATAAACACCACCGCCACCAGCTTCGCCACCAACACAACCTCCAACACCACCACCGCCAACAGCACTAACACCACCACCAGAACCAACACGACCAACACCACCACCAACACCACCACCACCTAAGGTAGCACCAACATCAACACCACCAGTACCAACACCAACACCACCACCAGCAGCACCAGCACTACCACCAACACCACCACCACGAAAGCAACCACCAACACGACTACCACCAGCACCAACACCACCACCAACACTAACACCATCACCAGCACCACCACCGCCAACACCACCGTCAGCAAAAACACCACCAGCAGCATCTAAGATCACTACCAGCACCAACACCTCTAACACAACCAACACCACCATAACACCACCACCAGCGCCACCAACACCACCACCAAGGCAACCACCACCACGAACACCATCATCAACGCCACCACCAGCACCAACAGCACCACTACCCCCAGCACCAGCACCATGATCACCACCAACACCTATAGCACCAACACAACCACGACTACCACCAACACCACCACTACTAACACCACTACAAACACCACCACCAAAACCACCAACACAACCTCCAAGACCACCACCATCACCGCCATCAGCACCAACACCACCACCAGAACCAACACGACCAACACCACAACCAGCACCACCACATCCTACAGCAGCATCAACACCAACACCACCAGTACCAACACCATCACCACCACCAGCACCAGCACCACCACCAACACCACCACGAAATCCACCACAAACACGACTAATACCAGCCCCAACAACACCACCAGCGCCAAAGACACCACCAACACCACCAACACCACCACCAACACCACCACCAAAACCAACATCACCAGCAGCAGCACCAACACCACCATCAGCATCAACACCACCACCAACACCACCATCAGCACTAACACCACCACCAGCACCAACGCTGCTACCAGGACCTAGACCATCAGCACCAACACCTTCACCAACACCAACACGACCATCACCACTTCTACCACCATCACCACCAGCAGATACTGCACCAAGACCAGCTCCAACACCACCATCAACACCACCACCAGCAATACCACCACCAACAGCTCCACTTTCATCACCAACACCACAACCAGCACCAACACCATCACCAACACCACCACCGCCACCATTACCGCTACCGCCAAAAACACCATCACTAACACCACCACCAACACCACAAACACCAACACCAACAGCACCAGCATCACCAGTAGCACGTGCACCAAGACCACCACCAACACCACCAGCACTAACACCACCACTAACACCACCAAAATCAACATCAGCATCAACACCAACACCACCAGCCACAACAACGCCAACAGCAGCAGCTGCACTACCACCAAGAGCACTACCACCAACATCTTACCAATATCATTACCAGCAACAACACCACCAATACCACCACCAGGACCTCCGTCACCACCAGCACCAACACCTTCATCAACACCAACACGACCATCATCACTTCTACCACCGTCACCACCAGCAGTTACTGCACCAAGACCACCTCCAACACCACCATCAACTCCACCACCAGCAACACCACCACCAACAACACCACTTTCATCACCAACACCACAACCAGCACCAACAAAACCACCAACACCACCACCACCGCCTCCAACGCCATCACCGCTACCGCCAAAAGCACCATCACCAAGACCACCACCAACACCACAAACACCAACACCAACAGCACCAGCATCACCAGTAGCATGTGTACCAAGACCACCACCAACACCACCAGCACTAACACCATCAAAATCAACACCAGCACCAACACCACCAGCAACAACAACGCCAACAGCAGATGCTGCACCACCACAAAGAGCACCAGCACCAACATCAGCACCAACACCACTACCAGCACCAACACCACCAATACCACCACCACCACTACCACCATCATCATTATCAGCACCAACACCACCACCAACACCACCCCAAGCACTTCCGCCACCATCAGCACCAACACCAACAGCACCAACACCACCACTAACACCAATACATCCTCCACAAACACCACCATCCGAACCGAAACCACCACCAGCACCAACCACACCACCAACACCTCCACCACCACCAGCACCAACACCACCACCAACACCATCACCAACAGCACAACCACAAACACCAACAACAACACCTCCAACAACACCATCACCACCAACACCACCAACATCAACACCACCACCCGCACGACGACCACCAGCCACAACACCGCCAACAGCAGCAGCACTACCACCAAGATCACCACCACTAACGTCAACACCAGTTCCACCACCACCATCAAAACCAGCACCACTAGCAGCACAAACACCAACACCACCAACACCAACACCACCACCAACACCAACACCACCACCAACACCAACACCACCACCAGCACCAACACAACCACCAACACGACCATCAGCACCACCACCACCACCAGCACCACCACCAAGAAGATCACCACCACTATCAGTACCAACACCACCAGCACCAACACCACTAGCACCATCACCACAAGGACTTACACCCCCACAACTACCAGCACCAACACTACCACCAGCAGCACCAACACAACCAACACCACCAGCACCAAAACCACCAACACCACCACCAGCTGCACCAACACCACCAACACCGAAACCACGGCAATAACCAAGTCCAACACCACCACTATCAGCACCAACACCACCACCAAAACAAACACCACCAACAGCACTATCAGCTCTAACACCACCAACACCTCCAACACCACCACCAGCACCAGCACCATCAGCACCAACACCACCACCTCCATCAGTAGAAAAACGACCACCAGCACCAACGCGACCACCAGAACCAGTACCATCAACACCACAACAAAACCGCCACCACCAGAACCAGCACGAACACTACCAACACCACTAGCACTGCACCACCAAAACAAACACCTCGAACACCACCAACACCAGTACCTCCCCCAGTACCACCACCATCAGCATCAATAGCACCACCACCAACACCACCACCAACACAATCACCACAAGCACCAACACCACCACCTCCATCAGTAGCAACACCAGCACCAGCACCAACGCCACCACCGCCAGAACCAGCACCACCAACACCACCACCAGCACCAGCACGAACACCACCAACACCACCTGCACCAGCACCACCACGAAAATTACCACCACCAATTCCACCAACACCTACACCACCATCACTACCACCATCACCACCATTGGCACCACCAGCAAAAACCCCACCACCTAAACCATCAGCACCAACACCACCACCAACACCACTACTACCTAATACGCACCCAACACCACCACTACCTGCACCAACAGCACCATAACCAGCAGCACCTGCACCAAGACCACCACCAACACAAAAGGCACCAACAGCACCACGACTACCACCAGCACCACCACTTACACCCCCACCAGCACTAGCACGAACACCACCAACATCAACACCACCACCACCATCAGCACCAACACCACGAGCAAAAACACCTTCACCAACACCACCATGAGCACCAAAACCACCACCAGCTAAAACACCACCACCAGCACCACCGGGAGCACCAGCACCACCACGAGCACCACTATCAGCACCAACACCACAACCGCCAGCACCAACGCCAACACCAGAACCTCTAGCACCACCACCAACACCACAAGCACCACCAACAGCACGCCCACCAGCACCATCACCAGCATCAACACCACCAACAGTATCACCACCACCGTCAACACCACCATCACCACCAAAGTCACCACCCACATCTAACACCACCACCAGCAGCACCAGAAAAAACACCACCACCAGCACCAACACCACCACAACCAGCACCAGTAGCACCAACACCACCAGTAACACCAACATCACCAACACAAAAAAAGACAACCACCAGTACCAACACCACCACCACTGTCAAAACCAACACCACCGCCACCAATACCAACACCACCACCAACATCACCACCTAACCCACTATCAGCACCAAGACCACCACCACCAGCTTCAAATTCACCTGCACCAGCACCACCACCAACACCACTACCACCAGCACCATCACAACCGCCAACACCACCACCTTCAGCACCAAACACCACCACCACCAGCACCAACACCATTGCCAGCACCAACACCACCACGAGCAAAAACGCCACCAGCCCCACCAACACCAGCAAGTAACGCCATCACCACCAGGACCAACATCCCAACCAGCTCCAACACCACCACCACAAACACCACCACCAAGACAAGCACCACCACCAGCACCAGCACGAACACCACCACCAACGTCACCATCAGCAAAAACACCATCAACACCATGACCAAAAGCAGCACTAACACCAACAGCACCAGCACCAACACCACCACCACAACCAGCACCAACACCACCAACACCACCAGGTCCAAAACCACCACCATGAGCACCGACACCACCACCAAAATCAACACCACCACCAACACCACCAGCATCAGCTCCAACACCACCATTACCAGCGCCACGGGCACCAACACCATCACCACCCACACCACTACCACCACCAGAAACACCAACGCACCAACGCAACCACCAACTTCACCATTCCCAGCATCAACAGCACCACCAGCAGCACCAGCACCAAGACCACCACCAAAACCACCCACACTACCACCACCACTACCACCACCAACTCCATCGCCACTAACATCATCAGCATCAACACCTACACCAAAAGAAGCACCAACACTACCGGCACCAACAGCACAACCACCAGCACCAACATCCCGACCACAACCAGCACCAAAACTACCACCACTACGACCAACACCTCCACCACCATCAGCATTAACACCACCATCAAAACCAACACCACCATTAGCTTCACACCACCACCATCAGCGTCAAATTCACCAACACCATCACCACTGCCAACACCACCTCCACGAGCACCAGCACCAACACCAGTACTATCACCACCAACAACATCACCAGCACTAAAACCACTTACAACACCACTATCAGCACTAACACCACCACCAACGCCACCAAAAGCACTCCAACACCAGCACCTACACCACACCAACACCACCATCAGAACTAACACCATCACCGGCACCAACACCACCATCAGGAGCACCACTACCGCTAACACCACCATCAGCACCAACAATACCAGCACCAACACAACTACTACCAGTACCAATACCACCACCACCAACACTACAACCAACACCACCTCCAGCAACAACGGCACCTCCTACACCAGCAGCACCTGCAACAAGACTCCTTCAGCACCACCAGCACCATCACATCTACCACCACTAACATCACCACGAACACAAACACCACCACCAGCAGCACCACCATCAGCACGGACACCACCACCACGAACACCAACACCACCAACACCACCACCTCCAACACCACCATCAACAGGAGCACCAACACCAACACGAGGACCAACACCTCAACCAACACCACTATCAGAACTAACACCACCACCAACGTCACCACCAGCACCTCCAATACCACCACCAGCAACAACACCACCAACACCAACATCACCGTGAGCACCAACACCACCACCACCAGCACCAACACCACCACCAGAAGGTCCATTACCGCCAACATAACCATTAGCACCAACACCAATACCAGTATCTAACACCACCACCAGCACCAACACCAACAATAGGGCCAACACCACCACCAGCACCAACACCACCACAACAACTAACACCACCACCATCGGCACCAACACCATCACCAGCACCACCGCCACTACGACCACGAGCAACACCAACACTACTAACGCCACCACCAACCCCACCACCAGCACCACCACCAACACCACCACTAGCACCACCAACAACACCACCAACACCACCATAAGCACCAACACCAACACTAGCAAAACCACCACTACCACCAACACCACCACGACCAACAGCAGCACCAACAACACAAGGAACACCAACACCACCACCAACAACACCAACATATTCACCACCATCAGCACCACCACAACCAGGACCAACACCACCACCAAAACCAACACCACCACCAACACCACTACCAGCACTAACACCACAATCACCACCAGCACCATTGCCACCACCAGCAGCAACACCACCACCGACACCAACACCACCACAACTACACCAACACTGTCAGCACCAACACCACCAACCACAACACTACCACCAACAGCACCACCGCCATGAACACCACCACAAGCACAACCACCAGCACCACTACCACCGCCACCAGCACCATCACCATCAACGCCAACACCACCATCACCAAAACCACCACCACCAGCACCAGCACCAAGACCACCGCCAAAACCACCAGCACCACTAACACCACCACCAACACCAAAACCACCACCAACAACACCACCACGCGCACCAAAACCACCAACACCACCGTCAACAGCAGCACCAGCATGACCAGCACCAACACCACCATAGAACCAACACTACCACCAACACCAACACCACCAGCACCAGCTCCTACACTACCACCAACACCACAACCGGCAGCAACACCACCACCAACACCACCATCAGCTCTAACACCACCAGCACCAACACTACCACCAGGACCTCCACCACCACCAGCACCAACACCTTCACCAACACCAACACGACCATAACCACCTCTACCACCATCACCACCAGCAGTTACTGCACCAAGACCACCTCCAGCACCACCAGCACCGACACCACAACGACCACCACCAACTCCACCAGCACAAACACCACCACCATCACTAACACCACCACCAGCAACACAACCACCAGCACCAATACAAACCAACACCATCATCACCACCACCAGCACCACCAACACCATCAGCAGCAGCACCACCTCCATTAGAAGAACGTGCACACACACCACCAATAACAGCAACAACACCATCACCGCCATCACCACCTTGAGCACCAACACCACAATCACCAGCACCAACGCCACCACCAGCACCACCACTACCGCCAACACCACCATCAGCAAAAACAGCGTCAGCAGCGTCTAACACCACCATAACAAACACCACAACCAGCACGAACACCACCACCAGCACTAGCACCACCAAAAAAAAACAACACCACCACCAACAACTACACCAATACCACCACCAATACAACCAGCACCGCCCACACCAGCACCAACAGCACCAAGAGCACTTCCACCAGTAGCACCTGCACCATGATCACGACCAACACCAGCACCAACATAATGATGACCACCACCAACACCACCACTACTAAGACCACCAACAACTCCACCACCGCAATCACCACCAACACCAACACAAGCACCAACACCAACACCTCCAACACCAATACCACCATTACCACCACCATCACCACCAACACCAACTACACCACCAATACTTCCAGCACCATCATCAGCACCATTACCACCAACATCAACAGCACCACCACCATCAACACCACCACCACCATCTGCACCAGCACCACCACCATCACCAATAACACCAACACCACCACCACTAACAGCAGCACCAGCACCATCACCACCTGCACCAACACCTGCACCAACACCAACCACCACCACCAACACTACCAATAAAACCATACCAACACCGCCACCAGCACCAACACCTACACCACAATAAGCAACAGCACTACCTTCAGCACCAACACCATCACCACCAACAATACTACCGGCACCAACACCACCAATACCACCACAGTTACCACCAACAGCACCACCACAACCAGCAGCAACTGCGCCAAGAACACCACCACCAACACCACCAACAGCACCAGCACCACAACCACCAACAGAAAACCACCAACACCACCATCAACACCAACACCACCACCATCAGCACCAACACCACCACCAGCAGCAACAGCAAAACCACCACCAGCAGCAACATCACCACCAACGTAACCACCACCAGCACCAACATCTACGCCACCATTAGTACCAAGACCACCATCAGCACCAACACCACCAGCACAAAAACCACCTCAACAAGCACCAACACCAACATCAGCACGATCAGCACCAACACCATCACCTACAGCATCACCACAAACACCACCACCAACAGCAGAACCAACACCAACACCACCAACACCAACACTACCACTACGATCACCAACACCTCCACCACCATTACCAACAGCTCCACCATCAGCACCAACACCACCACAATTAGCACCAACACCACAAACACCACCAGCACCAACGCCACCACCAACACCACCATCAGCATCAACACCAGCACCAACACCACCAGCACCAACACCACCACCAACACCACCATTCCGCCAACACAACCACGACCAACACCACCAACACACATACCACTTCCAGCACCAACACCACCACCAGTACAAAAACCACCTCAACCAGCATCAACACCACCAGCACCAGCGCTCGCCTCGGTAGCGTGATGGTTAGCGTGTCTGCCTCAGGTTCAAGAGGTCGAGAGTTCGAATCTCGCTTAGGGTAAGTTATCCGGGTAAGCTTTTTTTTGCGAGGTTTTCCCTACCCTGAGAAGACGAATGACGGGTAACTTAAAGCTCCATGGACCTCGGGTTCATTTGAGCATAATTTCATCCATTTCATTTCATTCATTCGTCCGATATGACACAATGTTGGAGGACGTTAATTAAAAAAAAAAGCCCACCAGCAGCACCAACGACACCACGAGCACCTCTATCACCACCACCAACACCAACATCAGCACCATCAGCACCAACACCATCACCAACAGCACCACCACAAACACCACCACCAACAGCAGCACCAACACCACCAACACCAACACTACCACTACGATCACCAACACCTCCACCACCATCACCAACAGCTCCACCATCAGCACCAACACCACCACCACAATCAGCACCAACACCACAAACACCACCAGCACCAACACTACCAGCACCAACACCACCATACCGCCAACACAACCACGACCAACACCACCGACACATATACCACCACCAGCACCAACACCACCACCACCAGCACAAATACCACCTCAACCAGCACCAACACCACCAGCACCAGCGCTCGCCTCGGTAGCGTGATGGTTAGCGTGTCTGCCTCAGGTTCAAGAGGTCGAGAGTTCGACTCTCGCTTAGGGTAAGTTATCCGGGTAAGCTTTTTTTTTGCGAGGTTTTCCCTACCCTGAGAAGACGAATGACGGGTAACTTAAAGCTCCACGGACCTCGGGCTCATTTGAGCATAATTTCACCCATTTCATTTCATTCATTCGTCCGATATCACACAATGTTGGAGGACGTTAATTAAAAAAAAACCCACCACCAGCATCAACGACACCACGAGCACCTCTATCACCACCACTAACACGAACACCAACATCAGCACCAAGACCACCATCAGCACCAACGCCACCACCACCAGCACAAAAACCACCACAGCCAGCACCAACACCACCACCACCAGCACCAACGACATCACCTGCACCTCTATCACCACCACCAACACCAACACCACCGTCAGCAACCAACACCACCACCAACACTAACAGTACCACCACCAACACCACCATCATCAAAAACACCACCAACATCTAACACCACTACCAGCACCAACACCTCTAACACAATCAACACCACCATAACACCACCACCAGCGCCACCAACACCATCACCAAAGCAACCACCAGCACGAGCACCATCAACAACCCCACCACCAGCACCTGCACCATGATCACCACCAACACGTATAGCACCAACGCCACCACGACCACCACCAACACCACCACTATAAACACCACCGCCACCAGCTTCGCCACCAACACAACCTCCAACACCACCACCGCCAACAGCACTAACACCACCACCAGAACCAACACGACCAACACCACCACCAACACCACCACCACCTAAGGTAGCACCAACATCAACACCACCAGTACCAACACCAACACCACCACCAGCAGCACCAGCACTACCACCAACACCACCACCACGAAAGCAACCACCAACACGACTACCACCAGCACCAACACCACCACCAACACTAACACCATCACCAGCACCACCACCGCCAACACCACCGTCAGCAAAAACACCACCAGCAGCATCTAAGATCACTACCAGCACCAACACCTCTAACACAACCAACACCACCATAACACCACCACCAGCGCCACCAACACCACCACCAAGGCAACCACCACCACGAACACCATCATCAACGCCACCACCAGCACCAACAGCACCACTACCCCCAGCACCAGCACCATGATCACCACCAACACCTATAGCACCAACACAACCACGACTACCACCAACACCACCACTACTAACACCACTACAAACACCACCACCAAAACCACCAACACAACCTCCAAGACCACCACCATCACCGCCATCAGCACCAACACCACCACCAGAACCAACACGACCAACACCACAACCAGCACCACCACATCCTACAGCAGCATCAACACCAACACCACCAGTACCAACACCATCACCACCACCAGCACCAGCACCACCACCAACACCACCACGAAATCCACCACAAACACGACTAATACCAGCCCCAACAACACCACCAGCGCCAAAGACACCACCAACACCACCAACACCACCACCAACACCACCACCAAAACCAACATCACCAGCAGCAGCACCAACACCACCATCAGCATCAACACCACCACCAACACCACCATCAGCACTAACACCACCACCAGCACCAACGCTGCTACCAGGACCTAGACCATCAGCACCAACACCTTCACCAACACCAACACGACCATCACCACTTCTACCACCATCACCACCAGCAGATACTGCACCAAGACCAGCTCCAACACCACCATCAACACCACCACCAGCAATACCACCACCAACAGCTCCACTTTCATCACCAACACCACAACCAGCACCAACACCATCACCAACACCACCACCGCCACCATTACCGCTACCGCCAAAAACACCATCACTAACACCACCACCAACACCACAAACACCAACACCAACAGCACCAGCATCACCAGTAGCACGTGCACCAAGACCACCACCAACACCACCAGCACTAACACCACCACTAACACCACCAAAATCAACATCAGCATCAACACCAACACCACCAGCCACAACAACGCCAACAGCAGCAGCTGCACTACCACCAAGAGCACTACCACCAACATCTTACCAATATCATTACCAGCAACAACACCACCAATACCACCACCAGGACCTCCGTCACCACCAGCACCAACACCTTCATCAACACCAACACGACCATCATCACTTCTACCACCGTCACCACCAGCAGTTACTGCACCAAGACCACCTCCAACACCACCATCAACTCCACCACCAGCAACACCACCACCAACAACACCACTTTCATCACCAACACCACAACCAGCACCAACAAAACCACCAACACCACCACCACCGCCTCCAACGCCATCACCGCTACCGCCAAAAGCACCATCACCAAGACCACCACCAACACCACAAACACCAACACCAACAGCACCAGCATCACCAGTAGCATGTGTACCAAGACCACCACCAACACCACCAGCACTAACACCATCAAAATCAACACCAGCACCAACACCACCAGCAACAACAACGCCAACAGCAGATGCTGCACCACCACAAAGAGCACCAGCACCAACATCAGCACCAACACCACTACCAGCACCAACACCACCAATACCACCACCACCACTACCACCATCATCATTATCAGCACCAACACCACCACCAACACCACCCCAAGCACTTCCGCCACCATCAGCACCAACACCAACAGCACCAACACCACCACTAACACCAATACATCCTCCACAAACACCACCATCCGAACCGAAACCACCACCAGCACCAACCACACCACCAACACCTCCACCACCACCAGCACCAACACCACCACCAACACCATCACCAACAGCACAACCACAAACACCAACAACAACACCTCCAACAACACCATCACCACCAACACCACCAACATCAACACCACCACCCGCACGACGACCACCAGCCACAACACCGCCAACAGCAGCAGCACTACCACCAAGATCACCACCACTAACGTCAACACCAGTTCCACCACCACCATCAAAACCAGCACCACTAGCAGCACAAACACCAACACCACCAACACCAACACCACCACCAACACCAACACCACCACCAACACCAACACCACCACCAGCACCAACACAACCACCAACACGACCATCAGCACCACCACCACCACCAGCACCACCACCAAGAAGATCACCACCACTATCAGTACCAACACCACCAGCACCAACACCACTAGCACCATCACCACAAGGACTTACACCCCCACAACTACCAGCACCAACACTACCACCAGCAGCACCAACACAACCAACACCACCAGCACCAAAACCACCAACACCACCACCAGCTGCACCAACACCACCAACACCGAAACCACGGCAATAACCAAGTCCAACACCACCACTATCAGCACCAACACCACCACCAAAACAAACACCACCAACAGCACTATCAGCTCTAACACCACCAACACCTCCAACACCACCACCAGCACCAGCACCATCAGCACCAACACCACCACCTCCATCAGTAGAAAAACGACCACCAGCACCAACGCGACCACCAGAACCAGTACCATCAACACCACAACAAAACCGCCACCACCAGAACCAGCACGAACACTACCAACACCACTAGCACTGCACCACCAAAACAAACACCTCGAACACCACCAACACCAGTACCTCCCCCAGTACCACCACCATCAGCATCAATAGCACCACCACCAACACCACCACCAACACAATCACCACAAGCACCAACACCACCACCTCCATCAGTAGCAACACCAGCACCAGCACCAACGCCACCACCGCCAGAACCAGCACCACCAACACCACCACCAGCACCAGCACGAACACCACCAACACCACCTGCACCAGCACCACCACGAAAATTACCACCACCAATTCCACCAACACCTACACCACCATCACTACCACCATCACCACCATTGGCACCACCAGCAAAAACCCCACCACCTAAACCATCAGCACCAACACCACCACCAACACCACTACTACCTAATACGCACCCAACACCACCACTACCTGCACCAACAGCACCATAACCAGCAGCACCTGCACCAAGACCACCACCAACACAAAAGGCACCAACAGCACCACGACTACCACCAGCACCACCACTTACACCCCCACCAGCACTAGCACGAACACCACCAACATCAACACCACCACCACCATCAGCACCAACACCACGAGCAAAAACACCTTCACCAACACCACCATGAGCACCAAAACCACCACCAGCTAAAACACCACCACCAGCACCACCGGGAGCACCAGCACCACCACGAGCACCACTATCAGCACCAACACCACAACCGCCAGCACCAACGCCAACACCAGAACCTCTAGCACCACCACCAACACCACAAGCACCACCAACAGCACGCCCACCAGCACCATCACCAGCATCAACACCACCAACAGTATCACCACCACCGTCAACACCACCATCACCACCAAAGTCACCACCCACATCTAACACCACCACCAGCAGCACCAGAAAAAACACCACCACCAGCACCAACACCACCACAACCAGCACCAGTAGCACCAACACCACCAGTAACACCAACATCACCAACACAAAAAAAGACAACCACCAGTACCAACACCACCACCACTGTCAAAACCAACACCACCGCCACCAATACCAACACCACCACCAACATCACCACCTAACCCACTATCAGCACCAAGACCACCACCACCAGCTTCAAATTCACCTGCACCAGCACCACCACCAACACCACTACCACCAGCACCATCACAACCGCCAACACCACCACCTTCAGCACCAAACACCACCACCACCAGCACCAACACCATTGCCAGCACCAACACCACCACGAGCAAAAACGCCACCAGCCCCACCAACACCAGCAAGTAACGCCATCACCACCAGGACCAACATCCCAACCAGCTCCAACACCACCACCACAAACACCACCACCAAGACAAGCACCACCACCAGCACCAGCACGAACACCACCACCAACGTCACCATCAGCAAAAACACCATCAACACCATGACCAAAAGCAGCACTAACACCAACAGCACCAGCACCAACACCACCACCACAACCAGCACCAACACCACCAACACCACCAGGTCCAAAACCACCACCATGAGCACCGACACCACCACCAAAATCAACACCACCACCAACACCACCAGCATCAGCTCCAACACCACCATTACCAGCGCCACGGGCACCAACACCATCACCACCCACACCACTACCACCACCAGAAACACCAACGCACCAACGCAACCACCAACTTCACCATTCCCAGCATCAACAGCACCACCAGCAGCACCAGCACCAAGACCACCACCAAAACCACCCACACTACCACCACCACTACCACCACCAACTCCACCGCCACTAACATCATCAGCATCAACGCCTACACCAAAAGAAGCACCAACACTACCGGCACCAACAGCACAACCACCAGCACCAACACCCCGACCACAACCAGCACCAAAACTACCACCACCACGACCAACACCTCCTCCACCATCAGCATTAACACCACCATCAAAACCAACACCACCATCAAAACCAACACCACCATTAGCTTCACACCACCACCATCAGCGTCAAATTCACCAACACCATCACCACTACCAACACCACCTCCACGAGCACCAGCACCAACACCAGCACTATCACCACCAACATCATCACCAGCACTAACACCACTTACAACACCACTATCAGCACTAACACCACCACCAACGCCTCCAAAAGCACTCCAACACCAGCACCTACACCACACCAACACCACCATCAGAACTAACACCATCACCGGCACCAACACCACCATCAGGAGCACCACTACCGCTAACACCACCATCAGCACCAACAATACCAGCACCAACACAACTACTACCAGCACCAATACCACCACCACCAACACTACAACCAACACCACCTCCAGCAACAACGGCACCTCCTACACCAGCAGCACCTGCAACAAGACTCCTTCAGCACCACCAGCACCATCACATCTACCACCACTAACATCACCACGAACACAAACACCACCACCAGCAGCACCACCATCAGCACGGACACCACCACCACGAACACCAACACCACCAACACCACCACCTCCAACACCACCATCAACAGGAGCACCAACACCAACACGAGGACCAACACCTCAACCAACACCACTATCAGAACTAACACCACCACCAACGTCACCACCAGCACCTCCAATACCACCACCAGCAACAACACCACCAACACCAACATCACCGTGAGCACCAACACCACCACCACCAGCACCAACACCACCACCAGAAGGTCCATTACCGCCAACATAACCATTAGCACCAACACCAATACCAGTATCTAACACCACCACCAGCACCAACACCAACAATAGGGCCAACACCACCACCAGCACCAACACCACCACAACAACTAACACCACCACCATCGGCACCAACACCATCACCAGCACCACCGCCACTACGACCACGAGCAACACCAACACTACTAACGCCACCACCAACCCCACCACCAGCACCACCACCAACACCACCACTAGCACCACCAACAACACCACCAACACCACCATAAGCACCAACACCAACACTAGCAAAACCACCACTACCACCAACACCACCACGACCAACAGCAGCACCAACAACACAAGGAACACCAACACCACCACCAACAACACCAACATATTCACCACCATCAGCACCACCACAACCAGGACCAACACCACCACCAAAACCAACACCACCACCAACACCACTACCAGCACTAACACCACAATCACCACCAGCACCATTGCCACCACCAGCAGCAACACCACCACCGACACCAACACCACCACAACTACACCAACACTGTCAGCACCAACACCACCAACCACAACACTACCACCAACAGCACCACCGCCATGAACACCACCACAAGCACAACCACCAGCACCACTACCACCGCCACCAGCACCATCACCATCAACGCCAACACCACCATCACCAAAACCACCACCACCAGCACCAGCACCAAGACCACCGCCAAAACCACCAGCACCACTAACACCACCACCAACAACACCACCACGCGCACCAAAACCACCAACACCACCGTCAACAGCAGCACCAGCATGACCAGCACCAACACCACCATAGAACCAACACTACCACCAACACCAACACCACCAGCACCAGCTCCTACACTACCACCAACACCACAACCGGCAGCAACACCACCACCAACACCACCATCAGCTCTAACACCACCAGCACCAACACTACCACCAGGACCTCCACCACCACCAGCACCAACACCTTCACCAACACCAACACGACCATAACCACCTCTACCACCATCACCACCAGCAGTTACTGCACCAAGACCACCTCCAGCACCACCAGCACCGACACCACAACGACCACCACCAACTCCACCAGCACAAACACCACCACCATCACTAACACCACCACCAGCAACACAACCACCAGCACCAATACAAACCAACACCATCATCACCACCACCAGCTCCACCAACACCATCAGCAGCACCACCTCCATTAGAAGAACGTGCACACACACCACCAATAACAGCAACAACACCATCACCGCCATCACCACCTTGAGCACCAACACCACAATCACCAGCACCAACGCCACCACCAGCACCACCACTACCGCCAACACCACCATCAGCAAAACAGCGTCAGCAGCGTCTAACACCACCATCACAAACACCACAACCAGCACGAACACCACCACCAGCACTAGCACCACCAAAAAATAAACAACACCACCACCAACAACTACACCAACACCACCACCAATACAACCATCACCGCCAACACCAGCACCAACACCACCACCAGCACCAAGAGCACTTCCACCAGTAGCACCTGCACCATGATCACGTCCAACACCAGCACCAACATAATGATGACCACCACCAACACCACCACTACTAACACCACCAACAACTCCACCACCGCAATCACCACCAACACCAACACAAGCACCAACACCAACACCTCCAACACCAATACCACCATTACCACCACCATCACCACCACCAACACCAACTACACCACTAATACTTCCAGCACCATTACCACCAACATCAACAGCACCACCACCATCAACACCACCACCACCATCTGCACCAGCACCACCACCATCACCAATAACATCAACACCACCACCACTAACAGCAGCACCAGCACCATCACCACCTGCACCAACACCTGCACCAACACAAACCACCACCAACACTACCAATAAAACCATACCAACACCGCCACCAGCACCAACACCTACACCACAATAAGCAACAGCACTACCTTCAGCACCAACACCGTCACCACCACCAACAATACCGGCACCAACACCACCACCAATTCCACCACAGTTACCACCAACAGCACCACCACAACCAGCAGCAACTGCGCCAAGAACACCACCACCAACACCACCAACAGCACCAGCACCACAACCATCAACAGAAAACCACCAACACCACCACCATCAACACCAACACCACCACCATCAGCACCAACACCACCACCACGAGCACAAACACCACTACCATCAGCACCAACACCACCAGCACTAACACCACCACTAAGACCACCAAAATCAACACCAGCAGCACCAACACCACCACCAACACCACAAACACCAACACCAACAGCACCACCATCACCAGTAGCACGTGTACCAAGACCATCACCAAAGCAACTACCACCACGACCACCACCAACACCACCACTACTAACACCACTACAGACACCACCACCAGCAGCACCACCACCAACACAACCTCCAGCACCACCACCATCGGCACCAACACCACCAGCAACAACACCAACAGCAGCAGCTGCACCTCCACCAAGTGCACCACCACCAACATCAGCACCAACAGCACTACGAGCACCAACACCACCAATACCACCACAACCACCAACGCCACCATCACCATAAGCAGCTCCAATACTAGCACCAACACTACCACCAACACCACCACCAGCACTTCTGTCACCATCAGCACCAACACCAACAGCATCAACACCACCAATTACACCAATACCACCTCCACCAACACCACCATCAGAACCGAATCCACCACCACCACCAGCACCAACCACACCACCAGCACCACCGCCACCACCAGCACCAACAGTACCAACACCATCAGCACGAACACCATCACCAACGGCACCACCACGAACAGGAACACCACCACCAAAACCACCACCAACACCACCACCAACACCATCACCACCAACACCACAAACATCAACACCACCACCCACACGACGACCACAAGCCACAACACCGCCGACAGCAGCACTACCACCAAGAACACCACCACTAACGTCAACACCAACTCCACCACCACCATCAACAACACCACTACTAGCATAGCAAACACCAACACCACCGACACCAACACCACCACCAACACCAACACCACCACCAACACCACCAACACCAACTTCACCAGCACACTATACCACCATCAGCGCTAGAGCACCACCAAAACTACCACCACCAACACCGCCACCACCAATACCACCATCAGCACCAGCACCACACCCACCAACCCCACCACCAGTACCTCAACCACCACCAGCACCAACACCACCACCAACAACAGCACCACCGATACAACCACTAACAACACCACAAACGCCACCAACACCACCACTCTAACACAATCACCAACACCACCTCCACCGCCAACACCACAATCAACAACACCACCACCAGCACCAACACCGCCACAACCACCACTAACACCACCATCAACAACAACAGCACCACCTCCAACAGCAGAACCTGCACCAAGACCACCACAACTACCAGCACGAACTCCAGCACCACCAACACCGCCACCACCAACATCAACACCACGAACATCAACATCACCACTACCATCAACAGTATCACCATCAGCACCAACATCTCCACCACCACCACCGGCACCAACACCGCAATTACCACGAGCACCAACACCACCACCAAGGCCAACAAAAGGACCCCCAACACCAGCACCTACACCACACCAAAACCGACATCACCATCATAATCAAAACCACCAGCAGCACCAACACCACCACCAGTAGCACCACTACCGCCAACACCACCATCAGCACCAACAATACCACCACCAGGAGTACCAACGCCACCACCAACAGCAGCACCACCACCAACAAAGCCACCAGCACTAACACCATCACCCCCAAAACCACCATCAGCACCAATATAACCAACGCCACCACCAACAGCAGCACCACCACCAACAAAGCCACCAGCACTAACACCATCACCCCCAAAACCACCATCAGCACTAATATAACCACCACCAGCACCAACGCCACTGCCAGCACCTCCACAAACACCACCACCATCACCAACACCACCATCAACACCAACACCACCATTAACACCAACACCACCATCAGCAAAAGCACCACTACCAGAGTCTAACACCACCACCAGCACCAAGACCACCACCAGCACCAACGCCTTCACCGACAAAACCACCAGTACTAACACCAGCACCAGCACCAACACAACCAACACGGCCACCACCACCAACAGCAGCACCAACACCACCACCAGCACCTATACCACCATAACCAAAACTACCGCCAAAAATATCAGCACCAACAGCACCACCATAAGCAACACCACCACCACCAACACACCACCAACACTACCACCATCGCGACATACACAACCACCAACACAACCACCAACACAACCACCAACACAACCACCAACTCCACTACCACCGCCAACAGCATCACCACCACCAGCACTACCAGCACCAGTACCATCATCACCAGCAGAATCTGCACCAATACCACAACCACTAACAGCATCACCAACACCAACACCAGCACCATCAGCACCACCAAAACCAACATCACCACCATCAGCACCAACACCACCACCAGCACCAAAACCTTCACCAACACTAACACGACCATCACCACTTCTACCACCAGCAGTTACTGCACCAAGACCAGCTCCAACACCACCATCAACACCACCACCAGCAACAGCACCACCAACAACTCAACAACTCCACTTTCATCACCAAAACCCCAACCAGCTCGAACACCACCATGAACACCACCATCACCGCCACCAACACCATCACCGCTACCGCCAAAACACCATCACCAACACCACCAGCAACACCACAAACACCAACACTACAGCACTACCATCACTAGTAGCACGTGCACCAAGACCTCCACCAACACCAACACCACCAGCACCAGCACCACCACTAACACCACAAAAATCAACACCAGCACCAGCACCAACACCACCAGCCACAACAACGCCAACAGCAGCAGCTGCCCCACCACCAAGAGCACTACCACCAACATCTGCACCAACACCACTACCAGCAACACCACCAATACCACCACCACCAGGACCAACACCTTCACCAACACCAACACGACCATCATCACTTCTACCACCGTCACCACCAGCAGTTACTGCACCAAGATCCACCTCCAACACCACCATCAACACCACTACCAGCAACACCATCACCAACAACACCACTTTCATCACCAACACCATAACCATCACCAAGACAACCACCAACACCACCACCACCGCCTCCAACGCCATCACCGCTACCGCCAAAAGCACCATCACCAACACCACCACCAACACCACAAACACCAACACCTACAGCACCACCATCACCAGTAGCACGTGCACCAAGACCACCACCAACACCACCAGCACTAACACCGCCAAAATAAACACCAGCACCAACACCACCAGCAACAACAACGCCAACAGCAGCAGCTGCACCACCACCAAGAGCACCACCACCAACATCAGCACCAACACCACTACCAGCACCAAAACCACCAATACCACCACCACCAACACCACCATCACCATTAGCAGTACCAACACCAGCACCACCACCAGCACTACCACCACCAGCACCATCACCACCAGCAGAACCTGCACCAATACCACCACCACTAACAGCATCACCAACACCAACACCAGCACCATCAGCACTACCAAAACCAACATCACCACCATCAGCACCAACACCACCACCAGCACCACCACCGACACCACCATCAGCACTAACACCACTACCAGCGCTACGCTAGCACCAGGACCTCCACCACCACCAGCACCAAAACCTTCACCAACACCAACACGACCATCAGCACTTCTACCACCATCACCACCAGCAGTTACTGCCCCAACACCACCAGCAGCAACACCACAACGACCACCGCCACCAGCAGCACCACTACCAGCACCAACACGAACACTACTACCACCACCAGCACCAACGACCGCACAAGCACCTCCATCACCACCACCAAAAGCAACACCACCATCAATACCACCAACGCCACCAACACCACTACCAACACAACCACCACCTGCACCTAGAGCGCCACCACCAGCAGCACCTGCTCCATGATCGCCACCAACACCACCAGCACCAACACCACCATGACCACTACCAACTACACCACCACTAACACCACTACCTAAACCAACACCACCACCATCAGCACCAACACCACCAACACAACCACCAACAGCAGCACCAAAACCTCCACTACCAGCACCAACACCACCAGAACCAAAACCACTACCGCCACCACAAACACCACCACCAGCACTAACACCTCCACCACCATCAGTACCAACATAAAACCACCACCAGCACCAACGCCGCCACCAACACCACCACCATCAGTACCAACACCACCACCAGCAACACCACCAACACCATCAGCACCAACACCCTCACCACCAGCACAAAAACCACCACATCAGCACCAACGACATCACCTGCAGCTCTATCACCACCACCAACACCACCGTCAGCAACCAACACCACCACCAACTCTAACAGCACCACCACCATCATCAAAAACACCACCACCAACACCTAACACCACTACCAGCAACAACCCCTCTAACACAATCAACACCATCATCAACGCCACCACCAGCACCAACTGCACCACCACCACCAGCAACTGCACCATGATCACCACCAACACGTATAGCACCAACACCACCACGACCACCACCAACACCACTACAAACACCACTACCCCCAGCACCGCCACCAACACAACCTCCAACACCACCACCACCGCCATCAGCACTAACACCAACACCACCACCAACACTAACACCATCACCAGCACCACCACCGCCAACACCACACATCAGCACCAACAATACCACCACCATCAGCACCAACACCACCACCACGAGTACCAACATAACCCCCACCACCAACAGCAGCACCACCACCAAGAAAACCACCACCACTAACACTGTGACCCCCAACACCACAATCAGCACCAATATAACCACGATCAGCACCAACGCCACTGCCATCACCTCCACAACCACCACCATCACCAACACCACCATCAACATCAACACCACCATTAACACCAGCACCACCATCAGCACAAACACCATCACCAACAGCACCAACACCACCACTAGCACCACCACCGTCAACAGCACCAGCAGCACCAACACCACCACCAGCACCAACATCACCACTACCAACACCACCATCGGCACCAACATAAAAGCACCATCAGCACCAACGCCGCCGCCAAAACCAACACCACCATCAGCACCAACACCAAGAGCACCAACACCCCCACAAGCACCACCATACCGCCAACGCAACCACCACCACCAAAGCTAGCGACACCAACACCACCACTAGCACCAACAACACCACCACAACCACCAGCACCAGAAACATGATCACCACCAACACCACCGGCACCAAAACCAACACTATCACCACCAACACCACCAATATTAACACCACCACCATCAGGACCAACACCACCAGCAGCATCACCAGCAGCACCACCAGCACCAACCCCACCAGCACTTCCACCGCCATCACCACCAGCACCAACACCACTACCAGCACCAACACCACAGCCAGCACCAACACCACCACCAACACCACCATACCGCCAACACAACCACGACCAACACCACCGACACACATACCACCACTACCACCAACAGCACCACCACCAGCACCTGAACCATGATCACCACCAACAGCACCGACCCCAACACCACCACTAACTCCACCAACACCATCACTACTAACACCACAACCAACACCAACTACACCACCACCAGCCCTTCCAGCACCACCATCAGCACCAACACCACAAACACCAACAGCACCACCAAAATCATCACCACCACCACCACCTGCATCAGCACCACCATCACCAATAACATCAACACCACCACCACTAACAGCAGCAGCAGCACCTCCACCACCACCTGCACGTATACCTGCAACAACCCCAACCACCACAGCACGAACACCACCAGCAACACCACCAATAAAACCACCACCAACACCACCACCAGCACCACCACCAGCACCACCACCAGCACCAACACCTACACGACCATCAGCAACAACATCTTCAGTACCAGCACCACAACCACCACCAGCACCAACGCCACCACCAGCACCTCTACCACCACCACCAGCACCAACACCATCGCCAACAGCAACAACACTACCATCAGCAACACCACCACCAATAACACCACAGTTACCACCAACAGCACCACCACAACCAGCAGCACCTGCAGCAAGGCCACCACCACCAGCAACAGCACCAGCACCACAACCACCAGTAGAAAACTACCAACACCACCACCATCAGCACCAACACCACCATCAACGCCAACACCACCACCACGAGCACAAACACCATTACCATCAACACCAACACCACCACCACCAACAGCAACACCAACACCATAACCACCACAAGCAGCAACATCACCACCAACGTAACCACCAGCAGCACCAACACCTCCACCACCATCAGCACCAAGACCACCATAAGCACCAACACCACCACCAGCACAACAACCACCACAGCCAGCACCAACAGCACCACCACCAGCACCAACGACATCACCTGCACCTCTTACACCACCACCAACACCACCACCAACACTAACACCTCCACCAACACCACCATCATCAAAAACACCACAACCAGCATCTAACACCACTACCAGCACCAACATCTCTAACACAATCAACACAAATATAACACCACCACCAGCGCCACCAACACCACCACCAAAGCAACCACCACCACGAGCATAATCAACAACGCCACCACCAGCACCAACAGCACCACCACCACCAGCACCTGCACCATGATCACCACCAACACGTATAGTACCAAAACCACCACGACCACCACCAACATCACCACTACTAACACCACCACTAACACCACTACAAACACCACCAACAGCACCGCCACCAACACAACCTCCAACACCACCACCGCAATCAGCACCAACACCACCACCAGAACCAACACTACCAACTGCACCATCAACACCTGCACCACCTACAGCAGCACTGACACCAACACCACCAGTACCAACACCAACACCACCAGCAGCACCAGCATTACCAACAAGACCACCACCACGTAAGCCACCACTAACACGACTACCACCAGCACCAACACCACCAACACTAACACCATCAGCAGCAGCACCACCGCCAACACCACCATCAGCAAAAACACGACCACCAGCATCTAACACCACTACCAGCACCAACACCTCTAACACAACCAACACCACAATAACACCACCACTAGCGCCACCAACACCACCAAGAAAACCACCACCACTAACACCATCATCAACGTCACCACCAGCATCGACAGCACCACCACCCCCAGCACCAGCACCATGATCACCACCAACACCTATAGCACCACACCACCACGACCACCACCAACACCACCACTACTAACACCACCAAAACCAACATCACCACCAGCAGCACCAACAGCACCACCAGCATTAACACCACCACCAACACCATCATCAGCACTAACACCACCACCAGCAACAACGCTACCACCAGGACCTCCACCACCACCAGCACTAACACCTTCACCAACACCAACACGGCCATCACCACTTCTTCCACCATCACTACCAGCAGTTACTGCACCAAGACCAGCTCCAACACCACCATCAACACCATCACCAGCAACACCACCAACAACAACACCACTTTCATCACCAACACCACAACCAGCACCACCAACACCACCACCACCGCTACCAACACCATCACCGCCAAAAACACCATCACCAACACCACCAACACCAAAAACACCAACACCAACAGCAATATCATCACCAGTAGCACGTGCACCAACACCACTACCAACACCACCAGCACTGACAACACCACTAACACCACCAAAATCAACACCAGCACCAGCACAAACAACTTCAGCTACAAAAACGCAAACAGCAGGAGCTGCACCACCACCAAGAGCACCACCACCAACATCAGCACCAACACCACTACCAGCATAGAAACCACCACAGCCAGCACCATCACCAACACCAGCACCAACGACATCACCTGCACCTCTGTCACCACCACCAACACCACCGTCAGCAACCAACACCACCACCAACACTAACACCACCACCAGCACCACCACCACCAGCACCACCACCACCAACACAACCATCATCAAAAACACCACCACCAGCATATAACACCACTACCAGCACCAAAACCTCTAACACAATCAACAGCACCATAACACCACCACCAGCGCCACGAACACCACCACCAAAGCGACCACCACCACGAACACCATCATCAACGTCACCTCCAGCACCAACAGCACCACCACCACCAGCACCTGTACCATGATTACCACCAACACGTATAGCACCAACACCACCACGACCAAAATCAACACCACCACTACTAACACCACTACAAACACCAACACCACCAGCACCGCCTCCAACACAACCTCCAACACCACCATCACCACCGCCATCAGCACCAACACCACCACCAGAACCAACACGACCAACACCACCACCAACACCACCACCTACAGCAGCACCAACACCAACACCACCACTAGCAGCACCAGCACTACCACCAACACCAGCACCACGAAAGCCACCACCAACACGATTACCACGAGCACCAACACCACCACCAACAATAACTCCATCACCAGCACCACCACCGCCAACACCACACATCAGCAAAAACACCACCACCAGCATCTAACACCACTACCAGCACCAACACCTCTAACCCAACCAACACCACCATAACACCACCACCAGCGCCACCAACCCCACCAAGGCAACCACCACGACGAACACCATCATCACCGCCACCACCAGCACCACCATCAGAACTAACACCACCACCAGCACCAACACCACCATCAGGAGCACCACTACCGCCAGAACCAAAATCAGCACCAACAATACCGGCACCATCAGCACCAACACAACTACTACCAGCACCAATACCACCACCAACACTACAACCAACACCACCTCCAGCAACAACGGCACCTTCTACACCAGCAGCACCTGCAACAAGATTCCTTCAGCACCTCCTGCACCATCACCACTACTACTACCACCACTAACATCACCACCAACACAGACACCACCACCAGCAGCACCACCACCATCAGCACCGACACCACCGCCACGAGCACCAACACCACCACCTCCAACACCACCATCAACAGAACCACCAACACCAACACCTCCACCAACACCACTATCAGAACTAACACCATCACCAACGCCACCACCAGCACCTCCACCACCACCAGCAACAACACCACCAAAACCAACATTACCTTCAGCACCATCACCACTACCACCAGCACCAGCACCACCACCAGAAGAACCACTACCGTCAACATAACAATTAGCACCAACACCACCACCAGCATCTAACACCACTACCAGCACCAACACACCTAACACAACCAACACCACATAACACCACCACCAGCGCCACCAACACCACCACCAAGGCTACCACCACGAACACCATCATCAACGCCACCACCAGCACCAACAGCACCACCACCCCCAGCACCAGCACCATGAACACCACCAACACGTATAGCACCAACACCACCACGACAACCACCAACACTTCCACTACTAACACCACTAAAAACACCACCACCAAAACCACCAACACAACCTCCAACACCACCACCATCACCGCCATCAGCACCAACACCACCACCAGAATCATCACGACCAACACCACCACCAGCACCACCACAACCTACAGCAGCACCAACACCAACACTACCAGTACCAACACCAACACCACCACCAGCAACACCGCCACCAACAATTCCACTTTCATCACCAAGACCTCCAGCACCGCCACCAACACCATCACCGCTGCCGCCAAAAACACCATCACCATCACCACCACCAACACCACAAACACCAACACCAACAGCACCACCATCACCAGTAGCACGTGTACCAAGACCACCACCAACACCACCAGCACTAACACCACCAAAATCAACACTAGCACCAACACCACCAGCAACAACGACAACGCCAACAGCAGCAGCTGCACCACCACCAAGAGCTCCAGCACTAACATTAGCACCAACACCGCTACCAGCAAAAACACCACCAATACCACCACCAACACCACCATCACCATTAGAAGCACCAACACCAACACCACACCAACACCAGCACCAACACTACCACTAACAATAACACCACCACCAGCACATTCGTCACCATCAGCACCAACAGTAACAGCACCAACACCACCACTAACACCAATACCACCTCCACCAACACCACCATGAGAGTGGGGTCCAGCACCACCAACACCAACCCCACCACCAGCACCTCCACGTCCACCAGCACCAAGACCACCACCAACAGCAACATCAAAAACACCACTACGACCACAGGGAATACCACCACCACTAACGCTACCACGAACACCAACACAACCACCAGCGCCACCACCAGTACCAACTCCACCACCAGCACCTCCACCAGCACCATCACCGGCTCCAACACCACCTTGTGCACCAAAAGTACCACCGGCACCAACACCACCACAACCAACACCATCACCATCAGCACCAACACCAACCCCAGAACCACCAGCACCAACACCAGAACCAACACCACCATTAACACCAACACCGCCACCAACACCATCAACACCATCACCACCGCCACCAACACCACCAACACCACAACCAGCACCAACAGCACCACCACCAGTAGCAACTGCACCAATACCACCACCAGCACCACCAGCACCACCACCAACACCACCACCACGAAAGCCACCACCAACACGACTAACACCAGCACCAACACCACCACCAGCACCAAAAACACTACCAACACCACCACCAAAACCAACATAACCACCAGCAGCACCAAACCACCACCAGCATCAACACCACCACCAACACCACCATCAGCACTAACACCACCACCATCACCAACGATACCACCAGGACCTCCACCACCACCAGCACCAACACCTTCACGAACACCAACACGACCATCACCACTTCTACCACCATCACCACCAGCAGTTACTGCACCAAGACCAGCTCCAACACCACCACCAGCAACACCACCACCAACAACACTTTCATCACCAACACCACAACCAGCACCAACACCTCCACCAACACCACCACCAACACCATCACCGCTTCCGCCAAAAGCACCATCACCAGCACCACCACCAACACAACAAACACCAACACCAATAGCACCACCATCAACAGTAGCACGTGCACCAAGACCACCACCAACACCACCAGCACTAACACCACCAAAATCAACACCACCACCAGCACCAACCCCACCACCAGCACCTCCACCAGCACCAACACCACCACCAACACCATCAGTATCAACACCATCACCAACAGCACCACCACAATCACCAACAACACCGCGAACTCCACCAACATCAACACCACCACCAGCACGATGACCACCAGCCACAACACCGCCAACAGCTGCAGCACCACCACCAAGAATACCACCACTAACATCAACACCAACTCCACCATCAACACCACCACCACTAGCAGCACAAACACCAACACCACCAGCACCAACACCAACACCACCAACACTAACACCACCAACACCAACATCACCAGCACCCTACATCACCATCAGCGCTACAGCACCACCAAAACCACCACCACCATCACCACCACCAATACCACCATTAGCACCAGCACCACACCCACCAACCCCACCACCAGTATCTCCACCACCAAAACCAGGACCAACATCACCACCAACACCAACACGAACATCAGCACCAGCACCACCACCGCCACCACAAACCCCACCGCCAATACCACCATCAGCACAAACCCAACAACCAGCATCTAACACCACGACCACCAGCTTCAAGGCCACTACTAGCACCAACACCACCACAAGCACACATACCACAAGCAGCACCTACACCACCATCAGCACCAACACCAATACCAGCATATAATACTACCCCCACCACCAACACCACCATTAGCGTCAACACACCACAACAAACACCACCACCATCGTCACCAGCACCACCACCTCCAACAACAGCACCATAAGCACCACCACTACCACAAGCACCTGCACCACTACCTCCACCAACACCACCACTAACAGCACCACCACCAACACCACCAGCAGCACCACAACCACCAGGACGAACACCACCAACACTGATACAACCACCATCAGCACCAACACCATCACCACGGTCACCAACACCACCAACACCAACACCACTACCACCAACAGCAGCACCATCAACAAAACCACTAGCATCAACACCACCACTAGCACCAACACCACCACCATCAGCACCCACACCACCACCAGCAATAACATCACAAGCACCTCCATCACCTACACCACCACCAACACCACTATCAGCACCAACACCACCACGAGCACCGACACCATCACCACCAGCAACAACACTACCATCAGGAACACCACCACGAATACCACCACAGTTACCTCCAACAGCACCACCACAACCAGCAGCACCTGCACCAAGACCACTACCACCAACAGCAGCAGCACCACAACCACCAGCAGAAAACCACCACCACCATCAGCACCAAACCACCACCATCAGCACAAACACCACCACCACTACCATCACGAGCACAAACACCACCACCATCAACACCAACACCACCAACAGCAGCACCAACACCAAAACCACCAGCAGTAACATCACTACCAACGTAACCACCACCAGCACCAACACCTCCACCACCATCAGTACCAAGACCTCCATCAGCACCAACACCACCACCACCAGCACAAAAACCAGCACAGCCAGCACCAACACCACAACCAGCACCAACGACACCACCTGCACATTTATCACCACCACCAACACCAACACCACCGTCAGCAACCAACACCACCTTCAACATTAACACCAGCACCACCACCAACACCACCATCATCAAAAACACCACCACCAGCATCTAACATCGCTACCAGCATCAACACCTCTAACACAATCAACACCACCATAACACCACCACCAGCGCCACCAACACCACCACCAAAGCCACCACGAACACCATCATCAACGCCACCACCTGCACCAACAGCACCACCACCAGCACCTGCATCATGATCACCACCAACACGTATAGCACCAACACCATCACGACCACCACCAACACCACCACTACTAACACCACTACAAACACCACCACCCTCAGCTGGATTACTTCCTGACGCAGGTCTTGACGGGACATGGGAGATTCAGATATTATGCCAAGAGGATGGGGAAAACTGAAGATGGCCTATGCAAATATTGTACACAAGTGGACACTGTGGAACACACCATCTTCCACTGTAAACAATGGGATTTACAGAGAAATGACGCCCAAAGGAAGTTAGGTTTCCAGTTAACAGCTGATAATCTGGGAGAAAAGATTATGGAAAAGAGAGAAACATGGGCCATTGTAAAATCACTATGTGAATCAATATTGAAGATCAAAGAAGCCGAGGATAGACAATTACAGATAGTTTAGAACGATTAGATCATTAGACAACTGCCATTTCTGAAGTAATGCCACACGCAGTCCCAGAATGGCATGTGACGGAGCAGGGGTTTTTAGTTGGTTAGAGTCCAACTCGCTAAGGTAGCGTCCATGAGGGATTGCCGAAACAACAACAAAAAAAACCCTCAGCACCACCACCAACACAGCCTCCAACACCACCACCGCCATCAGCACGAACACCACCACCAGAACCAACACGACCAACACCACCACCAGCACCACCACAACCGATAGCAGCACCAACACCAACACCACCAGTACCAACACCAACACCACCAGCAGCACCAGCACTACCACCAACACCGCCACCACGAAAGCCACCACCAACACGACTAGCACCAATACCAACGCCACCACCACCAGCACCAAAAACACCACCAACACCACCACCAAAACCAACATCACCACCTACACCACCACCAGCATCAACACCACCACCACCAACACCACCATCAGCACTAACACCACCAGCACCAAAGCTACCACCAAGACCTCCACCACCACCAGCACCAACACCAACACCAACACGACCATCACCACCTCTACCATCATCACCACCAGCAGTTAGTGCACCCAGACCAGCTCCAACACCACCACCAGCAACACCACCACCAACACCACTTTCATCACCAGCACCAAAACCATCAGCAACACCACCACCACCGCCACCAACACCATCACCGCTACCGCCAAAAACACCATCACCAACACCACCACCAATACCACAAACACCAACACCAACAGCACCACCATCACCAGTAGCACGTGCACCGAGACCACCACCAACACCACCAGCACTAACACCACCAAAATCAACACCAGCGCCAACACCACCAGCCACAACAACGGCAACAGCAGCAGCTGCACCACCACCAAGAGCTCCACCACCAACATCAGCACCAACACCACTACCAGCAACAACACCACCAATACCACCACCAGCACCAACACCTTCACCAACACCAACACGACCATCACCACTTCTACCACCGTCACCACCAGCAGGTACTGCACCAAGACCACCTCCAATACCACCATCAACACCACCAGCAACACCGTCACCTACAATTCCACTTTCATTACCAAGACCTCCAGCACCGCCACCAACACCATCACCGCTACCGCCAAAAACACCATCACCATCACCACCACCAACACCACAAACACCACCAAAATCAACACTAGCACCAACACCACCAGCAACAATGACAACGCCAACAGCAGCAGCTGCACCACCACCTAGAGCTCCAGCACCAACATTAGCACCAACACCTCTACCAGCAAAAACACCACCAATACCACCACAAACACCACCATCACCATTAGCAGCACCAACACCACCCCCACCAGCACCAACACAAGCACCAGCACCAACACTACCACCAACAATAACACCACCACCAGCACTTCCGTCACCATCAGCACCAACATTAACAGCACCAACACCACCACTAACACCAATACCACCTCCAGCAACACCACCATGAGAGTGGAATCCAGCACCACCAGCACCAACCCCACCACCAGCACCTCCACCTCCACCAGCACCAAGACCACCACCAACACCACCAAAACCACTACGACAACAGGCAATACCACCACCACACCACGCTACCACCACCAACACCACCAAGACCACTACGACAACAGGCAATACCACCACCACTAACGCTACCACGAACACCAACACAACCACCAGCGCCACCACCAGTACCAACTCCACCACCAGCACCTCCACCAGCACCATCACCGGCTCCAACACCACCTTGTGCACCAACAGCACCACCAGCATCTTATACCAGCACCAGCAACAACACCACCACCGGCACCAACACCACCACAACCAACACCATCACCATCAGCACCAACACCAACCCCAGAACCACCAGAACCAACACCACCATTAACACCAACACCGCCACCAACACCACCAACACCATCACCACCGCCACCGACACCACCAACACCACAACCAGCACCAACAGCACCACCACCAGTAGCACCTGCACTAATATGACCACCAGCACCAGCACTACCACCAACACCACCACGACGAAAGCCACCACCAACACGACTAACACCAGCACCAACACCACCACCAGCACCAAAAACACCACCAACACCACCACCAAAATCAACATCACCACCACCAGCACCAACACCACCACCAGCACAAACACCAACACCACCAACACCAACACTAACACCACCAACACTAACATCACCAGCACCCTACATCACCATCAGCGCTACAGCACCACCAAAACCACCACCAACGTCACCACCACCAATACCACCATTAGCACCAGCACCACACCCACCAAACCCACCACCAGTACCTCCACCACCAGTATCTCCACCACCACCAGGACCAACACCACCACCAACACCAACACCATCATCAGCACCAACACCACCACTTCCAGCACAAACCCCACCGCCAATACCACCATCAGCACCAACCCAACAACCAGCATCTAACACCTCGACCACCAGCTTCAAGATCACCACTAGTACCAACACCACCACAAGCACACGTACCACAAGCAGCACCTACACCACCATCAGCACCAACACCAATACCAGCATATAATACCACCCCCACCACCAACACCACCATTAGCGCTAACACACCACAACAAACACCACCACCATCGTCACCAGTACCACCACCAACAACAGCACCAGAAGCACCACCACTACCACAAGCACCTGCACCACTACCTCCACCAACACCACCACTAACAGCACCATCACCAACACCACCAGCAACACCACAACCACCAGGACGAACACCACCAACACCAATACAACCACCATCAGCACCAACACCATCACCACGGTCACCAACACCACAACACCAACACCACTACCACCAACAGCAGCACCATCAACAAAACCACCAGCATCAACACCACCACCACTAGCACCAACACCACAACCAGCACCAACACCTCCACCACCATCAGCACCAACACCAGCAATAACATCACGAGCACCTCCATCACCTACACCACCACCAACACCACCATCAGCACCAACACCACCACGAGCACCAACACCATCATCACAACCTTCACCACCACCATCAGCATTAGCACCACCACCGGCAGCATCACCAGTATCACCACCAGCACCAATGCCACCACCACCAACGCCACCAACACCAGAACCAAGGCAACCACCACCACCACCAACGCCTGAATCAGCACCACCACCGACAGCAACAACAGAACTACCACCACCAGCAACACCAACACCAATAGCACCAACACCACCATGACCACCACCACCACCAACACCACTACTAACACCTCCACCAACACAAACACCACCACATCCAGACCCACCAAAACCAACACCACCACAACCATCATCAGCAGCAACACCACCAACACCATCACCTACTACAGAAGCGCGAGCTCCAATACCAGCAGCACCAACACCACCACAACCAGCACCAACGCCACCACCAACACCACCAACATCACCGACAACACCACCACTATTACTAGCACCAACACCTCCACCACCATCAGCAGCAACACCAACACCAGCACCAACAACACCACCAACACCACCATCAGCAGCAACACCACCACCACCAACACCACCATGAGTACCAACACCACAACCAACATATAACACCTCCACCAGCACCAAGACCACCACCAGGGCCAACGCCACCACAATAACACACAGCACAACAAGCACCTACACTACCACCAGCACCAACACCACCACAACCAACACCACGACCATCAGAGTCAACACCACTACCAACGCCAACAACACCACCAACAGCACCAGCACCACAACCACCAGCACCAACATCACCAACATCACCACCACCATCTGTACCAACACCACATCCACCACTTGCACCAACACCACCTTCACCACCACCACCAACAGCAGCACCAATACCAGGACCACAACATCACCACCACCAGCACCATCAGCACCAACAGCACAACCGCCAGTAGCGCCTGCACCAAGACCACCACCAGCACCAACAGCACCAAAACGACCAGCAGCAACTGCACCATAATCGGCACCAACACCACCAGCAACAACACTACCACGACCACAACCAGCACCACCACCAGAAACACCCTTACCAACACCAACAGCACCAGCACCAACAACACCAGCACCACCATCAGCACCAACAGGACCACCACCAACACCACCTACACCACCACCAGCACCAACACCACCACCAACACCATCACCTGTACCAACACCACCACGAACACCAACACTACCATCCGCACCAACACCACAACCAGCACCAAGACCACCACCAGCAGTACCACTACTAACACCACCACCAACACCAACACCAACACCACCAGCACCACCACCAGCACCAACACCACCAAAACCAACAGCCTAACATACAACACCACCACCCTCATCAGCAGTACCACCACCACCAGCACCAACACCACAAACACCACCACCAACAACAGCAGCCCCAACACCACCAGCACCACCACCAACACCAGTACCAAAACCACAACCACCAACACCCACACCACCACCAGCACAGACGCTTCCAACACCATCACGAGCAACACCACCACAACCAGCACCAACATCACCAACAATATCACCGCCAGCACCAACACCGTAACGAGCAACACCACCATAAATACCAACACCACAACCGCCACCAACTGTAATGTCACCATCAGCACCAATACCAACACCTACACTACCACCAGCACCAACACCACCACAACCAACACCACGACCATCAGAGACAACACCACTACCAACGCAAACAACACCACCAACACCACCAGCACCACAACCACCGCCAACACCACCAACAGCAGGCCCAACACCACTAGCACCCACAACAGCACCACCAGCACAAACATCTCCAACATCATCACCACTAACGCCACAACAACCAACACCAACACCACCACAACCAACACCACTTTTAGCACCAACACCACCACATCCAGCGTCACCACCACCAGTACTAACACCAATGCCAACACCAACAGCACCATCAGCACCAACACCACCACCCACACCTTCACCACCAGAACCAGCACCACCATCATCAACACCACCATCACCAGCGCCACCACCAACACCACCATCAGCTCCAAAAACACCACCAGCACCAACGCCACCAACACCACCACAAACACCACCACCACCAGCACAACCATTACCACCAAGAACACCACCACCATCAGCACCACCACCGGCAACACCTCCATCACCAGCACCAACAGCACCAACACCACCAGCAGCACCTGTACCATGATAGCCACTAACACCACCAGCACCAACAGCACCAACACTTCCAGCAGCACCTGCACCATGATGGCCAACAACACCACCAGCACCAACAACAACACCAACAGCACCCTCATCAACAACACCACCACCATCAGCACCAACACCAACACCGCTAAAGCCACCAATACCACCAACAACAGCAGCAACTCCAACACTACCAGCACCGGGACAACCACCACCAGCACCATCACCACCAACACCATCACCAGCAGCAACACGTCCACCACCATCAGCACCAAAACCACCACCAACACCAACACCACCAACACCACCACCATCAAAACCAACACCAAAACCAGGAGCACCACCAGCAGCAGCACCACCACCAACAACACCATCGCTAACACCCCCACCAGCAGCTAACACCAACACCACTACCAACACCAACACCACAACCAGTACCAACACCACCACCAGCACTACCACAACCGCCAACACCACCATCAGCACCAACACCACCACACGCACCAACACCAGCATGGCCACCAGCATGGCAACGAACACCAGCACCATCAGCACCAACACGACCACCAGCACCAACACCACCACCAGCACCACCGCCAACACCACCATCACCAAGATTACCACCAACACCACCACCACCAGCACCAACAGAACCACCACCACTAGTAGCACCTGCACCAACAGAACCACCACCACTAGTAGCACCTGCACCAAGACCACCACCAACACCACCACGACTACCACCAACACCACCACTAACACCACCGCCAACATCAACACCACCACCATAGCCAGTACAAGGACCACCAGCCAAACACCGCCAACACCAGCAGCACCACCAAGAACACCACCACCAACATAAACTTCACTCCGCCACCAGCACCAACACCACCTACGCGACCACGAACACCACTACCACCAGCAGCAGCACTAACACCAACACCACCAGCAGCAACACCACCAACATTACCAACACTATAACCAACACCACAAACACCAACACCACAAACACCAGTACCAGCACCTCCACCACCATCAGCATCAACACCACCATAAACACCACCACCAGAACCAACACCACCAGAACTAACATCACCACCAACACCACCAACAGCACCAGCACCACCACCAGCACCAACGCCACCACCAAAACCAGCAACTCCAATAACACCATCACCAACACCACCATAAACACCACCACCAGAACCAACACCACCACCGCCAGAAACCACCGCTAGCACCACCAACAGCACCATCAGCACTAACACCACCATCACCACCACCAGCACCAGCGGCAATACCACCACCACTACCAAGAATACTACTACGATCAGTACCAATACCACTACCTGCAGCACTACCAAGAGCTCCGCCAACACACCACTGACACCACCACAACCACCAACACCACTACCACAAAGAGCACCAACACCACCACCAGCACCAGCACCACGAGTACCTGCACCAAGACCACCACCAACACCACCAGCACCAACACCACCACGACCACCACCAACCATACTACCACCGACACCACCACCAGGAGGAGCACCACTACCACAACGAGCACCAACACCACCACCACCACCAGCACCAAAACCACCACCGCCAGCACCAGCACCACCAACAGCACCATCACCATAACCACCGGCACCAACACCACCACCACCGCCAGCACCATCAGCATCAACAACACCAACAGCACCACCACCAGCACCAGCGCCAATACCACCACCATTACCAACAATACTACCACGATCAGCACCAATGCCACCACCAGTAGCACCGGTACCAACACCACCACGACCACCACCAACACCACCACTAAACCAGCACCAACACCACCAACAAAGGGACCACCACCATCAGCACCATCAGCATAACCTCTGGCACCAACATCACCAACACCACCACTGCGAGCACCACCAACAGCACCATCAGCACCAATAACACCAACATCACCACAACCAGCACCGGCGCCAACAGCATCAGCACCACCATCCCAATCACCAACAGCACCACTACTAACACCATCACCAACACCTACACCATCACCAGCACCACCAACATCAACACCACCAACACCACCACAAAAACACCAGCACCAGCATCAATACCACCAACACCACCACCAACAACATCACCAGTACCAGTAACACCACCACCATTAACACCCACACCACAGAAACCACCACCAACAGCACTACCAGCACCGGCACCACCACCAGCACCAGCACCACCAACACCATCAGCAGCAACACCAGCACCATTACCAAAACCACCACAAGCAGCACTACACCACCAAGAACAACGCCACCACCATCAGCACCAACACCACCACCTACGCCACCAACACCACTACCAGCACCACCAACACCAACACCCCAAAGACCGCCACCAGTACCAAGACCACCAACACCACCAAGACCACCACCACGACCACCGCTAACAGCATCACCACCATCCCTATCACCAACAGCACCACTACTTACACCATCACCAACACCACCACCAACACCACCAACACCACCAACACCACCATTACCAACAGCACCACCAACACCATCAGCACCAAAACCAACACCAGCACCAACACCAACAGTACCACCACCAACAGCACCACCAGCACTATAACCACCACCCTCAACACCAGCACCAACAGCACTACCATCACCACCAACAACACCACCAACAACACCACCACCAACACCACCATCAGCTCCAACACCTCCACCACAACCAGCAACACCAGCACCAACACCACCACAACTACCAACACCACCACAACCAGTACTAACACCACCCCAATTACCAACACCACCATGATCAGCAGCAAAACCAACACCAACACCATCACCACCACCAAACCACCACCCACACCACCACCAGCGCACACACTACCAACACCACCAGCACCCACACAACCAGCACCACAACCAACACCACCAGCACCACAGCACCACCACCAACACCACCACCATCACCAACACCACTAGCACCAAACCAACACTACCACGATTTCCAAACCACCACCAGCACCACCAACGCCACCACCTACACCACCAGCAACACCAACAGGAACACCAGCAACACCACCACCACTAACACCACCACCAGCACCAACACCACCAGCAGCAGCACCTACATCAACACCACCATCAGTACCAACACCACGACCAGCAACACCAATACCACCAACACCACCACCATGACGAACACCACCACCAACACCACTACCAACAGCACCAGCACCACCACCAAAAACCATACCACCACCATCAGCACCACCACCAGCAGCACCAACACCACCAACACCACCAGCAACAGCAGCACCTACATCAACACCACGATCAGTACCAACACCACGACCACCAGCACCAATACATCCAACACCGCCACCAGCACGAACACCACCACCAACACCACCATCAGCACCAACACCACCACCACTAGCACCAACACCACCTGCATCTCCATCACCACCACCACCTCCACCAATATATAACACCACCATCAGCACCAACACCACCACTAGCACCAACAAGGCCACCAGTAACACCACCACCGCCAACACCACCACCACCAGCATCAACACCACCACCAGCACCAACACCACAACTAGCACCAACACCACAACAAGCACCAACACCACCACTGACACCAACACCACCAAAACACAACAAACACCACTACCACCACTTGCACCAAAACCACCACCAGCAACACTACCACCGCCAATAACACCACCACCAACACCACCACGGCCACCAGCACGACGACCGCCAACACTATCATCACCAACACTACGATCACCACCACCGACACCACTACATGCA